>CM022955.1:16850041-17064909 GCA_012931725.1 Litsea cubeba | reverse complement strand
TCCAAGGCCCTTTCCAGATGCCAGCTTCACATCAAGCTCCTTCTTGGAAAGCCCCCGATATGCCGAAAAGCTCTCCGCGAACCACTTCGCAAAGCCGGCAGTCCGAGAAGTCAGCAACACAAAATAAAAATCATGGCTGTAGTGTCTTCAGCACTATAGAAAGCCCATGCATTTCTCCCGTCCTGTAACCCTCCAAAGCGCTTTACCATGCTTGAAGGCGCTCCAACAACGCCTTGAGAAAAGCCCAGCTGCAAAGCAAAGCGAGAGGGTACATACTGCTGGATGTCGACGAAAAGATGTCTGCGGTACACCATCGTGCCGACACGTATGCTGAAAAGCCACTCTCTCTCTGCATTTGTCAAGGAATAATGCCTTCCCGACCCCGCCCTGGTAGAGTCTCGGAAGGCACCAAAATCAAAAGCCTTCTTCCGCAACTCCGGAGAAAGCTTCACTGAAGACTGCCCCATCTCGACGTCCCTGAACCGTCGGATCCTCATGCGGGCAAACAAAAGTGATTCGGACACGGCTTTGCCCTTAGCCAGTCGAATCATCAGAGGATCATCATCCTGTGCAGCACCCAGCCGATGGAAGCCAGGACAGTGGTATACATACCACGAATAAAAGATATGGGCTGAAAATACCCTATTCATGGGAAGCCCAAGCCGAACCAAAAAAGCAGCAGCCTGCAGTTCGGTACACAAGTAGGAGTAAAGAGCTGGCACCAAAGCAAGCTGCTCTCCAAACGCCATCTGACAAGCCGAAAAAATACAATGCGGCCTGATGTGCGTTCCATCTCCTCCAGCAAAAACAGCCTCACCAAGCCAATAAGTGAGGTAAACAGCGAGATCTCTCCGCAGCGCAATGTCAGGACATATGGCGTTTGTACTTGCACAGAAATCTCTCAACTCTTCTTGCATGGCCAAATCTTCTTTGAACTTGGATCCTGAGCTCCGGCTTCTTGGGTCACACTATCAGAAGACTCCCTGCTATCAAAAAAGTTGGGGAATGAAGAGCTAAAACTCTTCCAACTGCTGGATCTAACTTTCAAACCCTCCTTCTCCTTCAAAAAATCATAGAAGGCGACAAGCTGAAATTAAAGAAGCCTGAACTCCTCAGACTGCCCCTCGAGGACGCTGTCTATCGGCATAAACTCCTCATAGAGTTTGCAGAGGATAGGCAATCCGGTAATGGCGCTCAGCTCCTTCAAAGAAAAACCAATCTCACCATTCGTCACAACGAAGGTATTGGTTTGGGGGAGGAATGACTCCAGCATAGCCATGAAGGCCTCGTCGAAAAAGATCACGGTCTCCCTAAAGGCGCGGACTGCATCAAAATCCCGGCTTCCTTCAAAACGGCGCCACCAATCAGCAGGACACGATCAGTCCACGACTTCCATTCGGAGTCGGCATTGAAACGGCCTCGAAGTCGAAAAGGCTTGATCCAATTGCTGCCGTCACCACTGAAAATACCAAGGCCCACCGGTCTCAAATCGACCGACGGATAATCAGAGCCCTGGTAGCCGCTGGATGGCATCAACAGGTCCATGTCAACAGGCGACCTCTCCGTATATCCAGGAGAACCGCCAACAAAAACCCCGGTCTTGATTACATTTGTCCTTCTCACCCAACTTGGAGGATCTTCCCTCTTAGGGCACGTGGGGGCAAGGCTCAGAATCGAGACGGTGCGATCAAACGTCGACCGGGTAGCAACAGTCTTCTTCTCACCATCTGCTGTGAAAGAAAACTGAAAACATCTCCTCTGGTATGTCATGTCATCAGGGACTGCATCACCAAAGAAGAAGGTAGGCTTGGGCAAAACGCTCTGATCTTCCATCACCCATGGACGACTGCTTACCATGATCTTATAGAATTCCTCTGTTGAGGGAGTCGCACTCTTCCAGATTTCTCTCAACATACTGGACCTTCTCAAAAGCCTGCTGAACGGCCGGATTAGAAGATCTAGAAGATCGACGAGGTACGCTTGTAGCAGGCTCTTTACCCTTGTTCGCTCTGGAGGAACCACCTGAAAAGGATGGAAAAGAAAAAGATCAAACATCAAAATGACAGAATCTCGCCAAAAAAAAAATATGGCGAAATTTTGACATGATGACGGGGCAATTCCGAAGAAAAGGAACTATCCCGAAAGAAATAGAAAGCTTGAAGATGGGCTCAACATCGCTGCGAGCTCCGAAACTCCAAACTTTCGAAACCTCAAAGTCTCCGCAAAATCAGGAAGGGCTCAACATCACTGCGAGCTCCAAATTCCCAAATTTGCGAAAACTTTCAGGTATGCTATCACATCATGCTACAAATTTAATTTACAATCAAATGCATGCATGAACATCAAGATTTGCCAAAAAAAAAAGGGGGGAGGGGTATTATCATGATGAGCAAAAAAAAAAAAAAAAAGAAACTTTCTCAAAAGAAAAAGGGGGAAAGAAAACAAAAAAAGAAAAGAAAGGAAACTTTCTCAAAAAAAAAAAAGGAAAGAAAACAAAAAAAAAGAAAAGAAAAGAAATTTTCTCAAAGAGAAAAAAAGGGAGGGAAAGAAAACAAAAAAAAAAAAAAAGGAGATGGCCCACAGGCCATGGCCCACAGGCCACGTGGCCGTACGGCCAGATCCGTACAGATCTGTCCGTACGGCCCACAAACAAAAAAAAAAAACAAAAACATGAAAAAAAAAGAAAGAAAAAAAAACGTGTGAAAAAAAAAAGGGGAAAACACGTGAAAAAAAAAGAAAAGAAAAAGAAAGAAACAAAAAAAGAAAGAAGAACTTTTATTTTTTTTCCTACAATGGAGTTTTCTTGAAAAAAAAGGAGAACTTACTTGAAGCCATTGATGGAGAAGAAGAAGAGAAGTCTTGAAGATCTTGAAGAAGAAGAACTCTTGGTCTTGAAGCTTTCTTGAGATTATTGCAAAAGAAAGTAATAAGAGCAAGAGATCCAACCTTCTCCTTACTTTTATAGAGGAGAGCAAACCAAAGAAGGAAAGAAGAAAGAGATAAGTGCTACTAATTAGTAACCTTACCAAAAGAAAGAGATTAGAAAGATTCTTTCCCCAAAAGAAAGATATCTTGAAGGATTTTCTCCCAAAAAGAAATCGATGACAGATTCTTTCCCAAAAGAAAGATATCTTGAGATATCCTATCCCAAAATAAAGGGATCATGAGAGATTCTCTCCAAGTAAAGATATTCTTAGATATTCTCTATCCAAATGAGATATTTTTGATATTCTTTACAAAAATGACACCATATGAGATCTAAGTCATTTCAAAAGCTTAAGGTCCCATGGGTTAGCCCATATGAGCCAGGTTTGACCATCTAGGCACACAAAAAAAAAAGAATTTGGGCTTTTAGTCAAAGAAAAATCCCTCTTACCAAGAGCATACAAAAATGGTTCCATGCCTCTTTTGAGTTGATTGGACCATAAAAAAGAAAATTCCAAGCCCCATGAGCTTCCAAAATCAAACCATCCAGCCTCATCTACCAAATTGAGCCAAAATCTTGAAATTGACATTCCACAAAAATCAAACCAAATCCTGGTCCCCTAACTTGCCACATACAGCCTGTTAGATCACAAGACCAAAACCAAAAACCAAAACCTGATCCCCTAACTTGCCACATACAGCCTGTTAGGTCACAAGGTCAAAACCAAAATTGATCCCCCAACATTCCACATACAGCTTGTTGGGTCACACGATCAAAACCAAACCCGACCCCCTAACCTGCCACATATAGCCTGTTAGGTCACAAGGTCAAAACCCAAATCCACATCCCTGATGTCATCTTCAAAACTTTGCCTCGAGACGGTACGTGATCCCTTTCACTACCATAAAATTCCCCTGGAAGCTCAAAAGGCTACAAATACCAAAAAGAAAGACTGCTCAAAGACTCTTGGTCAAGTCACAGGCTCTCCTTCGAAAATCTCTTCGAGGCACATCGACTACAAAAGTTAAGCAACTCGTCGCTGTACCTCGAGGGGGCATTTGTTGACACCAAAAATGTCACTTTGCCTCTTCAAGATCCAAAGAGCTACATGAAGTCGCAACCTGCCATAAATAGGCAATGCTGCTTCCAAAAATCAAATCTTGTCAGAATCAAACAAAAACTGCAAGATTCTTCCAGACAGCCAAAAGAGGAGTACACAAGAAGTTTCGGGCCATTTCAAAATCATTTGGCCTAACTTCGCTTCTCCGACAGCTGAAAAGGAGCTCTCGACGACAAAAGCATCGGAGACACCAAATCTTCGATCAGGGCCGATGGATGGTCTCGAAATACTTCCAAAAGGCTCCACGTCAAGTTCCGAGTCAAACCGACAACGTTTGACCCCACATCAACCCTCGAATAACTAAATCAAGCCTCTCGGCGGCGAGAACCACCGAGGCCATTACTCGTCAGATAGAGCACATGGACGGCTTCAAAATGCTTATAAAGGGCTACACGTCAAATTTCAGGTCATTTCCACAACATTTGACCATAGTTTGACGCTCGGAAGCCAAATCAGGCCTCTCGGCGGCAAAGCTCTCCGGGACCATGGTTTCCAAGACAGAGCCTATGGATCATCTTAAAATGACTCCAATAGGTTCCCTGTCAAATTTCAAGTCAATCGGACATCGGTTGACCGCACATCAAACCGCGACATCTCCATCGCGACAAAAAGCAAGTCTACTGGTGATAGTACCCCAAACGGCTTCAAAACTCAAACAAAAGCCTATGGTCGGTCTTATTTATTGCTCAGGAGGCTTCACACCAAATTTTAGGTCATTCCGACATCGTTTGACCCAGTTTCAGCTTCTAACGGAAAATCGGCAGCTCTGCGCGACAAAGTCTTCGGCTTTTTCAGGAAATTGGAAACTTTGCAAAATAAAATGCATGGATTCTCATCAGGTTTCCTACAAAGAAATTAGGCCAATAAATGGTCAAAATGTCAAGGAAAAGTACAGGAGAAAAAAGAATCGAAAAATAGCAAAAACAGACACAAAACGGGACACAAAAGGGGGAAAACCCCCCCAGGGTCGCAGGCCCCTGCGACCCTGGGCCAGGGTCGCCGGCGACCTTGGAACCCGGGGTCACCGGGAAGGCCCCGAAAACCCCGGTTTTCGCCGTTTTTTTCGCGATTCGAAGAGCCCAGCCTCTGGTACTTTCCAAAATTCATGCTTTTGAGACACCAAGTCCTCTGACATCCGTCCAAAACACGGGTCAATCATCAAGAGTATCGAAAACAATATTGATCGCCACCCGGTCAACCAAAAAAAGTGTGCTTTCTACCCGACCGATCGACAAATCGACAGGACAGATGGCACCGACCCGCTGTTGGCAACAAACACCTGAAATTACATGGTCATCTGATGTCGATCTACATGAAGATCCATCGATGATCATCGATAGAAGAATCCCAAAAGACGTGGCACGGCCCGCGACTCTTCAGCTGCTCGGCGACCACTTAATGCGATTAATTGACTAACTTTATTACAGTCATTAATCCATTTCTTTGGACGGCCCAATCAGAAGCAAGCATTCGGGAGTTACAAGTCAAGAGTTTCATGGGATTTAACCCATGAACTCCTCCCATCATGGCGATTAAAGGCAATTAAATGCCCTCAATCTCCTCCGGCCAATCAGAAGCCAAGAAAAAGGAGTTACAAAATAAACAATTCAATTTTGTAACTCCTCCCATTATGCAGCTTTATGACAATCAAGGCTCATAAACCCTCCTAAATGGCTACCTAAAAGCCTATAAATAGGAGAGCTCTCCAAGAAGAACAAGGCATCAGAAAAAAGCACAAACACACAGACAGACAGAAGCACAGAAATCCAGAGAAAGGAAAAAGAGAGAAAACTCTGCGGAAGTTCTACACCGGCCACCGCAACAAGGTGACAAAAGTCCCTTGGGGGGTACCCCCCCCCCCCCCCAAGGTCCTTGCCTTCTCCTCCTGCCTCCAATGGCTTAGATATGGCTTTTCAGCCCGTCTACTCGGCTTTTTATTGGACATAGGACCTCCTTTTGGTCTTTGTCCTCTAAAAACCTGAGGTTATAGCCAAGCCAAGCGAATCAATAGCATCCTCTGTTCTCATCTGCATGGATGATGGCGAAGCCCACATATGGCTTGCGACCGTCAATCTAAACGAGTCCCCCACAATCTCCTGAGAAGTTAGATCCTCCTTTTCTTGCTTTTCATTGTAGTTTGTATTTTTCAAAAGAGACAAAAATCACAACTCTTGTCTTTCATTATTGATAAGGATTGTAAATCGGCTATAAACGCCAAAATCGGCTATAAATGCCAAAAAAATCGCCTTTCACGGCAAACCAAGAAAATGTCTCTTTTCTTAAATATATGTGCAATGGAAAACTTGAAAGAAGTTGATTTCCTTTTTACTTGCGAAGGTTGATCTCCGGATCACCACTAGCAATTCCAAGTAAAAATAGAAAATCTGGCACACTCGCACAAAAAAAGAAATGTTGATGCCCGCCCCTTGCCCCCTGGTTACGAAAGGGTCGGAACCAAACGGACTCCCACGTCCGCCGACCTCGGTAGGAACCGAGCATTTGGAGCGCGGTCCATCAAGTATGAAAAAGATGTACCTTTCTTAACTGAGGCCAGGAACTTGGGACAATCTTTCTTCCAATCACCTTTGAGGCCACACTTGAAGCATTTCCCTTTGGGCTTTCCATCTGTACCCTTGTCCTTCTTATTACCAGTATTGTCCTTTTTCTGCCCTTTTCCCTTATTCTGCTTCTTCTTGAACTTCTTCCCTTTCGGGTTTAGTTTAGAATAAGACTGGAAAAAATGAGCTTGGGCTTTGGGCTTCATGATGGCCTCTGCCGCCTGGAGTTCTTTCATTAACTCAGGTAGAGTCATGTCCATCTTGCTCATATTGAAATTGAGCTTGAACTGATTGAAAGAGTCCGGCAGAGTTTCGAGAATCATATCAGTTTGACTCTCTGCATCAATCTCAGCCCCTAGAATCTCAGCTACATTGAAACAATCCATCAGCTTGAGCATATGCTCTCTGACAGGTGTTCCCTCAGCCATCCTAGTATTCATGATCGTCCTCATAGCAGCTTGCCTACCTGGCCTGCTCTTGTCTGCGAACATCTCAGATACGGACATTATGATTTCATAGGCTGTGTCCGTATGCTCGTGCTGTGTTTGCAACACGTTGGACATGGAAGTGAGCATGTAGCATTTAGCCATGCTATTCGCTTTCTTCCATTTCCTCTCAGCCTCTAACTGGTCATCAGTAGAATTAGCATCAATATCAGGACAGGTTTCCAGCAAGACATACTTGTACTCCTCAGCAGTGAGTACTATGTCAAGATTTCTTTTCCAATCTACGTAGTTAGGGCCAGTCAGTTTGTTCTCACGAAGAATGCACATCAGCGGACTAAAAGAATCTTACCCATCTCTCTCTGGATATGAAACGGTTTATAATTAGACATGCAGTATATATGTAATATGCATATGGTGCTTGTTATGAAAGGAAGGACAAAGCACAAAACTTTTTACATTATTTAACCCCAATCATAATGTATCAGTGTTTCAACCTCCTCATAGACCCTCCATCGAAGGGATGGCCGAGCCTACAGTCACGTTGAATTAAGTCATACTAATTTGGATTATCACTATCTGGATACACATATCCAATGGTAGTCCAATCACTGATTGGTTTGGCCTCATATGGCAAATAACCCTTAACTCCTAAGGAGATATCATTACCGTCTTATGTCAAGTGTATAACCATCTCTTATGAAATTTCCCAGAATGTCTATGATTAAGTCCTCCGAAGGGAAGTGACTTTTATCCATTATCCTAGAAGTGAACTTTAGTAAAGAGCTCCACCGAAAGGATGGCCGCTCCCACCAACACTTCATTGACATTTTATAGAAGTGATCTTTAGTAAAGAACTCCACCGAAGGGATGGCCGCTCCTACTGACACCTCATTACGAATATTCACATTAGTTCACCCATTAACCCATCAAAGCGGTCTTTAGTAAAGAACTCCAACGAAGGGATGGCCGCTCCTACTAACACCTTAATGAGATAACATGAACCGAAAATGGAAGCTCGTGGGGTCTTTCCAAAACCCCTCTCCCACTTGATTATTTATCACTAGGGTTTATACTTTTTGACCTTTACATTGTTTACTCAAAAGCACTTTTAAATCTAGCAAACTTGGTTAATTAAATTTATGACTCAATGACTTGAGTCATCTTAAAAATAAATAACCTCTGCTTTAAAACATTTGAGCAAATCCCTTTAAAGAGTCAAAGACCTAACTTGGGTTATGGAAACCTATAGGTAGCATCTAATTAGATTTTAGTTTAGCCTCTTTTGGAAACCAAGGGTACTAAGATAAACTAAACCCTATCCAATTTTAAACCTTAGACAAAATAGAAGGTGCTGGTCTAAGTTCCGTTTAAAACAATTTGCCAAACTAGAAATAATCTAATATAAAAATATGCCAATTTTAGTACCTAATGGTGGCCATGTTTCTAGGTGACAATTATAGAAATTATATAAAGCATTCATCCATGCATTCCATATATAAGAGCAAATAAAAGTATGCAATCCTTGATGGCTCCCTGCTCTTCGGATTTCTAATCCTTATCGAACTAGGACATCAAGAATAGATCTCATCTTTCACCAAGAAGTCTTGTCTCCTCCACCACTAAGGAATCCGGTTACATGCAACCTTTCTTGCTTGAAACTTTCTTCTTCTTGCTTGTTCCAATAAATTAAATTTATACAAGCAAACCCATAAAAAACAAAACCCCAAATTACATTGGAGATACCTATGCTTTTCAAGAAAGCTTACATCAAGACTAGTTGGAATAAAAGTAAAGAAAGAATTACAACTTCCTATGATTGTTAAACGCGCAATCGTACACTTTCCAAATATTGAAAAATCATCCAAATCCACATAACAATCATGCGAACCATCAAGGATGCAATATATGGCCGCAAACAAAGAGGTTAGTGCATGCAAACACACTATGTGCATCATTAAACAAATCTGGAAAATAAATTCCAGCAATGTTAATGAAACTTGCACATAACATGCATCACAACATAACTTTAGTAGGGTGCCACCATGCCCATAATCAATCTAGGAGTAATTATACACAACATGGGATCATGATTTCACATGGAGTGGCTCTGATACCACTGAAAGAAATTGCGATTCAGATCTGAACATCACTAGCGGAAGACATTCATGGCTAATTTGTAACATGAATGATTTTAAAAAATCTGATTTTGGCAGCATAAATCAGCCATAGTGATCGCATAAGAACTCCATGAATTCATGACCAACAAGTGTATAATTAAAGGAGATTCAAGAAGACTATTACCTTGAAGATTTGTAGACTTCAAATCTCTGAAAAAATAGATCCAAAGGGCCGAACTCAGACTTGCAATTACCAAACAACTTGCTGGATTTTTCTGCAGTAGTATTGCCTTTGATCTTCTTCTCTATCTCACTTCCAAATCTGATTGGCTAAGATGGTGGGATCTTAATCTAGGAATTGAGAACTATTTTTCTTAGGAAAAATCTCAGACTTTAAGCTCTCTTCAATGAAGAAGAAATCACACAAAGGCTGGACGTGTGGAACCTTACTATGCTCTATGTTGTGGACGTCCAAGGGGTGCTTGATCCCTTTTATAGAAACTTTGAAACCTTTTCCAAAAGTTTATTTCTTCTAATTCTCATAGATGTCCTAAAAGGAAAGTATAATCTAAAGATTTATTTCCTTTTTAGAAACACTCTAATTAGAAAAGGAAACTAAGGAACTTCCCATAAACTTTGGCAATTAGTAATCCTAGTTGTACAACACTTACTAATTTAAGTTTCTAATTCAAAAAGGAAACTTTCTTATGGGAAAACTAATCCAAAGAGGAGTCCAACTTTCCAAGTAGAGAGTCCTACTCAAAGTTGGAAACATTACCCATGGAAATCCCATTATGGACATCCCACATACTAATGCACACCATGGCCCACAAACAATTTATCTAGAATTAAATTCATGTATGCCATCAAAGGCCTATTTGAATTTAAACTCAAAATTATTTTTCCACTAAAATAATTCAACCAAATGTTATCTAAATATTTTAGGAAACCATGCCAATCTTGGAAAGTGACTAGAGAAGGGACCAAAAGACATATTTGCCATTGGCTCCCAAAATGACCAAAATGTCCATGCTAAACCCATTGCAACATGAAGACCATTTTAACCTTAACTCATTCCACTAAAGAGTTATGGTTGAACTCCAAGGATAAATATATAATATAATAAGCTCATCATAAAATGATAGTTGTCTTCGACCTACTAAGTGTAATAACCTGAATGCCCCTCTATGTAACATCCATGATCGAGTCAGGTTATCACATGTACTATCAACCTTCTCGATTACATCTAAACCTTAGAACTTTATATCCTTAACATAATCATCATCCGAATATCATTCTCTTGGTCCAGGGAGCGACCCACAAGTTCAATATCCATATGGAACATCCATATACTAAGATCTTAGATTTTGATGATTAATCGGATAATTCTAAGGGGACGATTATTCCATCATTAGATGGCATGATTCTTTATTGCATCTGCACGTCCCAACTGATCAAGTCCGAGTACCCAAAACACAGAGCTGTTGACCCATAAAAAGAATCTCACCCATATTGAATTAAAGCACAAGAACTTGACTTCGTCAGTTCATCCAAAATGCTCAAGATTAAGAGCACTGGTCACTCAGTAGCATGAGGTGACTTGATCTCTTTCTATGATAGTACTATTTTAGAGATCACACCTACCATGGTCCTGTTCAATGCATTGCATATGCACTAATGAGATGAATCCGAGAAAGTCCTCCCATGGCTTAGGTAAGTCACCCTGAATACAGGAAAGTCTCTCATTATAACTTATACCAAGATGAAGTGCCCAGCTCCATCTCTCAGTTATGAACAAATATGTTGTTTCCAGTGTCCATGAATTAGACCTATCTGTGTGTAGACACTACACACCTAATTCATTTACTAGAAACAATGGGCCTTACACAACCATACATATATACATGTTTAAGCAGAAAAGAGTCATTCCATTAAATAACCAGTAAATATCCAGTAACAAAAGATGAGAGTGCAGCTAGTGGGCTTTAGGGCATACACCAATCCCAACAGAAAGATCCAACTCTTCATTTTATAGCCTCAAAGTTGGACAATGGCTTTATTTGTGAACCCCTTTTTTTCCGTTGTGACTCAATCATATGGTGGATATTTTGGGTGCTGGTCGGGCAAGACTTTTGCTCTCAATGAACAAGATGGCCTTTACTTTGAATATGCAGAAAAATTTGATGGACTACCTCTGTTTTATATTCTTTTTTCATTGATCAACTCATTTACAAAAGACTCCTTAAATAGAAGCAATGGTCTAACAAACAAGTACACCTATCAAACCAAAATGTTGAAATTATGGAGTTGAACTTTTGAATGAGTATAAAAGTTTGATTTTTACACTTTTTTATTCAGGATATGTTCTGTGTGATGGTTCACTAGAATGGAAGCTTCTGATGTCTGGATATTGTCGGTTATGGTCCTATATAATTGAGCTTTTGTTCATGTGATTGTTTCTTTAAACTAATATTTCTTGGATTCAAGGTTGATTGATGAGGGGCCTTTGTGTGTGTGTGTGTGTGTTGGACTTTTATTCATAATTGTGCAGCTGATTTCATATTTTATTATGAAAAAGGAGAAGCAATGATCTTCCCATGTGAGATTCAAGGGAGATTTTGGTGTATCCTCAATAACTAGAGAATAATTTATTTTGCATATGGTATGGGTTATTCTGCTTTAATGTACAGGACTTCCTTTTACAACATATTCTCTTTCAAGGCCTTAATGTTTCTGATTAGTGTTTGAAGGTTTGAAAACCCCAATGTGTTGTTTAAGGGTCCAAATCAGATCAATAATATGACATCCAGATTAGTGAATTATAAACGATATCGTTACGATTATTTAGAGTTTTCAACGAGATTGGGACCCTGACTATATATTGAGATATACACAAACAATGAAAAGGCTCACGAATTTCACCCAAATAAGTGATTTCTAAATTTTTTGATAACGATATCTTTCAATCCTTTAGACTTTTTTATTACTCTTTTTACCGTTCAGCAACGAGATTGGCCCTGACTATATATTGAGATACATAAACAAGGAAAAAGGTTCACGGTTATTTTCCAATAACGAAATCGTTACCGTCCTTTAGAGTTTTCAGTCTCAAATTTATTATCAAGCAAGTTGATGGCCTCGATTTTAAAAGGTGCTCTTTAAACAATGGGAAAGACTCATGGATGCTGCTCAGATTGATATGTCAGTATATTCATGAAGGTTCGAACTATCAACGTGGGAGTTCGAACCTTTAGGCTTCTAGGAATTTGGCTCAGAAAGTCCACTCCTCGAAGGTTTGGACCCTCCTCTTGAGGATTCGAACCTTTCGGCTCCATGGAATTTGGATCAGAAAGTCCACTCCTCGAAGGTTCGAACCTCCTCTTGAATTTGGCTCTGGAATTTGGCCCAGAAAGGGCAAACTCATATGAGGGTTCAAACCCTCGATTTGAGGGTTCGAACCTTTGTACCCTCTGGAAAATGGCTCTGGGATGGCTGGTCATGAAGGTTCAAACCCTCAGTTTCAGGGTTTGAACCATTGGGCTCTCTGGTATTTGGCCCAGGAAGGGCAAACTCTGAGGGATCGAATCCTCTAATTGAGGGTTAGAACCTTTGTGCCCTCTAGAAAATGGCTCTAGAATGGCTTTAAATGAAGGTTCGAACCCTCAGTTTCAGGGTTCGAACCGTTGAGCTCTCTGGTATTTGGCCCAAGAAGGGCAATATTTCAGGGTTCAAACCCTGGTTATAAAGGTTCAAACCTTTGTGACCACTGACAAATGACTCCGGAATCGCATTTAATAAAGGTTCGAACCCACAAATCAAGGGTTCGAACCTTTGGGCTCTCTGCGATTTGGCCCAGGAAGGACAACATTTGAAGGTTCGAACCTTCATTTTCAGGGTTCGAACCTTTATGCTATCTGAAAAATGGCTCTAGAAGGGCATTTACTGAAGGTTCGAACACTATCTATGGGGGTTCGAACCTTCAACATTTCTAGAATTTGGCCCAGGAAGGGCACCCTCTGTTTTGAGGGTTTGAACCTTTCTGTTGTTTGGACAATGGCTCGAACCTTTCGCCTGTATGGAAAATGGATCTGGACTGGAAAAAAAACCCTGTTCAAACCCTCAAAACCTTTGTTATGTCTGGTAGATGGCTCCAGAATCCTCCAAACTCGAAGATTTGATTAAGCATCAAAGCGAGAGTTCGAACCTGTGAACCGAGTGAACTATTGATTCTTGAAGAAAACTCAGCAATGAATAGAAGGCTAAACAAGGGGAGACAAATCAGTCATACACTAAGTAAGCAAGACAACTGTCCTGAACAAAATTTGAGATCAAGTCACAACAAATTGATATGGGTTGGAAGAGGAAGCTAACAATTATAATGGACTAGTTATTTCTCGCATCTCTATCAATCAGCACTGAGTTTGAACCAGCTATGTTTAGAGTAAGACAACCGTTTAATTTCGGTGGCATGAAATACACATTAATACCTGATCTCTTGAAGGAAAGCTAAATCACCATGGTCATGCCCAACATAGCTTCTGAAGCCTAAACCCGATCTCTCGATCAACATCATAAAGGTCTCACATGAGTTTGTCCTTTCTGGGCCAAATTCCAAAGCCAAATTCAAGAGCAGGGTTCGAACCTTCGAGGAGTGGACCTTCTGATCCAAATTCCAAGAAGCCGAAAGTTTCGAGTCCTCAAGAGGAGGGTTCGAACCTTCGAGGAGTGGACTTTCTGAGCCAAATTCCAAGAAGCCTAAAGGTTTGAACTCCCACGTTGATAGTTCAAACCTTCATGAATATACTGACATATCAATCATATCAATCTGAGTAGCATCCATGAGTCTTTCCCATTGTTTAAAGAGCACATTTTAAAATCGAGGCCATCAACTTGCTGGATAATAAATTTGAGAGAAAACTCTAAAGGACGGTAACGATTTCGTTATTGGAAAATAACCTCCGTGAACCTTTTTCCTTGTTTATATATCTCAATAATAGTCAGGGCCAATCTCGTTGCTGAACGGTAAAAAGAGAAACAAAAGTCTAAAGGATTGTAACGATATCGTTATCAAGAAATTTAGAAATCACTAATCTGTGTGAGATTCATGAGCCTTTTCATTGTTTGTGTATCTCAATATATAGTCAGGGTCCCAATCTCGTTGAAAACTCTAAACGATCGTAACGATATCGTTTATAATTCACTAATCTGGATGTCATATTATTGATCTGATTTGGACCCTTAAACAACACATTGGGGTTTTCAAACCTTCAAACACTAATCAGAAACATTAAGGCCTTGAAAGAGAATATGTTGTAAAAGGAAGTCCTGTACATTAAAGCAGAATAACCCATACCATATGCACAATAAATTATTCTCTAGTTATTGAGGATACACCAAAATTTCCATTGAATCTCACATGGAAAGATCATTGCTTCTCCTTTTTCATAATAAAATATGAAATAAGCTACACACACAGAGACCCCCTCATCCATCAACCTTGAATCCAAGAAATATCAGTCTAAAGAAACAATCACATGAACAAAAGTTCAATTATATAGGACCATAATCGACAAAATCCAAACATCAGAAGCTTCTATTCTAGTGAACCACCACACAGAACATATCCTGAATGAAAAAGTGTAAAAATCAAACTTTTTATACTCTCTCAAAAGTTCAACTCCACAATTTCAACATTTTGGTTTGATAGGTGTACTTGTTTGTTAGGCCATTGCTTCTATTTAAGGAGTCTTTTGTAAATGAGTTGATCAATGAAAAAAGAATACAAAACAGAGGTAGTCCATCAACTTTCTCCGTGTCTCGTGTATATTTTTCTGCATATTAAAAGTAAAATCCATCTTGTTCATTGAGAGCATAAGTCTTGCCAGACCAGCACCCAAAATATCCACCATATGATTGAATCACAGTGGAAAAAAAAGGGTTCACAAACAAAGCCGTCGTCCAACTTTGAGGCTCTAAAATGAAGAGCTGGATCTTTCCTGGACGGAAGGACGCCTTCACTATCAATATTGCAGTGTCTACTTTCCTGGATCTTCTTCTTTTAAAGGAGTTGTCTTGATTTTGATATTCTTCATACTTCTTTCACCTTTCTCTTTCTAGACCAATGTCATGATACGTCTCCAATCATAAGAAAGATCATGTCATGGCCTCTCAAAGCCTACAAACTTTGATGCATGTAGCTTATAGATCGCCACTAGTCTGAGATTAGATAGAAGAAGCTGTGGGAAGAAAAAATAATCGATGTGTGAGAGATTTTAAATAACAAAGACAATGCATCAAAGTCAGCATAGACTAATCTTAGCGGTTAGATTTTCTAATCTTACACTAAAAGAAATCCAAATAAAAATCACTAGTCTACGACATATGGATCACACTCATTACACATTCATACTAAACAATATATGGGGGTTTATTGTTAAAAAATAAAGCAACATAATTAGTTTGAATGGCCAAAAAAATCACTTTGATTTGATGATGACAATTTTCATCATGGGTTGGTTCAATTCAAGAGCAATTGGATTGGACTAAAGGGATCTTCAAGCACATGCCAATTCATGGGTAGTGGGTTTTATCTAGAATACTACCTCTAAGGGAATCAAACATCATAGTGAGTTTGAAGATGTGAACCATTTTGTTGTGACGTTCTCTTGTAAGAATTATTGAGGGCACAGATTGGGTGATTGACATTCTATTTGGAACTGAGTATGGAAATTGAAGCATATGGTCATGGGCTTAGAATGATTGGTATTGGAGAGATCAATTGGTCATCCAAGTTATTGGTTCATATTACATTGGTAACTAGCGTGCAGTAGGTGTGGTTCATTAGTACTTCAATGTGTAAAGACCATGAAAAAGTTAATAAACTGTAAAAACATGCAATGATTGAAAATAGACTTGTAGTTAGCCTACGCTACCCACTGGGCCTTTTAGATAAGAGTGATATTAATTACAAAAATTATATTCAATGGATGTTGTCTCTAATAATATGATCTCAAGTCACAATAATCTTCATATCTTCAATGGATTTTGGATTCCTCTCATTCTAGAAAAAAATAAATTGAAACTCATTTCACATCAAATCCTCAACCCATGAGGGAGAGTCCATGTGTAATTAGGAAAGAGTTATGGTTCTTGAGATTTATTTTTAAGTTTCTTTATATTGTGTACTTAGGAATAGAGGGTTTATCATGTTAAAAGTTTGAGTCAAATTAAAATGGGGTCTATTGTTCAAATCAAAAGTTGAATAGGAGGTTTTAATATCAGTCAATCAGCTGTAAGGAGGGATACCAATCTTGTTCTTTGAATTAAAATTCTGAGAGTTTGTTTTGGCGCATACATGATCTGGCTCCCTACAAAGCCTCTATAGTAGCAAAGGGATCTAGTTTTCTAGTTGGTGGCAACATAAAAATTCTTTGCATTGCTTAACTTATAAATTTTGTGAACCTTGCTGGAGGGAAGGAGCAATTATTCAGTGCTGACAATTGCTACATTCATAGCGAATCCATCATTACTACAGAAGAACATTGACAATTCCATTGTCCATGTAATCTGATTTGGAGGTCTTCAAGTTATACAGAGTATTGTCTTTTCTTTCAATCTCTTTTTAAAGTTGGTTTGTAGGCAATTTAGGGGCTCCCTAAGAGCTTGAGGGTCAAGTACATTTCTCACATCAGAAATTAATTTTCGTTTTTTGATATAGGGAGTATAATTTTACTAAGCAGAAGAACTATACATTAACTCATAACACAAGGAACATATTAATCACTAGGAACATGCATCAACTTCTAGTTGGGGTAGTTCTATATATCTAGACCCCTCCATTCGAAAAAATAGCTCATTATATTTCATTTATAACAGACTCAAAGCATTGTTTTCAATGACTCAACCTTTATATGCAACCCATCTAATCAGTAGAAAGTAAATAGCTCTCTACAATAACAAGATTAAACAAAAAAAAAATTAGGAAGGTCTTCAATCCATAACAAATCCCCTTCTTCTGCTTCATTGGAATAAAACAAGTCATAATGATCTTCATATCTTCAATGGCTTTTAGGTTCTTCTCATTTTAAGGGGGGAAAAAACTAAAACTCATTTCACATGATCAAATCGTCAACCCATGAGGGAGAATGAACAAAAATACCCACCGAGGCATTAATACCCACTGAGGCATTTCTTCAAACAATTGGTGACTAACATGAAACCATCAAAATAGTTGTAGAAAAACTACCATCAAAGCAAACACCCATTAAAAATAAAAAACTCATTAGAAATCTCATTTGGCAGATGTGATCATGTGGTAGGGTCCACCTTCTGTCTAGGACCATCCATCAAGAGCCACAAAACCATCAGACGATCATAACTATTTCTATACTTTTTCCCCTCATTCACATAACCAATGTAGGAGATTAAAGGAAAATTTCAAGGTAATAATTCTTACTTACCTTGTGTAATATTTCACGATTTTGGGGCTGTAGAAAAAGCCTTAACTATGTCATTCGGCGGAAGGTCGCCGTCGATGATGTCGCTCGGCGAAGAAGATGGAAAAGCCCTGTCGTGCAAAGGAAGATCGTTCAGGAAGAAAGGAGAAAGCCTTCATATCTTCAATGGCAAACAAACTGATTGCAGAAATTTTAATGCCAATGAGATGAGCAAGGAAGAAGGAAGGAGAAAAGTATTGGCAGAGAGTGGGGAAAAGGGAGAATCAAAGGACTAGGGCGACAAAATCGTCTGGATAGAAGAGAGGCAAAAGACAAATGAGATTGTGATAGAAAACGCTATGGTCTTTAGGTATAGAAAATGATATCGTCCGCATTATATAAGGGCATAATTGCCCAAAAAACTTGTACAAACACCCATATTGATGTTTTAATGTATTTGTAACTGAATTAGTGTAATACAGGTTTATAAACACTTTTTTGGTAAAAATCCCTAGAATATATTGCACAAATACTTGATAACAGCATTCAACTATCTTATTTTCACTGTTTTCTCAAATTCTAGCAGTCCTCTTGTCGCGTTGATAGTGGTAGAGAAACCCATGAATGTGGCAATATCCTAAATTGCAAGAATTGTAGTCTCATATGTGCTCTTCCTGCAATATTGTATGTTTCCATATTTGTATCAGGTTGTCCTGGGGTGGGGACCATAAATTAATTTGAAACTCAAATATGGTTTCTCTCATGCCGGATGCAATCTTAGGCCAGAGTGGAATTTGTGGAACCTCCAATTGATCTCCACCAAACTACGACCAGGGATCGTTTTCAATTCCCATTCCTTCATTAGCTCCCTTAATCTTGCTACATCATCCCATCTACCAGGTTCAGCATATATGTTCGACATTAGAACGTAGCATGTAACAGTTTGAGGATCCAACTGAAACAAATGTGCTGCCGCAAGCTCAGCCATCTCAATATTCCCATGAATTCTGCAAGCACCAAGCAAAGCTCCCCAAACACCTACATGAGGCTCAATGGGCATCCTTTCAATGAATTCGTATGCATCCGTTAATAGGCCGGCACGGCCAAGGAGGTCCACCATACATCCACATTGCTTTACACCAGGCACAATCGAATAGTCCTTCTCCATGCTGTTGAACTGCCTCATCCCTTCTTCAACGAGGCCAGAATGTCGATAAGCTGTCAATAAAGAGGTGAAGGTGAAACTATTTGGTCTAAGCCCCTCCCGCAGCATCTTAGAGAAGAGCTTGAGTGCATCTTCACCGTCCCCATGAGCTGCATATGCCCCTATCATTGCACTCCAAGAGACTACACCTTTTTTAGGCAACTTGTCAAAAACATTTCTTGCCAAATCTATGCTCCCACGTTTTGCCTACATGACTAAAAATGCATTTGTTACTGCTACATTGCTTTCAAGCCCTTTGCTGTTGGCAAGCTCATGCACCCATTTCCCAGTGTTCAGAGCACCCAAACTAGCACAAGCTGAGATAATGCTAAGCATTGTAATATGATCAAATTCTTACTTCTCATTTTGCAGTTTTTGGAAGAGCATTATTGCCTCGGAATCCATGTCATTCTGTTCATAAGTGGCAATCATCGCGTTCCACGAGACCACGTTCCGGACCCCCATACTATCAAACAAAGATCTCGCAATCTCGACATCCCACACTTCCCATACAAAACAATCATACAATTCACCAGTGGAAGATCAGAATCCAGACCCAATTTAATCCCATGCCCATGAATCAGCTGCCCCAATTTCAAATATTCCAATCCCGCACATACAGGAAGGATACTCATAAGTGTAACTGCATTTGGCAGAGTCCCCGAAATAACCATCCTCCTAAAAACATCCAAGGACTTCAAATAAAACCCATTTTGCACATACCCCACAATCATTGCCGTCCACGAAACAATGTTCTTCACACCTATCTCATCGAAGACCAACTCCGAACTCGAGGTCTCGCCATTCTGTGCGTACATTGACACCAACGAGCTCTGAATAAACAGATTCGAATCGAACATGTGTGGGGGTATTTCCGAACTCACCGGAATACTGGCCTAATGCTCCATCTCGTGCTCCGGCACCAGCTAGTCCATCTCGGCAAGGCTCGTCTCAACCTCCACCAGCTCGGCCAAGTGCTCCCACTTTGGTCAAAGTCTCACCTCGGCCATGCGCACTCAACACCAGGGTGCCAACCGAACTCTGTCAACCCTGGACCTCTTGGTCTCGGCCAGGAGCTCCATCTCGGCCCTTTGCACAACTCCTTCATCACGGCAGAGCTCCACCTCGGCCAGGGTGTCCCCAGCCCGGCTTAGGACTTCATCCCAGTCCTCCACTTCGGCGTCCCTGCAAGGTCTCCAGCCACGTCAAGGTCGGCCCCCGACCTCGGCAATACACCCTGACCTCGGTCAGGATGCCAGAGCTAGCCAAGGCAGGGGCTGACAGCTGTCCTCCCTTGGACGCTTATGCATGCTACAGCACGTGCGACAAGACAAGAGCACCGCCCATATCTTCTGATAGGGCCATCCCTGCCGCCCACGTCCACTGACAGAACGGCATCCACAGACGCCCGGGTATGGCCCGATGCGACACGACGTGCTACGATGGGACAGCTCCCTGACAGTCACCTCCTTGTCTCCTCTCCTCCTCTATAAAAGGGGCCAAACCAGAACAGTAAGGGGTCTCTCCCGTCCGAGAGGACCATACACTGGTATCACCTTCTTCCCCAAAATCTCTATCCTTAGTCCAGTTCTCATACTGACTTAGGCATCGGAGAGCCCTGCGCTGCCCACAGCCAGGGTCCTCTAACCTACTGTTCTTCATCCCCTTCTCAAGTTTCAGGCAGGCATCGGTGTTCAACCAAAGAGCTACGGCTACACCCCCTATCTTTGTGAGTGACTTTTTATGCGCCTACAATTGGCGCCATCTGTGGGAAAACGAGCAAAAAGCCATCTTCCCTACACACCATGCCTCGAAGAACCAGAAAGAGAAAGGAACCATTGACACTGTCGACACAGCTGACGACGGTCCCCCACCGGGAAAGGTCAGGAGCAAGATCTGGTCTAGCAAGCGTCCAGCAGCAGGGTACTCGATCGGGTTCATCATCTAAGGATTCGACCTCGACTCCACCTTCCAAAAGGCACACCCTGAAGGACAACAGAAGCAACCAAGCTCATGGCGAAAGCTCGAGTAACAACCACGACTTCAGAAAGTGGCTTGATCGATACATCGAGCAAGCAGTACGACAGAACATGGAGGTTGCCGGTTTCGCTCAAGCTCGGCTGAACTCTGACGATCTCGGCACATCTCCCCTCTCTCTAGAGATCAGAAGCTTCCCCCTTCCTGAAGTTTTCAAAGTCCCGAGGCTCGTCGTTTATGATGGAACCTCGGACCCAGCAGCACACCTCCGGCACTTCACTCAGAGGATGTCGGTGTGGGGCGATGCAGGCCACCTGAACTGCAGAGTCTTCTCTTCCAGCCTTTGGGACCTCCTCCTGAAGTGGTTCTGCGCACTCCCCCGAGGATCGATCAAAAGTTGGCAGCAGCTCCGGAGTCCTTCATGATGAAGTTCCAAGCTCACAGGGTCATCCCCAGGTCAGCCGCCGACCTGATGGCCCTCAGAATGAAGCAGACCGAGAACGTCACACAGTTCGCCAAAAGGTTCTGGACTGTCTACAGCCAGATCGAGAATGCCTCCAATACAGTAGCAGTCATGTCCTTCCAACAAGCCCTCCTACCAGGCAACGAGCTGCGGAGGGACTTGGTCATGCATCCCATGGTCACTATGGCAGCACTGATGACCAAGGTAAACCAGTTCGTCAGGCAAGAAGCAGACGAAGCCCGAGCCCAGGAGCATCTCAACCTCTACGAAAACGACCAGGCAGCCTCCATCTCGGCAGATGCCACCATCTCGGCGAACACCTCCATCTTCGAAGCAGCCTCTATCTCGGCGGACGCCTCCATCTCGACAGCAGCCCCCAGCTCGACAGAAGTCTCCTCCAGCTCGGGGGGCTACTGAAGCCTCCAATCATCTTTCAGCTTCGACTGCCCATAAGCTTTGATCGCACGACCCTCTACCGTCATTTCTGGCGGCACGGTCCTCTACTGTCAGCTTTGAAGGCGCCGTCAGCTTCGATGACACCGGTACGACCCTTTACTGTCGGCTTCGATCGTACGACCCTCTACCGTCATTTCAACGGCACGGTCCTCTGTTGTCAGCCTAGATCGCACGGTCCTCTACTGCCATCAGTCATCCAGAGCCCGTGCTCCTACATCTCGGTCGTGCGCCAGATCTCGATCTCTTGCATCTCGGCTGCGAGCCAGATCTCGACTTCGTGCATCGTGGCGGCAGCGCCAGATTCTCCACCTCATGCTGGTGTCACCCTGATGCTAGTTACGCGCTTCACGCAGGTTCAGCCTCATGAAGGACTCAGGCTACATGCCGGATTCTCCACCTCATGCTGGTGTCGCCCTCGTGCTAGCAACGCGCTTCACGCAGGTTCGGCCTCATGATGGTCTCGGCTACGTGCCGGATTCTCCACCTCATGCTGGTGTCGCCCTCGTGCTAGCTACGCGCTTCACGCAGGTTCGGCCTCATGAAGGACTCAGGCTACATGTCGGATTCTCCACCTCATGCTGGTGTCGCCCTCGTGCTAGCTACGCGCTTCACGCAGGTTCAGCCTCATGATGGTCTCGGCTACGCGCTGGATTCTCCACCTCATGCTGGTATCGCCCTCATGCTAGCTACGTGCTTCACGCAAGTTCAGCCTCATGATGGTCTCGGCTACGTGCCGAATTCTCCACCTCATGCTGGTGTCGCCCTCGTGCTAGCTACATGCTTCACGCAGGTTCGGCCTCATGAAGACCTCAGGCTACGCGCCCCGACCTCTTGCTGGTCCGTCCACGTGCTGGCCACGGCCTCACGGTGGCTCGGCCTCAGGATGGTCTCGAGTGCATTTACGACCTCTTACTGGTCCGTCCACGTGCTGGCCACAGCCTCACGCTAGCTCGGCCTCAGGATGGTCTCGACCGCATTTACGACCTCTTGCTGGTCCGTCCACATGATGGCTACGGCCTCACGCTAGCTCGGCCTCACGATGGTCTCGACCGCATTGATGACCTCTTGCTGGTCCGTCCACGTGCTGGCTAGGCCTCACGCTGGCTCGGCCTCATGATGGTCTCGACCATATTTACGACCTCATGCTGGTCTGTCCACGTGCTGGCTACGGCCTCATGCTGGCTCGGCCTCATGCTGGTCTCGGCCACATGCATTCTCCAGCTCGGCAGTTGTATGACTCTCCAGCTCGGCAGAAGCACCATGTTACGGCTTAACAGTGATGCCAACCTCTAGGTCTGGTCCATTGCCAGCCAGTCATCTCAAAACTATGAGCAGCTCTAAGGCACAAGTGTTGTCCTCCATGATACTTAGCTTCCGACCTCAAAGAGAAGTCTAATGAGCTCAGAAGCTGGGGGGCTACTGTGTGGGGGTATTTCCGAACTCACCGGAATACTGGCCTAATGCTCCATCTCGTGCTCCAGCACCAGCTAGTCCATCTCGGTAAGGCTCGTCTCAACCTCCACCAGCTCGGCTAAGTGCTCCCACTTCGGTCAAAGTCTCACCTCGGCCACGCGCACTCAACACCAGGGCGCCAACCGAACTCTGTCAACCCTGGACCTCTTGGTCTCGGCCAGGAGCTCCATCTCGGCCCCTTGCACAACTCCTCCATCACGGCAAAGCTCCACCTCGGCCAGGGTGTCCCCAGCCCGGCTTAGGACTTCATCCCAGTCCTCCACTTCGGCGTCCCTGCAAGGTCTCCAGCCACGTCAAGGTCGCCCCCCGACCTCGGCCCCCTGACCTCGGTCAGGATGCCAGAGCTAGCCAAGGCAGGGGCTGACAGCTGTCCTCCTTTGGACTCTTAAGCACGCTACAGCACGTGCGACAAGATAAGGGCACCGCCCATATCTTCTGCCAAGGCCATCATTGCCGCCCACGTCCACTGACAGAACGGCGTCCACAGACGCCCGGGTATGGCCCGATGCGACACGGCGTGCCACGATGGGACAGCTCCTTGTCTCCTCTCCTCCTCTATAAAAGGAGCCAAACCAGAACAGTAAGGGGTCTCTCCCGTCCGAGAGGACCATACACTGGTATCACCTTCTTCCCCAAAATCTCTATCCTTAGTCTAGTTCTCATACTGACTTAGGCATCGGAGAGCCCTGCACTGCCCACAGCCAGGGTCCTCTGACCTACCGTTCTTCCTCCCCTTCTCAGGTTTCAGGCAGGCATCGGTGTTCAACCAAAGAGCTCCGGCTACACCCCCTATCTTTGTGAGTGACTTTTTATGCGCTTACAGAACCCATTCTTTATCACATTGCAATGCACCTCCCTTCCTTCTCTCAGGGCCGAGAGGACCGCACATGACAGGACAACAGACGGGAAAATAAAGTGGTCGGGCGATAATCCCGAGAGATGCATTTGTTTGTAGAGGAGTAGAGCTTGTTCGCAAGGACCCAAGTCAGCATAGCCTCGAATTAGGGTATTCCAAGCGAAGGAGTTTGGTTGGGGGATTTCATTGAACAACTTGTGGGCATAGTCCATGGCGGGTGCAAAGCTGTAGGCGACGGCGATTAGTTTGGTGGCTAAGTGGAGGTTTTGGGAGAGGCCGTGTGTTAGGATCTGGGCATGGACGTATTTGAGGTCTTGAAAAGAAGAGCAAGAATTTAAAAGGTTGTTGTAATGGAGAGAAGGCGGGAAAGAAAGAAATAGGTCGGTTCTTCTTAATAGAAGCTTTACAGCTTTTGTAAACACATGGGTCCTAACTCCGGTTCTCCTCAAGAGGACAGCCATATAGCAGACATAAGAAACATGAGCCATTAGAATATGGGCATGTCAAAGATCAATATCATGGGGATAAAAAAAAACATGAATTCGGCTGTGTACGAACACCAAAATGAGTGTTTTAGTGTATTTCTGTTTAAATATGGCTAATACCTGTTTAGGAACACTTATTTGGTAAAATACCCTTTCAAATTTGAATTTTCTCACCATATTATGGATAACCGTTAGGATAAGTTTTTTAGTGATAAAAAAATAGAAAGATAGGTAATACATCTTCATATTACAATTGATTTTAAGATGTGTGCATAAGATAAAACAAAAATAGATATCAATATCAAACATAGTAATAGCAGTAAAAGTAGTGACTACCGTTTAGATTATAATATGTTGGTGATTATTTAAGAGAAGCTATAGCAGGAGAATTAAATTCGCAGATACATTGCCATTAGCCATCTCCATGTTGTATTGTTTTTTTGTTATCATAAAACGGGCTCCTGCATGAATTACATGTGTAATATAATGCCGAAAAAGGAGATTAATGATGATTAACTTATTTTGATGGTTGTTGGAAGGTTAACAGGGATTTGGGCTATTCGACAAGCTTGCACATTCAATTTGAATTTCAAGAATGCATCTTCACTACCGAGCATAGAAATTGAAATTCATCTTCACTACCGAGCATAGAAATTCTATAAAATTGGAAGCCAAGGCTGTTCTTGTGATCTTGTAAGGTAACTCCTATCTTTCTTTACCACTTTTTTCGAGCTTAAAGTCTGGATTTTATTTGTATGTTAGTTAATGGTGCATTTTGGTGTGACTACGTACCTCTTACCAAATGCTTATTGGTGTGACTGCGTACTTGTTATCAATTGCTTAATAAAGTTAAGGGTGTTCTGTTAGATATCGCGATCACTGAGAGGGGGGGGGTGAATCAGTGATTCCTTAAAAACAGGTCCAGTTTAATAACAAAAGCAAATCAAATCACACAAGGACACCAGATTTAACGTGGTTCACCAAAAGGCTACGTCCACGGTTCAAAGACTGTCCGAACACCGATCCGGAACAGATCTGAATCTATTTAGTCGCACCAATGACAAAGAGCACCAACCCTTAAGTTTCAGATAGCACCAACTATCTACGAAGCACCTACCCCCTTTACAATTTATCCGCACCAACAGATAGGATCACCAAACCCCTAACACCAAGCACCAACTTGATGTTCTACAGAATTAAAGTAGAGAACTTTTCTACAGCCTTTCCCCTCTACAATCTCTCTCTCAATCCCTTACAAATTGAAGTTTAAAGCATAAACAGAGAGACACTTATCTTATGGACGAATCACCATCTTCATGAGCACATTCTCATCCACACTTGCTGTAGAAACGTGCAACACAACTGCACACAGCAACAGCACCTTCTTCTCTCCAAAACCCTCTCTTTTTTTCTTTCTTCTCTTCTCTTCTCTTCTGTATTCTTGAAAACGGACCAATCAAGCCTTTATATAGGTTATGGTAACCCTAAAGAGTGTTTAAATTAGGCTAGAATTCGTTTAGAAAGAGTCCCAAACGAAATACATAAGTTTCCTGAATTTTCGTGCAAAACTTCTATTTCTGCGCAACTCAGGTTTCCCGTGTGTTCTACCGGTAGTACTACCGGTTTAACAGACGAAATTCTCATGTCTAAACATTCTGCTGGAATATCAGCCTTTTCTACCGGTAGTACTTGCGGTTGAACTTTCTACCGGTAGTACTTGCGGTTGACAGATGAAATTCTGATTTCCTGTACTGTTCTATTTCAGCTCTGTTTTCTCTTTGAAGCTCTATCAACACCACACTTGTGACATTGTGTTGACAATAATTCCAACACAAGATGATACTTGAGATACTAAACACTTCAATGCTTCATAAGACTTCTCAAGGCATCTCAAATTCCAACAATCTCCCCCTTTGGAATTGTTGGCAACACTTGGAACTTCAACACTTGGAACACTTTGAACCAGTTGACCTTCATGAAGCTTCTTCAGAACCATAAACCAACAGAATCAAGATCTTCACATTCACATTCTTGATACCAATCTCCCCCAAGCCATCATGGCATAACTTCTTCTAGCATAACTTCTCCTAGCATAGCTTTCTCCTAGCATAACTTTCTCCCCCTTTGACAACAAGTCCAAAGGGACCAACTAAGGAGCGAATAGGATATTCAATGAATACATTGCTCCCCCTTTCAAACACAACTCCTAAGGATTAGGAGAGTGAGTAACTCCTAATTTTTTTCGGAGATACTCGAAGACTTCCTTTGGCAGAGGTTTTGTGAAGATATCAGCAACTTGCTCAGTAGTTGGAACATATTCCAACTTTACCTCACCGTCTGCAACCTTTTCCTTGAGAAAGTGATAGCGGATTGCAACATGCTTCGTTCTAGAATGCTGAATAGGATTCTTGGAGATGTGAATTGCACTTGTGTTGTCACAGAGGATCGGCGTAGGATCCGTTGTCGGAACTCCTAGATCAGAGAGCATTTGCCGCATCCATAACACTTGCGTACAACAAGTTGCCGCTGCAATATATTCCGCTTCCGCTGTAGAAAGGGATACTGAATCTTGTTTCTTACTGTGCCATGCCACCAACCTTTCACCGAGATAGAATGCACCACCGCTTGTACTCTTGCGATCATCTATACATCCAGCCCAATCGGCGTCAGAGTATGCAACAAGAGTGAAGGATTTGCCTTTAGGATACCAAATACCAAGCTCCATGGTACCTTTCAGATATCGAAATATCCTTTTTACTGCTGTAAGGTGCGTCTCAGTTGGTGATGCTTGAAATCGAGCCACCATACATACTGCTTGCAGTAGATCCGGTCTTGTAGCAGTCAAATAAAGCAAGCTTCCTATCATAGAACGATAAGTGGTGTGATCAACGGACGAACCCTTATCATCTTTGCTTAGCTTTGTGTTCGTTGTCATTGGTGTGCTCACTGGCTTGCTGTCTTCCATGTTAAAACGCTTCAGCATTTCCTTGATGTATTTCATCTGTGATATGAAGATACCATGTTTCAGCTGCTGAACTTGTAAACCAAGGAAGAACTTTAGTTCTCCAAGCATTGACATCTCAAATTCTTTCTTCATCTCTTCAGCAAAATTCCAGCACATTTCGTCATCATTGCCACCAAAGATTATGTCATCGACATAAACAATGACAACCAGCTGTTTGCTCAACTCTGTTTTGACATAAAGGTTGCTATCAACCAGTCCTTTACCAAAGCCGATCTTGCGGAGATAGAAGTCCAGCCTTGCATACCACGCCCTTGGCGCTTGTTTCAGCCCATAAAGAGCCTTTTTCAACTTGCACACTAGGTCTGAATTTTTGCTAATGAGAAAACCATCAGGTTGCTCAATGTAGACCTCTTCTTCAAGTAATCCATTCAAGAAGGCTGACTTTACATCCATCTGAAATACCTTGAAGGTTTTGTATGCAGCCAATGCAATAAACATACGAATGGCTTCCAGACGAGCCACCGGTGCAAAGGTCTCTTCAAAATCTATGCCTTCAACTTGAGCATAGCCTTTACAAACCAACCTTGCTTTGTTTCGTATGACCTGACCATCTTCATTCAGCTTATTCCGAAAGACCCATTTAGTACCAATAACATTCTTATCGGTAGGTCTAGAAACTAGTTCCCATGTGGAGTTCTTCTCAATTTGCTCCAACTCCTCATGCATAGCTTTCAACCAACTTTCATCGAGACTGGCTTCAGCCACAGTCTTGGGTTCAATGGTGGACACAAGTGAGTAATTGCTAACTACACTTTGTCTTGTTTTAACACCGGCCTCAGGATCTCCAATGATTTGATCCTTAGGGTGTTGCTCTACCCAAGTGCTTTTCTTTCTAGCTGTAGCATCCTCTGAGTCATCCTTTGATTTCTCAGAATCATTAGGTTCAGCCACTTCATCATCAATCTCACTCGAGTCCTCATGAACTGGACTGTCATAATGAGTTACATTCTTTGATTCACGGTTTTCATCAATTCTAACATCGGCACTTTCTATGATTTTTCTGGTCCTTTTGTTAAGACATCTGTAAGCCTTACTAGAGGAGGAGTAACCCAGAAATATACTCTCATCAGCTCTTTCTTCAAATTTGCTCGAATTTTGTTCAAGACGCTTGATGTAACACTTGCTACCGAAGACTCTGAAGTGCTTGACTGTTGCTTTTCTCCCAAACCATAGCTCATAAGGAGTTTTGTCTTCATGTGGCCTGATCAAGCATTGATTCTGAATGTATACAGCCGTATGGATTGCCTCCTTCCAGTATTTGTCAGCTAGCTTGCTCTCAGTTAGCATTGTGCGAGCCATCTCTTGCACGGTGCGATTTTTCCGTTCCACAATTCCATTTTGCTGTGGAGTTCTAGGGGCTGAATATTGTCTTTGAATGCCATGGTGCTCACAATAGCTAGTGAACTCTTCAGATGTGAATTCACCTCCTCGATCAGACCTTAAAATCTTGATACGTTTTCCAAGCATATTCTCAACCTGTGCTTTAAACACTTTAAAATGATCAAGTGCTTGATGTTTATGCTTAAGAAACAATACCCATGTCATACGAGTATAATCATCAATGCATAACATAAAATACTTATCTCCATTGGTGCTTTGAGTTCTCATCGGTCCACAGAGATCAGTGTGCACTAGTTCAAGAGGTTTCTTTGAATGATGCTCCTTTGACTTGAACATTACCCTCGTTTGCTTTCCCTTTTGGCAAGAATCGCAAATGGGGTTGGAAGGCTTTTCAACTGTAGACATACCTCTGACAGCCTTTGAATTGCAAATCTTGGACATGTTATCAAAGTTTAGATGCCCAAGCCGTTTGTGCCACAACCAACTTTCCTCTGTCCGACTCATCAAGCAAGCCTTTTCAGCTCCATCTGACAATGTATAGAGATTTCCAGCAGTCCTAGATCCAGTAGCCACTGTTTTGCCGTTGCTACACTTCTTGATAGCAAACCCATTCTTAGTGAAGACAACTTCGTGGCCTTTGTCACAGATCTGGCTCACACTAAGCAAGTTGTGTCTCAGTCCAGACACATATAAGACCTCGTCTGATCTGATCTTGTTTGCCTTTAGCTGAACAACACCTTTTCCGCAGATTTTGGCACCATCATTGTTACCAAACTTCACTGATCCGCCTTCATAGTGCTGTAATTTGACAAATTTTTCCTTATCCCCTGTCATATGGCTTGAACAGCCACTATCAAGGACCCATGGTGCTGCCTTCTTTTGTGCATTGAATGCCGTTTGCACAATGAGAGATTCCTTGGAATTATCTTCCCTTTTCTTTGCCCTCCATGCCTTAACTAACTTGGGTTTCTTTTCAACCTGAAATTGGTTAGCAATAGGCAACCTACAATCCCTAGCCAAGTGTCCATAATTATGACACTTATAGCACTCAATTTTGTGGCCGTTTAGGATTGAGAAAGGGTTCCTAGTCACTAATGGACTGTTTCTAACATAGAATCTACAATCAGCTCTTTTATGTCCATATCTATTACAATGATAGCAATAACCATAGAATCTGAACATTCTTCCTTTCTTAGGTGGCTGGTTAAACTCCACAAACCTTTTCTTATTGACCATCTCAATACTAGGCTGAATTTGAAGCTTTGTAGCCTTGAGAGGTATGGCACTTTGTTTCATAAACAAAGAGGGTGCAGCTTTAGAGGTCTCTCCGGTCTCAAATCCAATACCAAATTTATTGTGGAAGGGCTTTTGAATTTTCAGAATTTCATTGAGTTTCATTGTCCCTTCAATTGCTTGGAGCGCTTTGAGTTTTCGGCTACTTTCCAAGTTTTCAGCCTTTGCTCTAGCGATTTCAGTTTCAAGTTTCATAGCCTCTTCCTTTTTGATACTTATTTGATTTTCAAGGACTTCCACCATTCTTTTATATTCTTTAACTTGAGTTTTCAAAGCAAAAACTGAACTTTCAGATTCATGAAGAAGTTTCAGATTTTTCTGACTTGTTTTTCGTTCCATGCTAAGCTCCTCAAGTGCAGCAATGAGTTCTTCTTCAAGATTGACCTCAGCCTCCTCTTCCTCTTCCGGCTCTTGCTCCTCTTCTTCTTCAACAGTAACCATGAAGAGAGCTTCAGTTGCCTCGGCTGATTCATCATCGTCTGAAGTTTCAGACGTGCTGTCATTATATTGACTGATGAAGCTTTTTGCTTTGCTCCTCTTTCTGAAATTTTTCTTCCATTTACTCTTATCAACATAAGAGTCATCATCATTGTTTTCTTTCAGCGGACACTTCGCAGCAAAGTGACCAACACCGCCACAATTGAAGCATTTAAAGGGTAGCTTCCCTTTGTACTTTCCATTACTTCCTTTCTTCAGCTTTCTAACTAATTGAGCCTCAAGCTCATCATCATCAGTATCAGCATCATGACCAGCAGTCTCTTTTCCCTTTTTCTGAACTTTGAAGGCCGCTTCTCTATCAGATGAAGACGTCTTACCTATGCGCATCTCATAGGCAGTGAGTGAACCATGCAACTCATCCATGGTAAATTCATTCAGATCCTTGGCTTCTTCTATGGCTGAGACTTTTGAATCAAACCGGGAAAGAAGAGATCATAGAACCTTTTTGACGATGACTGGTTCTTTAATCTCCTCCCCTAGTCCACGAATGTCATTCGTGACTTCATTCACTCGTTGCATATACGATTCAACATTCTCGCTTTCCTCCATGCGAAGAGACTCGAATTGAGAGCGATGAGTTTGCAATTTCGCTTCTTTGATCTTCTCATCTCCTTCATGAATGCTTTTCAACTTGTCCCATATTTCCTTGGCTATTTTGCATGCAATTACTTTGACCAGCTCGCTGTCCACAAGGCCACTAAAGAGTGCATTCTGCGCCTTGGAGTCGTTGTCTGCTAACTTCTTCGTTGTAGCATCAGTGGGTAATATGGCAATATTGTAACCGACTCTAACGGTCTCCCAGACATCATAGCCAAGTGATTTGATGAAGGCCTGCATTCTGATCTTCCAGAAGGAGTAATTAGAACCATCAAACAAAGGTGCTTTCTTATTCCCTGTATTGGATGCCATGTGATTTGACAAGAGATCTCCCTTAGCGTGTTAAGCTTTTCAAGGGAACCTTGATGCTCTGATACCAATTGTTAGATATCGCGATCACTGAGAGGGGGGGTGAATCAGTGATTCCTTAAAAACAGGTCCAATTTAACAACAAAAGCAAATCAAATCACACAAGGACACCAGATTTAACGTGGTTCACCAAAAGGCTACGTCCACGGTTCAAAGACTGTCCGAACACCGATCCGGAACAGATCTGAATCTATTTAGTCGCACCAACGACAAAGAGCACCAACCCTTAAGTTTCAGAAAGCACCAACTATCTAGGAAGCACCTACCCCTTTACAATTTATCTGCACCAACAGATAGGATCACCAAACCCCTAACACCAAGCACCAACTTGATGTTCTACAGAATTAAAGTAGAGAACTTTTCTACAGCCTTTCCCCTCTACAATCTCTCTCTCTCAATCCCTTACAAATTGAAATTTAAAGCATAAACAGAGAGACACTTATCTTATGAACGAATCACCATCTTCATGAGCACATTCTCGTCCACACTTGTTGTAGAAACGTGCAACACAACTGCACACAGCAACAACACCTTCTTCTCTCCAAAACCCTCTCTTTTCTTCTCTCTTCTCTTCTCTTCTCTTATGTATTCTTGAAAACGAACCAATCAAGCCTTTATATAGGTTTTGGTAACCCTAAAGAGTGTTTAAATTAGGCTAGAATTCGTTTAGAAAGAGTCCCAAACGAAATACATAAGTTTCCTGAATTTTCGTGCAAAACTTCTATTTCTGCGCAACTCAGGTTTCCCGTGTGTTCTACCGGTAGTACTACCGGTTTAACAGACGAAATTCTCATGTCCAAACATTCTGCTGGAATATCAGCCTTTTCTGCCGGTAGTACTTGCGGTTGAACTTTCTACCGGTAGTACTTGCGGTTGACAGATGAAATTCTGATTTCCTGTACTGTTCTATTTCAGCTCTGTTTTCTCTTTGAAGCTCTATCAACACCACACTTGTGACATTGTGTTGACAATAATTCCAACACAAGATGATACTTGAGATACTAAACACTTCAATGCTTCATAAGACTTCTCAAGGCATCTCAAATTCCAACATGTTCATGGGCCGGGCTAAGGCATATCTAGGCCTGACCAGGCTTTAGAAACACTGGCCCGGCCCAGCCCAAACCCGCATGGGCCATAAAAGTTTGGCCCGAAAATGCACATTTAATCAATCGGGCTGGGGTGGCTTTTCATCACTTTTGTGGGCATTAGAGCACTAATTAAAATAAATTACATGCATTTCTTACACAAGCCGGGCCGGGCTATGGGCCCTAATTACATATCCCTGTCCGCCGTGTTATCCAAGCCCGGCCCACGGCGGGCAGGCTCAGCCTGGCCCGACACATGAGCAGCCCTAAATGAAGTACATTCAAACTTTTGTAAGGAGGAGAACACAGGAATGAAAGCTCATTATGCACAAGCAATGTAAAGAATTTATTTAAACTGAAAAATATTTAGGAAATTGGAAAAGTATTTTCAACTATATACAAGGAAATGTTTTTAATTGGGAAACTGGAAATTCATTTTGAAAAACATGTTAAAAATATATGGACTCAAATTTGTTCTAACGTTACAAGTCTAGGATTTACACTCAAGTCCCATCTCGATTTGCTAGTGTTAGAGCATGTAAAAGGAAGATAGAATAAAAAAGAGAGTTAAACATGTTGTTTCATGAAGAAATTCCTGACTTGACCTACTAATTTATAAAAGTTGGAGTTGGAAACTCAAGATTTGGGCTCCTTTTATAACATCCAAAAGTAAAATTCAAGTTAAAATTTTTAACCTAATTGGTTATGGGAGCTTATTGGGGTAGCTAGCCCGACCCCACTTGGCTTGATATATATATATATATATATGGGAGCATTCGGCGACGGGTCCCTGAACATTTCACTTTATTGCTTACAAAATAAAGTCATAGAGGCAAAGGTGCCGCAAACACTTTTTCATACCTGAAATGTCTAATTCACCCTTTCTTTAGATCATATCCAATGATTATCCCATTAATAATAGTGAACGCACATTTAATTAGTCATAATTAATGGAATCCCCAGATTTTTAAATAAATTCTAAAAACACACAAATAAATTTCAAAATAACAAAAATAAATTTTAAAAATAAAATAATTTCAAAAAATGCAATAAGTTTTAAAAAAATAAATATATAATCAAATAACGCAAATAAATTTAAAATAATACAAATAAGTTTCAAAATATCCAAATAAATTTAAAAAAATATAAATAAATTTCAAAAGACTCAAATAAATCTCAAAAGATCCAAAGATAATTTCAAAATATGCAAATAAATTTAAAATAACGAAAATAAATTTTAAAAAATGCAATAATTTTAAAACATGCAAAAAATTTGAAAAGATACAAATAAATTTCAAAAGTCACAAATAAATTTAAAAAACGCATATAGATTTTAAGAAACGTAAATAAATTTTCTAAAAAACTCAGATAAATTTTGAAAAAAAAACTCAGATAAATTTACCAAAAATACAAAGAAATATGACAGAAAACATATAAATTTGAACAACACTCAGATAAATTTGACAAAAACTCAAATAAATTTGAACAAAACTCAGATAAATTTACCAAAAACTCAGATAAATTTTGAAAAAAAAACTCAGATAAGTTTACTAAAAACACAAAGAAATATGACAGAAAACAGATAAATTTGAACAACTCTCAGATAAATTTGACAAAAATTCGGATAAATTTGAACAAAACTCAGATAAATTTGACAAAAACTCAAATAAATTTGACAAAAGAGATAAACAGAGCCAAAAGCGATCACCAGGGAGATGTCAGTCCTCCACAGAATTTGATAAAAGACAAAAACAAAGCCAAAAGACACTGCTGCCAGTAGAGGTCCTCTTCCTCTCCGGCTAAGGCAGCCCTGCTGCTTTCCTTCGCTGGTGATGGCTCAGCATCGTCGAATACGTTCGGCAACGATTGAAAAACTACAGTGGTGGCTACAATGGACCGGCAGGCATTCTTCCTTCTCAATCGATACAATCCCCATCAGAACCCAATCAAACCCATCAGTACATGCAAAAAATCTATCCCTCTTTTTTTTCTCTTTTTTCTTCTACTTCCTTTCATCACTACTGACAGCAGCAGTTTCTCTCTCTCCTCTCCTGTTTCTTCTTCTTCTTCTTACAAGATCTCAGCTTCCTTGAAGAAGACGATGAATCTGCAACTTCCAGCAAGAACTCGTTCTCAGATCTAGATCACGGAAGCACTGGCGATAACTGTCTTCTCCGGCTACAGCAAATCCCAGATCTGGGGATGGCAAAACTCATCAACGGCAGCGCTGCTGCGTCTTCTTCTCTGGCAATAGGTGAATCCGGATCCTCTATAATCTGGGTCTTCTCCTTCTCCGACGAAGATGGCAAAGGGCGGCAGCGGCTTCAAATCACAAAACTGGCCTGAAAACGACCCAACGCAGGGTCTTCTTCTTCTTCAAATCTGTTCTGCACACATAACAGCAACTGGTAGCGCCGCTGCTTCTTTCCAGCGAGAGCAGCATCACAACGGCTGGCTTACGTAGAGACGGCATGTGGGGCCTGCGCGACAATGTGTGGCGCTTCAACCCGGATCCTCTGCGTCTTTCGACTGCAGCAGGCAACAACTCAAAAATAGAGTGTGCTCCTTCCTCGGCAACGATCGAACCAAAGCCCAGAACAGATATGGGAGTTCTCTATTTCTTCTTCTCTGTGACGATTTGCAGAGGAGGTGTTTGGGGTCGAATTTGCAGAGATTGGGGAAGAAGGTACTGTGCGCAGGAAATGAGAGGCCTGGATGGTTGGATGGAGGATGATGGGCGCAGTGATGGTGGGTTCTACGTCTGGGAGTTCTGGGCGAGAGAGAGGTAGACATGAGAGGGATGGGTGATGGGTCTGCCGTCTGCGTGCATTGATGGAGATTGGAAGGTGAATGGGTGATGATGATTGATGGCCTGATGGGGCTGGCGGGCTGCTGCCTGAGACGATGGGTGGCCCGTGGGAGATCAGAGATGTAAGATGATGATGGCTGGGTTGCTGCGCTGCGCCTGGGAAGATAATTGAGACCGCCTGCCGCCTGCCGGCCAGCCCTTCTTCTTCTTCTTCTTCTTCTGAGACGATGGGTGGGAGATCAGGATTGCCCAAGCCCAGTGTGGGAGAATATAAATTTTGAAATTTTAAATTTCAAATTTTGATTTCTAAAATGGTTGAAAGGGCAATTTAGTCCTAAAAAATGAGATCATGTGGATGCAAGGACCTAAGGCTGGAAAAAGTCTAGCTGAGTAGACCATAGGCCTTAAAAAGGTTTTTCCTTTGACTGGAGGCTGGAAACATTGACTTATAGGGACCTTTCGTTAATTTTTCCTAAAAGAAATTATATACCCCTTTAGCTTTGACATGGGCTACTACACCTCTCTAAATCTCCTTCCTTAAATCTCTCTTCCTTACTTTTGTCTTTTTCTTCTTTATCTTAATCCTTAAATCACTCTCTAATCTTAATCCATCCTAAATTCTCTCTTACCTTGCCTCTCATCACTCAATTTAACCAAGAAGATTAAATAATTCTTTCTTTTTTTTTTGCTTGGCCCGGGCTAATTAAGCACGAGTCATTGTTTCTAGTCTTTTTAATACAATTCCAATCTTTCTTAAGCCCATCAAAATCTTTCAATCTCTTAAAGGTCTTTAAAACTCAAACTCTTTCCAAATTAGAATCTTCCCTAACATTCCCATAAAATGTTTATTCCAATTCTATGATTTTTCTAAATCCTCTTCAACCAATTCCGAGCAATCTCACATATCCCTTTCCTTTTCTCTTTAAAGTTCTCAAAACACTCCAGCAAACAGCCATTTGGATTCTGTCACATTTTTGGTTTGGCTTTTTTCACTTCTTTTATATATACTTTTTTTTTGGTAAAATTGTTATATCTGTTGTTTGAGTATTTTGTTCAGTCTCTTTGTCTACATGGTTAAATTTCTAGTATTTGAAAATTTTTTTTCATTTCTTCTCTAATATATATTGTTGATATTTCCTCTCCTTATGTGATGAGTTTCTTCTTAACTATGATAACATTGATTTTTACAATTTAGAAAAAAAATCCAAATGAAGTTTTGCAACTGTATCAATCAGTAGACCATTCTAATGATGAGGAGCCTTATAATTATATGGATCCTTTAGATTGAACAAAGGGTTTATGATTTATCTTAATTGGGACCCAATAGAAATAAAGGGTTTAAATTTACTTTATTATGGTTAATGTAAAGTCCTCGACCTTAATAGTGTGTTTAGCTCTTAATCTTGGTAACTAGCTTAATTAATAGTGATTCTAGCTAATTATGTGGTTTAGTGCTTGAGCGAGTTTCTTTTATCATTCGGAAGATGTTCGCGAAGTTTCATTCGATTCTAAATGTGTTTAGTCTTAACAAGGGGTTAAGTTGTGATTTTTAGGAAAATTAAGTGTTTTTCTGTAGAATTCAATTTTTTTCCGAATTTGTGATCATCGTTTTCCGTTCTTGACTCGTCACGATTCGAAGCCCTGAAGCCCCTCAAATAACCACATTTCTCTCATTTCACTTAAGAAGGGCATTTAAGTCATTTCTCCTTTTATCTCTATTTAAACCCCATTCCAGCAGCTTCATTCGTTTCCCACTTCATTTTCTAAGAGAAGAGCTGCTGGAACTACATCTTCTTCTCCTTTTTCTTCACTTCTTCTTCTTGCTTGTGCGTTTAGAAGCCATTCCAAGCCAATTCAGGCGCATCGTCACCCTCCTCTCATCTCCTTCATCTCTTAGACCTCAAAATTGGTAAGTTTCCCTAATTCTACTCCTTCCAATTTCCTTCCTTGTTGCTGTAAATGTTTTGCATGTTGATGAGTTCTTCTTTCCCTTCCCTTGTGCTCTTAGAGTGTAGGAGAAGCTTTTAGAGAGCCGGTTTAGCTAGTGGGTGTGTGTGGAGAGTTCATTCTTCTTCAATCATTCTAATTTCCATACTTCTTAGTTAAGGCAAATGGATTAGCTATATATATGAAGCATGCATGTGTGTTTATTTCTTTCTTGTTCATTCAAGATATCCCTAAATTCCAAGCTTGGTATGGTTAATTTGATTACATATGCTAAATCGGTATGAATGGTTTAATGGACCTTAATTGTGGAAGAAATGATGGAATGGGTGGTTTTAGTAATAGAGTTTGGATATTTGAAATTGCCAATAAGGTGAATTCCGAAGCTATGTGAATGAATCTCAAATTTTGATATATAACAGCTTCAGAATTGGCAATTTCTGGACACGTAGTGACCTCCGCGGTTACCCCGCGGTTAACGGACCAACCCCGACCTCTCCCAGAAATCAAGCATGTGTTTCTCACGGTGACCCCGTGGCTAACTGTCGAACCTAGACAGAACCTGGGTAGGTTCTGCGACGATCACGGCGACCTCGCCATTAACCGCCTGACAGAAATACTTTTGAAGTAGAATGTGGTTCTGCACACAGTGACCTCTGTGGTGACCCTAAGGTGACCTCAGGGTTAACTGTGGACCCCCTCTGTGGTTAACCGTGGATGCCCAGTTTCCTCTTTTGAAGGGGGCATCTAATTTAGGTTTTGACCTTATGTGTGGGACCCCTTGACCCTACCCTTGCTTGAATAACTTAAAGAAATGGAAACGGACCACGATTGGCTTGGTGTGCTTCTACGGTTGTTTGAGATTTTCGTGTAGACCTGGCCGAATGCATTTGGAATGAGTTAATTGGTGCCAACAACTCCCGTACACAAAGGGCTCACTAAATTAGGGCATCGTTGACTCATTCTCCATACTCCGTTGGAGGACACTTACGGTACATGGTGGGCAACCCTTGACCTATGATTGGCTTGTTCTTCACTCTTGACTCATAAATCTTATATCCACAACTTGACGTACCTTGTACACACTAGTCTTGAACATTCATTTAACTTATAACAAAACTTGTTAGAACCTAGGCTTGAACCGGACCTAGAGTGTATCCCTAGGTACTCTGTTATCTTGTACTTGACGGACACGGGTGGCTAGACTCGTTTGACTTGTGAATACTATTGGAAGACTACTCGATGGGAATTCGTGAACTTATCTTGTATCTTAACTTGACTAAGAGTAATCTCATTTGGATGGTCTTGTACTTGGACGCTAGCCACATGTGCTTGTCGGCGATCCTGTGTCACGCGCTATATCATCATCATTATCATCTTACATACATGGCGAGCTGCAGTTTGAGGATTCTTAAGTGAGCCGATCTCTCGGACACTAGGGTGGGCATGATGGACCACGCTTCTGCCGTTCGGCGCTTACTGAGGTCGGCAGACGTGAGAGTCCGTGGGGTGTGATCCTTTCGCACCTGAGAGGGCGAAGCGAGCATCAACATTTTTCTTTTTAGGTGGGTGTGCCAGATTTTCTACTCTACTTGGAATTACAACTGGTGATCTGGAGATCGACCTTCACAAGTAGAAAAGGAAATCAATTTTTTTCAAGTTTTCATTGCACATATATTTAAGAAAAGAGACATGGTTTTGAAATACCGTAAGAGGCGATTTTATTTTTTTTGCCATTAAAGGCAATGTTTGCCGTAAAAGGCGATTTTTGGCATTTATAGCCGATTTACAATTCTTATCAATAGTGAAAGACAAGAGTAGTTATTTTTTTGTCTCTTTAGAAAAATACAAACTACAATAAAAAGCAAGAAAATGATGATCTAAAACTTCTCAGGAGATTATGGGGGACTCATTCAGATTGATGGTCGCAAGCCATATGTGGACTTTGCCATCATCCATGCAGATAAGAACAAAGGATGCTCTTGATTTGCTTGGCTCGGCCATAACCTCAGATTTTTAGAGGACAAAGACAAAAAGGGGGTCTTATGTCCAATAAAAAGCAAAGTAGATGGGCTGAAAAGTCACTTCTAAGCTATTGGAAGCAGAAGGAGAAGACAAGGACCTTGGGGGATTTCTCACCATGTAGCGGTGGTCGGTGCAGAACTTCAGCAGAGTTTTCTCTTTTTTTTCTGGAATATCTGTCTGGATTTCGGGATTTTCTGTGCTTTTTCTGGAGATGATCTCTGGTTTTTTCCGGATCTGGATTTCTTGGAATGCTCTTCTATATATAGGCCTTTGGTAGCCATTTAGGAGAGTCTATGGGCCTTAAATGCATTAAAGCCGCTTAATGGAGGAGTTACAAGTTTTAATTGATTTATTTTGTAACTCCTCCTCTTTATCTTCTGATTCGCCGATGGAGAATTACGTGCATTTAATCACCTTTAATCTCCATGATGGGAGGAGTTATATGGGTTAATGTCGTGTTTATGGCTAACTAGTAACTCCTTTTTTTTGCTTCTGATTGGGCCGTCTGAAATAACGAGTTAGTAACCGCATTAAGTTGTCATAAATGAGTCGATTAACTGCATTATGTGGTCGCCTGAGCAGTCAAAGAGTCACGGGCTATGCCTCGCCTTTTGGAGTTCTTCTTGCGACGATCATCGATGGATCTTCATGCTGATCAACATCGGATGACCATATAACTTCAGACAATGATTGTTTACAGCGGGCCGGTGCTATCTGTTATGTCGATTTTTCGATCGATCGGACAGAAAGTGCACTTCCTTGGTTTACTAGTTGGCAATCAATGATGATTTGATGCTCTCGAAGATGGACCTGTGATGTTGACGAAGATCGACGGATTTGGTGCCTCGAAAGTCATATTTTTGGAAAACCACAGGGGCCGGAAGTCTCAAAACGCGAAAAGGGATCGGAAAACGGCCCTTCGGCGGAAATCCAGCGACCCAAATTTCCAAGGTCGCCAGCGACCATGCACCCAGGGTCGCCGGCGACCATGGAGTTTTTCCCCCTTTGGTCGCCAATTTTCGGCCGTTTCGTCCGGTTTTTTCCGATTCTTTTTTCTTCTGTATTTTTCTGACATTTTTGCACATCTATTGGCCTAGTTTCCCTGTAAAAAACTTGATGAGAATCCTTACAATTTGGAGTGCAGAGTTTTAAATTTTCTGGGATAGCCGAAGACTTTGTCGCACAGGGCTACCGATTTACTGTCAGAAGCCGAAACTGGGTCAAACGATGTCGGAATGACCTGAGATTTGAGGTGAAGCCTCTTTAGCAATAAATAAGACCAACCATAAGCTTCTGTTTGAGTTTTGAAGCCATGTGGGGTCCTGTCGCCAATAGACTTGATTCTGTCGCGTGGAAGATGTCGCGCCTTGATGTGAAGTCAACCGACTTGAGATTTGACAGGGAGCCTATTGGAGTGATTTTGAGATGATCCATTAGCTCCAATTTGGAAAACATGGTCCCGGAGAGCTTCGCTGCCGATAGGTCTGATTTATCTTCTGAGAGTCAAAGTCTGATCAAATGTTGTCGAAATTACCTGAAATTTGATGTGTAGCCCTTTGTAAGCATTTTTAAGCTAGCCATGTGCTCTATCTGATGAGTAATGGCCTCAGTGGTTCTCGTCGTCGAAAGACTTGATTCTGCTGTTCGAGGATTGATGTAAGGCCCCCTTTTGGAGGTATTTTAAGACCATCCACAGGCTCTGATCGAAGATTTGATGCTTTCGACACTGTCGCTGCCGGGAGCTCCTGTTCAACTGTTGGAGGAGTGAAGTTAGGCCAAATAATTTTAAAATGGGCTGAAACTTCATGTGTACTCTTCTCTTGGCCGTCGTGAAGGATCTTGCAGTTTTTGTTTGATTCTAACAAGATTTGATTTTTTGAGCGAAGGTAAAGTGTTCACTAGATTAGCTCAATTTATTTACCCTTAGCTCAAACTCGATCAAGTCCTACAAAATGCAGCTTTGTTTAGTGTTCAAGACAAGCTAGAGCTGCACAAAGCTTGGCACGGCTTATAATAATTAGGGATATCAATGGACCTCCAGTTATTCGGTTGACACAAAGAATACGACCTGAACGATTAAGATAAAATCATTTTTTGGACCCCAAGTGATAATAAGGTCTAGGTCCAATGAAGTCTCAGACCCAATTCTTGATTGCCAATATTTCTTAAAGTTTTAAACATAACAGGCACAAAACCAAGTGCAACAGAGATGGTTTAAAGATTCATTTGCGACCCCCTACAGTACTGTTTACAAATTCGACATCTAGTACCTGAATGGGTGTCCTTTTCTGTATGGAGTTTGAATTGGTTTGGTCCATTATGTACCCATGCAGTACCTAACCTATTTACATCCCAACTCGCTATGTCAAAATTTAGCATAAACGACGGCCTTTGGCCGTCGTTCAACAGAAAAATATGACGGCAACCGCGTGCTTATGGCCGTTGGAAAAAGTTAGTCGCTTTACATAAACGACTACCCTATGACTGTCATATAGTTTCAAATATAAACGACGGCCTGTAGGCCATCATCGTCTCGGACTTCATCGATCCTTCCATCATTCAAAAAATGGCCGCCGTTCAGTTTGATGAGCGGTCGTAATAGAAGGTTCAAGCTCAAAGTTTGTGACTTTGGATTAGCAAGAGCTGCATCCAATAATACCCAAACAGAATCTTGGCCGGTATGTTGTAAACATCTTGGAGCAAACTGTACTTTATTCAATTTCTCTAGCCTACTGCTACAGTGCTACTTGTCAATTTTCAAATTCATCATTATTATTGGCGGCTTCATCACCACTAAGTTTAAACCCTTCTAACTGGTTTTTAGTTTGCAAATACAATCCTGTTATTTCTTTTCTATTTTACAGTAGGCACAATGTTGCTTTTTCTTGCACTGCTTCTGACATACAAACTATATTTTGTAGTAATATGTTGGAACAAGATACTATCGAGCTCCAGAGCTATGTGGATCTTTTTACCTCAATGTAAGTCTCATAACTGCTCCTTGAGTGGCATTTGCAGATGATAATAATGTGATCAGTAGTGTGTTGGTTAGAATCTCTGTAAACTTTCAAGAACCAGTAAATTCCTATAAATTCACCAAAAATTCTATTCAAACAGCACTACTAGAAAACAGACTTTTAGCAGCCGCCATTGGCCGTCGCTAAAAGTCAAATGACGGCCGCTAATACTCTTTAGCGACCGCCTAGCGACCGCCAAATATCGGCCGCGGAAACCTCGTCGCAAAAAGCATTAGCGACCGCGCGACCACTTTTAGCGGCCGCTACAAGCCGTCGCTACAGGTCTAACTGACGGTCGCTAATGTTATTTTCTTTTTTGTAAATACTGATATATAACTATGGCGGTCGGAAATGGTTGAACTCGCGGTCGCTAATACTTTTTTGTTTATTTTTAAAAATTTTTTTCCTCATTTTTTTTTACTATTTGCGGCCGCCCGTTTAGCCTTTAGCGACCGCCATTAGCGGTCGCTAATACTATTTTTATTTCTTTTTTAATTTTAGCATTTCTCTTTTTGCGACCGACAAGCTAATGCTTAAATTTTTTTTAAAATAATTCTTTTCATATTTTTCAATTTTTATCCTGCTGTTTTTGCCTGTATTTGTACCTGAATATATTATATATCTACAACTATAACATTCAATTAAAAATACAAATAACAAAACAAAGTCTTATATTAAAAACATTTAAAACATTACAAATTTTTTAAACAAATTATAATCGTTACAAATACACTTTAAAAAAAAAAGAAAAACAAATATATTTGCTGGGCGGGGTGCCGTGATCGATCCGATGCTCTCAAACCTGAAGACAAAAAAGGAAAACAAATAGTAAAAGTTAATTATAAAAATTATGAATATATAGTAAATATAAATAAAATCAAGTATTAAGAGCAAAATTTTGAAAGTTAAACCTACGTTTCAACTATATAAGCAATTCGAGAGTTGGAATCTAGAGCCGTCAGTTCCGGCAATTCAGGAATGATTATGGGCTCGTGCCCGTCCATTTTCACGGCCACCGGAGCCTGTTTTCTCGGTTTGGGCGCTCAGAGGCTAATTTTCTAAGTTTTAAGTTAAACCTACGATTTTACTATACAAGTAATTCGGGAGTCGAAATCTCGAGCGGTCAGTTCCGGCAAGTCCGGAATGACCATGGGCTCGTGCCCGTCCTGTTTCATAGACACCGGAGCCCATTTTCTCGGTTTGGGCCCTCGGAATCTGATTTTCTAAGTTTTAAGTTAACATTTTAAGTTAAACCAACATTTCAACTATACGAGCAATCTGGGAGTCAGAATCTCGAGCTGTCAGTTCCTACGGGTCACTCTACCCTCGAACGAAGTGCTCGTGCTGGTTTCGAATTTTTCCGGGGGCCGTTTCCCGTTCCGGACCCCCGACGGACCGTTTTCGAGCCTAAGTGTTGGAAAATCCGATGTTTTCGCTCGTAATTCTCTAACCGGGAGTCCTATTTGCGAGCCGTCAGTTCCTACATGTCACTCTACCCTCGAGCGAAGTGCTCTTGCCGGTTTCGAATTTTTCCGGGGGCCGTTTCCCATTCCGGACCCCCGACGGGCCTTTTTCGAGCCTAAGTGTTGGAAAATCCGATGTTTTCGCTCGTAATTCTCTAACCGGGAGTCTTATTTGCGAGCCGTCAGTTCCTACAGGTCACTCTACCCATGAGCGAAGTGCTCGTGCCGGTTTCGAATTTTTCCGGGGGCCGTATCACGTTCCGGACTCCCGGCGGGCCGTTTTCGAGCCTAAGTGTTGGAAAATCCGATGTTTTCGCTCGTAATTCTCTAACCGGGAGTCTTATTTGCGAGCCGTCAGTTCCTACAGGTCACTCTACCCTCGAGCGAAGTGCTCGTGCCGGTTTCGAATTTTGCCGGGGGCCGTATCACGTTCCGGACCCCCGGCGGGCCGTTTTCGAGGCTAAGGTTATATGCATGTTTCTTCTCTTATTATTCAGTTTTCCCTGTGCAACACTCTTTATGTTTTCAAAGTTACACAAAAATGACACCAGCTTTCTAGAGAGAATGAAATGTCCACTCCCAAAGTCTATTGACTTGTACAAATTGATATAACACTAGAATCTCACAATATTGTGGAGACTTGTACAAAGGATTCTTCCACCCCTCCTTTCCTTTTTCGCCAGTCCATAGTCCATACCCACACTTAAAACTTAAAAAACAGATGGCAAGAAAAACAAAAAAAAAAATAAAAATAAGTAGAGCGGATATTACATTGGCAGTAGTGCAACTAATGGGCGACTGGCTTTTCTTTGGCTGCACATCTCTTCGAGAAGCTGCTCCTTTCCCATCCACCAGTGGGGTTTGCTTGCTGAAACCACTACATTCATCTGCTACAATAACATACAAGAATAAATCAAATTGAGTTCATTGGCTTATAAATGCACAGAAAATTTGGAAAAAAACCAACACAACAACAACTTCAGTCACTTACGGGTCTAAACAAATGTTTGTGTGTCGAGAGGATCCTACGATAAAAGAGCAAATTATAGGGTTTTTTTCCTGCATAAAAGCAAAAAAAAAAAAAAAATGTACTAATTTTTTCATTAGGTAAAAATGCAGAGGGCATGTCATCTTCAAGTTGCAGAAACAACTGCTACTACTCATTAGTATCTCACCTAACATGACACAGCTACTATGTACAGTTGCAAACAAATAAAAGGCAAGTGCCTAATAATTGCAAAGAATCTCACTTTATTCCTAGGTATGTAATTAAAAAGCATCTTAAAATATACTTCCCCTGTGTGTTGATAATTCATAGTCTTTCCAAAGGGCATGGACTAGCCATCACCGAGTCCTTTGATGTCGGCTAAACATATCAAGAATTCCATGGTTTTGAAGTGTGATAGTTGGGTTACCAAGAACCTGAACATAGTTGGAATCTGATGGGACTAGTTCTAAGACTAGTTCCTCTCACCTGTTAGGGACGTGGGTGTTTCAATACATCCCCAAAGTAGAAAAAAATCATAATAACCTATATAATAGACAGATTAAGCTAAAAATTATTAACACATGACAGACATAAATATGGCCATGGGGTACCTGATTTGTAAGAAGATCTCCTCTCTTTGCGCCTCTGCTTATGCTTGGGATCCTCTGCACAGCCGAAGATGACCATAGACATGATAAAAAGAGTAGCTACAGTAACATACAGTAAAAATAATCCCTCAGAAACGTTAAACATGGCCCCAAGCAATAATCCCAATTAAACAGAGGAATGAAGAACAATCATTTTAACAACCCCAAAGCCAAACACACAAAACAAAGGACTTCTTAAAATGAAAGCACACACTTCTAAGTACTTAAGAAACATTTTGCACATGTTTTTAGTGTAGGGACTCTATGTTCTTGCTTAGCTCCTCCAGCTTCTTCATCCTCAGTCTCTCACTCTCACTTACCAGCTACCCATCAAGGAAACACAATAATAAGTAGAACAAAAGAATGAATGTATTGATTATAAATGAAGACAGAGAAGGAAACGCTAGAAGAAAAAAGAAAAAATGGTTTTGTTTAAAAGTGTTTGAAGAAAAAAGAAACAATCCAGATGTTATTTCTTGTACAGAGTCCATTCCAAAACATAGCTAGGTTTAAACCAGACACAGTCCTGCCTATCACATTTGAACAAAATATTATTTGTATAGAAGTCCACCTAGATGCATGACATTCATTCATAGAAATAACGCGAAGAAAATATCTCATTCAGGAAAAACTGAGCACCAACCATCATCCTACCCCCTTTCTTTGACATTAGAAGTTTAATCTTTTTAAATCCATCATTTTTTTGATTTTCAGTCCAACAGTGTCAAATTGGAAAAAGTTCCCATTTGGAGGTTATTGGGCCAGATGTGAGGGGAAGGTATCACAATGGATCATTTCTCTCTCTGACTACATAAATTTAAAACTTTGCCTTACAAATTAGAAAGAAACCATCAAATTTTGGATTTCCATAGATTTTCATTGAAACCCTGAAACTGCATTTCTCTACTTCTAAAACAGATTTCAAAACTTGAAAATATGTGAGTTAGATTTTATAGGCAAGAGAAGGAATGAAAATAGACCCACAAAATGAGAATTCTCAGCAATTTGAAATCAGGACAAAAATGATTATTGTCAAAACAATGAGAGTAGATAACACTTTCTTGATAACAGTCTCTTGATGTAAGAAATGCTAAAAAAAAAAAAATGAATTTTCAAATCAGATCACAAACTGTATAGATTATGCAGTAAAAAATACCTTCTTCTGACAATTATATCCAAGAGGCTTCAATTCACGGTTTGCTGTGTCGATCCTCTTTCGCACTGCTGCCACTTCCTTCCTCATGGGATCTGCCATCCCTTCCAATTCCTTCCAAAATTGTATTTTCCCAACAATATAGAAAGAGAAAATTCAAAACATAGTATGGTTATATGCTTAAAATGCATTTAATTAACACTAAGATCATGTATCATCACCCCCTTTTATCATTTTCTCATGCCTAACAAGTATATGTTAACAATTTCATGACAAACCCGCCATTTTCTAATTCACCTAATGTATATTGAAAAACATTAGGTGAGTTCTTTTCAGGAAAAAGATTGATAAGCTCTTTTCAGCAGCTGCCACACTTCTTCCTTGCCACTGTTCATTTCCCTACAATCAGCCAATCGGCCAGTCATCTTCCCCACTGAAATCAGCCATTGCCATCAGCTGAAATCAGTCATCTTTCTCACCTGAAATCAGTCATCTTTCTAACCTGAAATCCTCCCTTGTTTTCTCCCCTTTACAATGTATTTCAAAATCAAGTTGAACAATTGTGGGCACATGTAGAGAAGAGCTTAGCATTCTTTTTCCTGAAAAGAGCTCAGCATTTTCTAGATTTCAACAAAAGAGGCTCACTAAGATATTTCAATTCACAAGCATGGTCAGCTATGGAACCTGTTGTGGAATCAATGACAACCTATAAAATATATGGTAAAAAAGACAGAAAATGGCATATTTCGCATTCCCAACAAAACTCTCTAAATCATTTACATAGGTTGCAAACATCAGAGCAGAGAATTACAGACCTCTATAAAAGAACGCCCATCCGAAAATTGTGTGAAGCTCAGCATGAGAATATGGATAGTAAGAAACTAAGTACAAGGAAACAAAAGCATAAACAAAAAAATAAAAGACTAGTTACCTGCTTATATTTCTTGTAGATTCGCTTGGTTACTATGTTCTTGGATTCATCAAAAAATGTGGGAACTTCTCTTCTTTTAAATCATCTCATCCCTGCCACAGCCCCTGCACGCTGCCAACTACTTCTTCCTCCACTTTACCATTACCATTGCAAAATAAAAATTCATGCTAACATTCTACTACTCATCAACATTCAAATGCTAATGAAAAATTAAATATTCAAATATTCTCACAGCATTAAAAGCACTTTACTATTACCATTGCAAAATAGATACACATGCTAAAGAAAGACATTGTTATGACATTCCAACACCTACAACATTGTTTAAAAAAACTACATGCATCAGTTTGTAACATATAGCAATCCACTACTCTGCATCCATTTTTCTTCAATCCTGCCTTAAAAAAATGCAAGATTAACATACAATTAATGGATGATAAAGTGTGGCATCTCTATAATAATGGATGAATGTAACTCACCAGAGCCCGTTTGCTCAGTGATTGTATACAGAGGCTAATTAAAATCTTGAATTAAAAAAAACATTGTACCTAGTCAGGATCAATCTAGCATGCGGGATCATGACTGCCCTCTCCAACCGAGTCATGTCTCGCTCTATAGCCGCTGCCAGCGTCTGGTGCCTGTAATTATTTAATATATAGTTAAAAACAATTTTAAAAAAAAAGTAACATAAATATTTTGATACATCAATGACATAATTAACAATTTAAATGTACAAATTTATTTGTTACTAACCTGAGTAGTGGGTGGTGGGTCTGAAGTGAGCGGGCCGCGATCTGTGATAAACGAGCCTCCAGCGCTGCCAACTCCGCCCTCATCTCGGCCCTCATCTCTGCCCTCACATCGGCTGTCACCTCATCCCTGATCACTGCCTTCATGGACTGCAGCATCTCCTCAACCTCCTCATGTGTTCGTACACAACTCTCGAACGGGTCTACATTTCAATAATGCATGCAAATGAATAAAATTTTCTAATTTCATTGATACCATCATAAAAGAAGAATACGAAAGAAGCATGTTGTAGACCACAAATATATGTAAACTAATAACATATTTGTCAAAGAAAAAAGACAGTATGTCAAATTCTCTTTTGAAAGAAAATAGGTAAAACTAGGTTTGCATCGAGAATCGTATTTCTTCAATTAATTTCACCATCAAAATTGACGGTTTGACAGTCACTAAATGCATTGTATCCCTAGTATCCCTAAAAAAGTTCTACAAATGCATTAGATAAACTCCGCCTGCAATATCAAGTCGAGTTTTTGGATACTACATCCATTAACAAGCAGTGATGAGTAACTCATGAGGGCAGCAAAAGAGATACCATGAAAAATGAAACCTATCCAAAAAACGAGAGGCATTATCCATCAAGGTGATGAGTATTGCCAGAAACTCCTATTTTCATTTAGTAGCAGAGAAGTTTGGACTAAGCATTGTGCATTACAATGAAACAAGAAATAATCCTCGCCTCTTCCTAACAGTTATTACCATGGAAATTTGAAATCTACACAAGAAAACAGAGGCATTATCCATCAAGGTGATGAGTATTGCCACAAACTCCTATTTTCATTTAGTAGCAAAGAAGTTTGGACTAAGCATTGTGCATTACGATGAAACAAGAAATAGTCCTCGCCTCTTCCTAACAGTTATTACTGATGCCGGTTTGTATGCTAGCTCATTTTTCTCTCGACTTTGTGTTAGTTACTCATATCCAAGGGACCAAGCCTAATATGACCAATAATACTTTGGCCCTACCTCATTTTTCCCTCATCTTTCTGCTAATTATTTCTGTCCAAGCCACTGATAACATGGCTAACCTTTTGCCACCTTTGCCGGCAGTCCCAACCCTGCCCAAGCCCACATCGCCGCCGTTGCCATCCACCCAATTGCCAACTTTGCCACCAATCCCATCCATCCCCACCATTCCTAGCATGCCTAAGCCCACCTTGCCACCACTGCCTACTATTCCCACCATCCCTACAATACCCTCCATCCCCACAATCCCCACAATTCCTACCATCCCATATATCCCTTTCTTCTCTCCACCCCCCTCAACCTAGCCATGAGTCCCATGGTCCACTTTGCCCAGTATTGGTTTGTGGTTGTACTCAATAAGACTGCATCACAGGGGAGAACATCCAATATTGGCTTTATAGCTGCTTTTAGGGATGGCGCGGGGGTTTATTAGATAGGTCTTTAGCGACCGCCATAAGCGGTCGCTAATGGTGAATTTGGCGGTCGCTAATAGTACTACTTGCGACCGCCCCAAGCGGCCGCCCGCTTCCTCATGCGCCAAAGCTAATAATTCTAGTAGTGCATAACATATGCTATGGATGAGAAGTTCATTAGTATCCATAAAAATTGAAGACAAACACCAAGGAACCCCCCACATACCTAGCAAAGTTTTAAAACTCGGCCAAGTCGAAGTCATTTTGGCCGTGTCCTCACACACACATACACACATTCCAAGCCATCTGCTCATTTATTCACAACAAGTGCTTATTTATTCCCAGGTTCCCTTCCACTTCCCATTCCCAAACCCTTTCCACAACAACTTACAATTCCCAACCCCCCTTAAATCTACATGCAGGAGACCAACAGTCAGATTCACCTGCAAGAAAAGCATGCATTTTGACTTCTACAAATAGAGGCAACAAAGCAATATGCCTCTGTCATGGTTGCAAGCTCACATGATCACAATATTGCTGCAAGCCTGCAAAGAACAGGTATTTGATGGATATTTGATTGATCACTTGGGCTTTTCGAAGAAATCTTAGATTGGTGCAAATCATGTAAAACAATATCCCATTTTATAGAGCTCCCAAGAAAAAAAGAAGTTAAAGGAATGAGTATCTTCATTCTAAATTCACTTGTAACGACTATAACAAGAAGAACTGCAAAGGCAATGCTACCCCCATCATACCATCCTTGTTTAATGCCCTAAAAGATTCCAAAAGATCAAAGAATCAGAGTCTTAGTTTAAAATATAGAGGATAATTAGAAAATAAAGTTGCTATAGGAGATGAGATAGACACACAAAAAGGAAGGTAACTTCAAGAGTGACTAGGAGAGCCACTCACAAATAAATAGAATTTCAACAATGTATAATAGGTAGACACAAAAGTAATACTAAATGAACATTTGTTAATTCCTTAAAGAGGAGACAAATGCTTTTTTTTTTTTGCTCCAGTAAATACTCACACATCCCCTACACTACGCAAGTCCCTCACCATCAACGCTACAACAAGTGATCGATCCCAGTTTATTTCTCTGGAGGGACCTGCCTCGCCACTGAGTACCAGTGGATTGGCAAGAGGACAGATCAAAATTCAGAACGATCAAAGCTTCATTTACATCATGCCGCATAGATTCATAAAGAAATAAGAACACAGTAATTTGCATAGAAAACACACACAATTATCCTCCTCCAACATTGACACTATACTTATTGTGCTCTAAGAACCATCCGATAATGTTCATCATCTTCTTCATCGTCCCATCATCCTTTTCAGCCTATTCCCCAACAACATGACATTGGACATCAAGGAAGGTCACGAGGATGAGAACTGCAAAATTTGGCTATGATACCAAATTGATGTAGGCCACCAATTTGGATCGATCTACAACAAAGAAGGGCCGTTTGAACAGGACAATGAGCACACAACCATTTCAAATGGAAAGAATCCGAAACTGAAATAGAGGAAAATCAGCACAACAAATCAAATTGATGTCCGCTTGAACACAAAAGGAAATCAAACCCTAGGAAGCAATCAGACAGCCTGCAAGGGACTGTCGCAAGTTGAATAAGAAATCCAGCCAAAAATTGCTCGCTGTCCACTCTATTGTTGCTTTTACAAAGATATGCACGCTTGTACATGGAAATTAGCAAGATAGTCATTTGCCCAAATTCCATGCCAGGATCAAAATCAAAGATACCAAAAAAAAAAAAAGTGACATATTCATCCTAAAATAGAAATCAAATGCATCAAAACCGGGACTCATATATAGGGCATCAGAAAAAAAAAAAGGAGTTAAAAAAAAAACTCACCGAGGTTAGGCTCTGCGGTCCTTGGCGTCGTCAATCTGGCCCTTTTCTTCCTTGGCGTCGCACCGGGAGAGAGAGACGAGAGGAGATGAGAGTTGCAGTGAAGAGGTCTCACAGCCCGTGCAGAAGAGACAGAGAGACGAGATGACAACCGGGAGAGACGTCGGAGAGTTCGCGCGAACTGGGGAGATCGAGCTACCTTCGTCGGAGAGATCGAGCGCCGAGATGACAACCGGGAGAGCTTCACGGGAACTGGGGAGAGACCGAGAGAGAGACGAGTGTGGGGGAAAATGAAAATGGAGAGGGAAAGGAAGAGGTCGCGCGGGAGCAGAGCGGGAGCAGGGGGAAAAAAGGGGGAAGGGAAAAGTGAAAGGAAAATGGTCTCGGGTGGGTTTATTAAAGAGCATTAGCGACCGCCATAAGCGGTCGCTAATGAGCCCTATGGCGGTCGCTAATGAGTCTATTTGTGACCGCCAAAAGCGGCCGCCCACGTTCTGGTGCGCCAAAAGAGGATTTTCTAGTAGTGCAGGTTGCTCTATAAATAGAGAAGAGAACAATCAAGTTCAATCTAAAATTCAAAGACCTAATCCTTAAGTCTAATAATATGACAAACATAACAAATCTAATACCAAACCTAATCTCTAACATCTTCCTGCAATCTCATAGTCCTGGAAAGCACTGTGCAACTGATAACAAAATATTTTAAACCCTTGATCTTTGAAAAACATATAGCAAATATTTAATAGAAATGATCATCATGGCTTGTTGTTGATCACTGTCTATCTACAGATTCTACACAGTCTATCAATGTTGCATCTTGCTCTTTCTGATTTTATCGGTGCCAGGCCCCACTAGATCAGATCTAGTGTGATCTCTTCTAGAAGCTCTTAATCGTACAACTAGATGAAAATGAAGAGATTGGATGGCTTAGATAAATTCATGAGGGAGGATGTTTGATTTTCATTGGAGAGGGGAAGAAGTTGACGGTGAGATTATTATGGAAGTATAAGATGCCGGAGCATGACCGGCCTTGATTGCAAGATCTATACCGAGACATGGCTCTGATATCCTATAAATTTTCAAGAATCACTACATTCCCATAAATTCACCATGAATTTTATTCAAACAAGCTTCTCTATGTATAGAAAAGAGAACAATCAAATTCAATCTAAAATTCGAACTAATCTAATCCTTATCTCTTAGAATATAACAAACCTTAACAAATCTATTATCTAAGAATCTTCAACTAGGGACTTGATTTTGTGATTGAGTTTATGAGGGCTGCACTGGTTGTGGTCTCGCGTGAACAGGTTACCTGCAGACATTAAAAAAATTAATAAAACTTGTTGTGGCTGTCAATGCAACATAAAGATTCACTATTTCGTTGCTGGAACAATTGAATAGTTTAGTACTACTAAGAAAAATGGAAAAGAAAAAAACAATTGAATAGGCTAGCATGCCTAGTTTACAAATTACATTATTTTTATGTGTATAAATAATAGTGATAACTGCATATTTTTCTTCAGATCCTCTTTAGTTGTTGCAATTATTTTGATAGAGAAAGGATTATATGTTTTTGAAACTGTTTTCGAATATACATTATGTTAGTTTTATGGACTCAATCCAGTAGATGATATAATAAATTGATTAATTTCTTTATTTATCAGTATATTCATACTTTCCTTTCATAAGATGAATGGTAATTTATTATATACTTGCACATAACCAATACGAATGACATGATGGTTCATGAGATGAACCGGAGTCCACAAGTATATTAGATGTAACACATGTGTATGGATGAGATCCACATACGGGAGACATGTGTGACAAATCTTATACTTAAATATCTTCACAACCAGTGATGAGACTGGACATCTCATACTGACAAGGTTGTAGTACTTTTATCACTATGAGATAGTGTGATTTATCTCGATCATCAGCATGTAAGATCCTGGATCATAGTGCTGGTTCATTGGATGTATTGAAGGACCATGAGAAGCTCCTTATAAACACTGTCTTTACTTTAAGGTCTGCTCTCATAATTCCCTAGCAATAGGCTCTCAATCCTGAGACATTAATGAACTCAAATTTCTATCTATTCATTTGCTTTGAGTCACCAATGAATGAAGCCAACTGTAGGTCAACACCTCGCTGATTTGGGTACGTGGTAGTAGAGCTGTAGGAACATTCAATGGTCAAAATGGAATCTATCTCTAATATCCCCTTGTGCCAATTAATGGATATATCATTGGTAAGTGCGCACCCATTCAAATTAAGAGTTAATTGAAAAAGTACCTATGATCATTATAATTAATTGGGGCTCAAGGATAATAAGATATGGATCTAGTTTGGAAGACACGTCCAATTGATCCATGGATATTGATAGAGGGGTCTACTTGTGGTAATGTGGAAGTTTAAGATCTTCTATGTAATATTTCTAAGACTGAAGTCCAATTGTATTTATATAGTGAAGTTATTTACAATTAACTGTGGGCCCGGATTACACATGAGATGTGGGGTCGCGTGTCCCAGTTGGAGCCAGCTTTCTAAGGAATCCCTAGTGGTCCCCACTCTAGCCCAATTATTAGAAAGTATCTAATTCTAGTTGAACTCTAAAAGAAAAGTTACTATTTCTATTTGAAGTGACACTTCTAATAGTGGTAATAGTAGACTTACTAATTTTAGTAGAAGTGAGACTTCTATTTTAATTAGAAAGGAATTGGAAAGCTACTAATCATATTTGAAGTGAGACTTCTAATTATGATGTGGTAAGTTACTAATTAATTAATGGAAGTAAGACTTATATTTTAATTAAGAGGAGATAGTTACTAATTTTTAGAAGTAAGACTTCTAATGGAAATTAGTACACGGGGCTTGCAAAAGCTATAAATAGAGGAGAGGAGGGCTGGACGTCCAAGTATGCTCCATACATAGGGATTCACGCCCAGCCCCCTCTAGTGCAACTGTTGCACGAGTTCTTTCTCTCTTCCCTCTTCTCGTTCTCTTTCTGGTTCCTCCCTAGAGTTCCTAGTAGTTTTCTCTTGGAGATCCCACCATCTTCTTAAGAAAAGGAGAATCTGATACGGGTCATAGCTAGCGTGGAAGATCAAGAGGTCTTGGAGATCCCTATTTGATTAGTGAAAGCGTTTCATCATCAAAGAAAGACACAACTTCTCCATTAGAGCACGACCGAGCTCCAAAGGTATAATCCACTTCCTTGCATGTTGTAGATTATTATGGATGCTTATTAGTTGTTGTTTCTATCTTCTAGATAGATTGTATTTACTGATCATGATGACTGAGATTGAGGGTTTACTTCTTGGATTGGGTTTTATAGCCTTCTGGATAGTTGATCCCTGCATCAAGTGGGTCAAAAGTTTTTGAAACCTATCCTAGAGGCCCACCCTATTTCCAACACATTATACACCACTCTTTTTTTTTTAATTTATTTGAACACAATAAAAGTGAGTGTGTCAATATCCATATTACAATTATATTTGGTTGTTGGTTTATGAAAAGCCTGCACCATTCCACTCTTTTGAGGATTATAGCAAAAAGGATATTATCAAAGTCAAATTCTGGCATCGCTTGACTAGAGTTAAACTTACATTGTACCTGAGGTGTCTTCTTCAGCTGGCCGGACTTGAACTGGACTTGAGTTTACTTGCCATATTTTGTTCTTTTGTCTCACCAAGTCTTAAAGCAGTGGGCTGGCATTTTTTCAGTACCTGTGCATCAGAAAACTGCTTAATGAAGCTGGAAGACTATTTTGAGTGATCAATTGATCAGCAGAATGATGAGTGATCACCTCAATAGGAATGACTTGAAGGAATGACTTGGATTCTGTTAATTCAGTAGAAAATATGATTATTTGGAAGGCATTACATGCCTTAGTACCCTAAGTAGCCACTAAAGAGCATTGTGTATGCGGCCACAACTAAGGGGGGCTAGCACTTGATAATTCGTATAACCAAAATCTCTAAACAAAATAATTTTCAGTCTAATTTTATTTGTATTTATCAATTTGTTGTTTTTTTTATTTTTGTCCATCCTTTGGATTGTCACTGCAGCCTCTCTAATGGTCACGTCAGCAAGGAGTCTGATGGTGGTATACCCTTAACATATTATTATAATATGATAGCATTGGCTAGTTAGAATAAATAGGGTTTTCTCTTTTGTGGGGAATAAGAAAATCCTGTGCTGACTAGGTAAAATAATGATGCTGGTAAAATAAAAGAAAATTCAGTTTTATGACCATTCAAAAAATAAAAAAAAAATAAAAATGAGTTTCCAATGGTGGAATCTTGAATTTAGCAACAACTTTGAAATGTATTACTAGTTGGTTATTTTTTGTCATCATCTTCACCATCATCATTATCTACCTTCTGTGTTCTTAAATTTCTCTAGACTTTTTATACTTCATTGTGGGATTCCTTCATGGTTTTTTATTTTTTTATTTTTAATGACAAGGGTGCAGGGGTGGCCCTGGGGACAGTCCACACAAGCGGTGGGCTGGGGCCCCAAATTTTGGCCCAAAATGGGGGCCCCCAAGTCTAACAGTTCGGAAAGAAATCTCAGTAGTTAAGATTTTTTTGATAAATGGTCGTGTCTGTGGATTTATATGTAGACTAGGTTGAACATGTAATTACTTTTAATGGCCGACACCCATGATATGCTTGAACAGTTGAACATTATATAAATATATAATGTGGCCTCCGCAGCCAGCCTTATAATCCTACCCTCTATATTTTCATGTAGTTGATTTTGAACATAGATCTAGAAAAAATCAAATGTTTTATGAAGTCCAAATATTTTAGTCTTAAAACAAGATCTGTAATGAGACAACTATCAACACTAACTATAAATCATTTGAATTCACGGGATAATTGTTTTCCAAATGTATGGGTTGTATACAGAATTCTACTGACTATACTAGTTACCGTTGCATTTGCAGAAAGAAGCTTTTCAAAGCTAAAGTTGATCAAATCTTACCTTCGATCAACCATGTCCCAAGAAAGATTAAATGGATTAGCTATATTATCTATTGAAAAGTCTTTGGTAGAAAAGCTTGATTATGAAGACTTAATTAGTGATTTCGCAGCTAGAAATGCAAGAAGACTAATAGTTTTTCAGTAGTGCTTAGTTTTTGTAATTGAATTTTGGTATTAATTGGTTAATGTGAAACACAATTCTCATTCTGTAAGAGTAGGTAAGGAGTTTAGACTTAATTTTCGATCAAATAATAAAAAATATTATTTTTTTATTTTTTTATCATTTATTGGTGGGTATACGGGTAGGGACACACTTTAGGAACTCGCCTAGGGCCCCCGAAAACTCAGGGCCGCCCCTGCAAGGGTGATATCTTTTGGATCTGCAGTATACTAAAGCTATTGATATTTGGAGCATCATTATCTACCTTATGTGTTCTTAAGTTTCTCTCGACTTTTTATACTTCATTATGGGATTCCTTCATGGTTATTTATTTTTTATTTTAATGACAAGGGTGATATCTTTTGGATCTGCAGTATACTAAAGCTATTGATATTTGGAGCATCGGTTGCACTTTTGCTGAGGTATTAACAGGAAAACCACTGTCTCCTGGAACAAGTTCTCTCGATCAATTGGAGTTGATTACTGATCTGCTCGGCATACCTTCTTCAGATACCATATCTCGGGTATGGCATTTTATTTTATTGTAACATATGTATCTTTTGCCACTCAGGTTAAGGTTTTTTCTTTTTTCTTTTTTCCTAATGATGATCTTAATGTGGCTACTTTTTTCTTGGGCTCCAGATTAAAAATGAAAAGGCAAGGAGATACTTGAGCAGTATGAGAAAGAAGCAGCCTGTTCCTTTTGCACTGAAGTTTCCAAATGCAGATCCTTTAGCTGGCAAACTGTTAAAGAGATTGTTAGCCTTTGATCCAAAGGATCGGCCAACTGCCGAAGAGGTATTCATTTTGGAAACAGTAATATATTGTTTTTTTGAGTGATAACGAGAATTTCATTACAAAGACAGACGTATACAACAACAACTACTACGGGTCAGAACTGCAGAAGCAAATAGGAGCAAATCCAAAATGGATGCCCCAACACAACCCAACAGCAAGAATACCGCTAAGACGCACTGGCCATTGAGACTGGGGGATCACATTGTGAAATCACATAATTTGGCACAAGATCCCCTGCTTCATAAGGATGTCAGCTCCATCATATCATTACACTATTTGAAACAGCTGTTACATTGGTTCACTGATCTGAACCCTATGTTTTCTATATGGATTTTGGAGAGAAAAGTTGGTTTTGTAGCTGCCCCTTATTTTCATCCTACTCTATTAAATCTGGCCCCTGCTCACAAAACTCTATTATGCAGGCATTTATGTTTTTTTGTCACCTTAAATGGTAGTTAATGCATTTAACATGGATATATTGTTTGATTTATAGCCTGGCGCTTGCTGATCCTTATTTCAAAAGGCTGGCCAATGTTGAGAGGAAACCATCTTGTCAACAAATCTCAAAGATCGAGTTCGATTTTGAGAGACGGAAGCTGACAAAGGAGGACATCAAGGAACTTATATTCCAAGAGATTTTGAATTACCATCCTCAACTGCTCAAGGACTATAATGGAATCAAAACAAAAATTTTCGGTTATCCAAGGTTTACTTAATTACTCGTATGTAGATGTTGGGGATGTGCAACCAAAGTCCCACATCGGCTAGAATTGGGAAAGGTCATGGGCATATAAGTTGAACTAAGTACTCATTGGTAACAAGTGGTATCAAAGCCCAAGCCCAGCCCGAATATCCAAAGAGATATGGTCCTTTGTTTGAGGGGAGGATTGTTGGGGATGTGCAACCAAAGTCCCACATCGGCTTGAATTGGGAAAGATCATGGGCATATAAGTTTGGACTAAGTACTCCAAAAATAAATCCATGAGGGCTTAGGCCCAAAGTGGACAATACCATATCAATGTGGAGTTTGTGGTGGTCCACTGTGCCAACAGTAGATTATTCAGTTAACCTCTTGTTTTTGCTGCTTTTTTTTTTTTTTTTCTTATGGTTCTGATTGTTAAATTAATTTTATGTATATTTTTCCTACACAGTGCTATTGATAAATTCCAGAAACAGTCTGCTTAGCTATAGGAAAATGGTGGTAGAAGTGACCCAGTTATTCCATCGGAGCGAAAGCATGTCTCCCTTTCAAGGTACCTTCCAATCGGTACAGTGTCCATTATTTTATAATCATATTAGTAGTTACAATTTCCATTATTGGTTAATCGTATTAATAGTTCTTTTTTCTGAATTGTGAGAATTTAGAATCATTTGTTGCATTAGTGTTTGAGCAATCAGCACACAATCCTTGCCATATGTTTACACCTTGCTTAATTCATGCTTTACTCTTCCATATACGTACTGTACACCTTCACATGCAAATGCACGTGCAAGTTGATACACATCTCTCCAAACATATAGCTAATAGGCCAGCACAGGCATGACATGAAATTATTGTGTTATGTTAAGAAATGCACTTCTGTATGCAATATGATTTTACAATCAAGCACATCTCCATTCTGGATATGAGGATACAGATCCAGGGATCAGATATCATATACAATTCCATGAATAGTATAATGAGAATTATGATGTTGAATTATGCATTGCAATCTTCTCTATCTTATGGATCCATGACGCTTGAAGATTAGTGTTTTTTTCTCTTAAAAGAATTTTAAAAAATTATGTATTCTCTAGTCCTGAATGCCTCTCGGAATTTGATTGAAAAAGCAAAAGAAAAAAAGAACAAGGAAAAATTCATCTGAAGCAGCAAAATACTGCAAATATGGAAGTCTTGGCTTTATATACCCAAAATACTACACAACCCTATATATTTCTCTTTCTTGCTGATATCTTTAACTAAGGGAAGCATATTATTTTAGCTTCAATGGAAACTTCCTTTCCAAGATTCTGACTGGGGACATAATGGGGCAATATTGTGGACTTTCTTGTTTATCCCTGCATGAATTTTACTCTGTTTTCACTGCATTATTGCCAATAAGAAATGGATTCATTTGCACTATGAGATTGCCCATAAATGATGTGGATTGTTTTGAATTATTCTTCAAGCTTCTAAAAAAATGCATATTCTTTCCCATAAGGGCCTGTAAATACAAGCAGTTGGTTTGCATAATGTTGTGTTGCATCTCTCTCTTTCACACACAAAGTTATGATTTCTCTTGAAAGGAGCTAATTACAATCAAAGAAAATAAATATTACTTGCTCACTGTTTCTTTTCCACTGGCTGTTTTGGTTTGCAGTTGAACAGTTGTCCATTCCACTATTCCTCCTAGGGAACAGTACCAACCAACTTTCTGGAAGGTCCTTCCTCAATCCTGTTTCTGCAGCAGGACCCGGATGCAGAAGTCTAGTCCTCTGGTGGATGAAGAGAGAATGTTGATGTGGAATGCTCTTCTTCCACCTCAGGCTATTCCTCAATATTGAGTGGAGAACAAAAGCTCTCTGAGAGCTTTGTTGCTTGCGGAATAAAAGCATGTGAGGGAAGAAACAAATGTGCAGATGCAAAACCAATGGTCTTTGTAACTGGATTTGTAGTTGGGATACCCTAATCATATACTCACCTAATGGTTAAATGGAAGCATTTATTTATTTTTTTCCTTTTTACTTCTTCACTCTCTCTCTCTCTTATTTTGTGTGAATGCCTATTTATAGTTCCTGCATGAGAATTGAGGGGTTTGCATTCTGCAACAGATCTCTCTCACACTTTGGACTTGTTTGTGCAACGCAAGGATTCCATGCTCCGTGAATTTCCATTTCCACGAGAGCAAATATCCAGCATTCCTACCCCTCACCTGAGAAATTGAAATCCACTCTAGTGAGGAAAGTCAATTCATTTTTTTCCTTTTTCTGAAAGGAAAACGTGTTGCACTAGCCTGCATGACAAATCAGAATAATTTTTCATCTCTATTGCAGAATCCTCTTATCGCACAAACATGCCCTTAAAACTCCACTAACACACATGCAGGCACTATGAAATTTTTTTTAATTCACTTCCAAGTGGTCCACTCTTTAGACCTAAAGAAACTTCAGGGTGCCATGAGCATGTGTGTATTTAGTAAATCATTCAAGTATAAGAGTCACAAGTCATGATGAGTTCTATGCCTACTTTTGGGGTCTACATTTGCATTTTTAACGTAAATTCAGGTCAGTGTACTGGTCTTCTAATGCAGATCTGAGTCGGGTCTAGTCCACTTTAGTAGTTTGGGTTTGGATACGAGTAGAGTTAACATTGAATCCAAGCTGTTTTTGCTCCCTAACCTCGGTTTTGTATAAGAACTTGATTGCCCTTGACCCATCAATGCACATCAGATGTGTTGCCCAGGCACCATATATGGCTAGGGATTTTACCCCCTGTTGTTTAAGCAATTCATTTGATTGCATCTCTGGGTGGCAATGGCAATTCCTTACCAAAATACAGCTTGGTAATTTAGTGTTACTGGTTGTTGAGTAAATTCTCTCTATTCAACCCACCAACCCAACTGCTGTTCCAACCTGGTAATTAAGGTTTCAGGTTGAGATCTTCAATGCGATTAATAAATAGGTTAAGTTCAGGTTGAGAATGAGATTAATAAATAGGTTAGGTTAGGGTTGAGCTTATACACATTACCCTATAATATCTCAACCCAACAGACCCCACACATTGGAACCTAAGGTATGTTCTTATTAATCAACATTTATTCATTTAATCATAGCCTCCTTATCCCATCTAATCAAGCAGCTCGGGCATTTTTAGACATTATAAATTAAACATCGATACATTGAAAAATCAACACAATTGTAAATTAAATAAATTTCATGAAGTAGTCAAATTGTTCACTTTCAAAAGCTAAAATCCACACTCAAAACCACACTTTTAAGTTCAAGAGCTACAAAACCATCATTAGGATTTACCTTTCTAGAGCTATGGAATTAGGGTTCAATCCAAAATCTGGATATATATATATATATATATATATATATCCATTATATAAAGATTCAATCCAATATGAAGAACCTGATCTGCTGAAACTCGAGTTTTCAATACCCCGGCCCCATCCCCAGATAGGCCCCACCGGACCTGTTCTCATCAGAACGTGAGGGCCGGTGCTCAGCAAAAGGGGTAACAGTTGGATTAACAAAAAATGTGATTGAAGTTTTAGGTAAAACTGATTTACTAATAAATTATATTTTTCACAAACAATAGATACTGCCCACCTTTGTAATCTGAAATGCCCACTGGATGCACAATTTCCTGTATCACTTATGTTCACATTGGATTAAACTTGCATTTCTCAAGTGACAAATCCAACAGACCATCACATTCCTATTGACCTTCAAGTTAAGGGGCAATGTTCTGGGAGCATACTGCATAGTTTTTATATGCAGTCAAGCTTGTGGGGCCCGCTTAAATGTCTTCATATTAGTACGAGTGAGGTGCATGGAAAGGTCTCCTTATATATATGGGTCAACCAAGAAAATCAGCCCATTGAGAACATCCTAGCCCTTGATTTAACTGTCTTAGTATTTAGTGTTCTCTTAACCATACATTTCCTTCCCTTTAGGTTGAATCCAATGGTGGATAAAGACTTGATGAGAGTGAAACTAGACCTCATGCCAGATCATGAGTATGAGAGTGTGAAGGGGCCTTGACTGATCAAAGGTGGGCCCAAGTAGCCCGGGATTGCATATGATGTAGCTCGTAGAACATTTCTCAAATTAAAGGCTTCATGGACGGCAGGATTGAATTGAATTTGCTGCCATTAATTAGATCCATCCGAGTCCCATCATATTAAGATTTTGATTTTATTAAAATATAATTAATACGACTTAACCGCTATTTTTAGATTATAAATAAAACATCAATTGTAAAAGTGAAGTATGAACCTCCAAAAACAATCAAGCAGTAAACACAGGCTGGCACATCTTTTGAATGGTTCAGATCTTCACGAAGTAAACCACATATGCAAAGATTTGATTCGACATCACTTGACATTCAGGCTCCAGATTAGCCCAGCCCATGATGCACCCATCTTCATGAAAAATAAGCCCAATTGGAGATTGGTTTGGCCTAAAACCACTCTTTTTCACTGTTTCACTGGAATCCTTTTTTGGTCCAAGTCTCTGCACAGGAGGGCCTCACTCAAATATATGGTCCACAGGGCATCACAAAATCTTCCAGCTTTTTACACTGCACAGCAGCATATTTTTCAGAGTGCCAGACAGAACAGAACAACAGCAGTATCTCTCCATAAACTTACAGACGTACAAAAATTTCTGTGACCAGTGATGCAATGCAATATGAGCTGTTTCGATCAGAAAATTCAATCAGTTGCATGCAGTAGGCATATCTTATCAGGAGGGCAAGCATTCAAGGAGCTGTATATAGAACAATGAAGATGGTATGAATTAGGTGAAGCTACATTGATGTCAACCCATTCTTTGTCAACCTTCTCAACATGTGGAGTAAGCTGCGGCACAGCATAGAACTGGAGCATAGTCTGGTTGGTTATCCTTTTGAGGAATCCCATGGAGAACATAATGTCAAAATTTTGATCATCTAGACCATCATCATCCAAGACTGTCATCCCAATATCTGCTTTGCAGGAATCAACGAACCCGACAAACAACGGATGTGCAATATAAGATCTCTGGCTCAAGCTGCATACCTGCCATGAGAAAGATCCTGTTTTACCAAAACCACATATGCATGTCTGACGGAAAAAAAAAAAATCAAAAGCCTATTAGTGACAAATGCAGCCAGAGGGATAAGGTCAAGACTATCAGCATTCTAGCAAGGCCCAAGGTAACCACCTCCACCATAATCATCATCATCAAAGCTTAACCCATCAATCAAGGCGTTGTCAAGAGGGATTGCTTTGGCATCATCAGATGGCAAGCAAAGCCTGACCTGAGTGCCTATGGACCCCAAACTCAATTGGGGTTGTTTCTCTCAACCCAGCATCATTACCCAAACACTACCTTACTCTTAAAACGGCGAGCAATAACCAACCATTAGTAACACCTCTCATCAATAACTAATATCAACTGGTATGATCAAGGTCAATTGACCTTACCTTAGTTCAGCTTTTTTTTTTATAACAGTCTAAATTTATTTCACCAAAACAAAGGACCACTACAGGAACAAAACAGAACCAAAACCACAACCAAATACTAAAAGAAACTATAAATCAAAAGAAATACAAGAGTGAAGAACTCCTTCCCTGGCAAGACCATCCGCCATCGAATTAGCCTCTCTAAGAATATGCTGAAAAGAAGCACCAAAATGACTCGAAATATCCTGCACCTCCTCTAACCAATCTGCTATCCTCCAAGGATGAATAGCCTTCCCCAAGCCCCATTGAATAGCTAAAAAAGAGTCACCTTCCAGAATAGAATTAACACCTCCCATACAACGTAATTTATACGACAACCAATTAAGAGAGAAAACCTTAGCTTCATTAGGATCCGAACATTCCACAGGCCCAGAATAATTTCTTACAACGGTTTCATTCCAATGTCTAATGACACCGCCAATCCCTCTCCTCGCTGAGCACTCTTTAAAAAGCTACCATCAAAATTCAACTTGAGAAATCCTAGAGGGGGGTGAGTCCATATCATTTTATGCAGTATGCACAGTTTTAGTATGCCAAGCCCCTTTTAACAGACAAGCCCGAGACCTGTTGAGATCTTCGAAAGAGATGCCAGCAAACTCCTTCCTCTTACACACCCATTCTAGCACAGTCCAAACAATGGACTCAACAATCTCCTCAGCGGCTTTACTTTTATTATTGAACACTCTCCTATTCCTCACCAACCAAAGCTTCCAAACAGTAGTATACAAAACTAACTTCCATAAAATCTTACCACGAACAAACTTACTCCCCATACGCCATTGAGTAAACAGATCTTCCAGTCCTCAGCATAACCCAATTCATATAAAAAAGGTTCAACATAGCAATCCAAACTTTATAAGCAAAGCGGCAATGAATCAGCAAATGATGCACTGTTTCCTCATCTTTTAAACACATAGGGCAACCATTAACTATAAAATGATTCCCTCTTCTCAACTTGTCAATAGTCAAGATTTTATGCTTCCTTGCTGCCCAACAAAAGACTAAAACTATTAGTGGGACGGAAGGATCCCAAAAGGATCGCCAAACTTCCACTCTACCAGGAGAGACGGACAAAATATTGTAGAAAGATTTAACAAAATATTGACCTTTAGGTGTCCAAAGCCTTTCATCAGCTCTACCAATAGACAAATAAATCTTGTCAAGCATGCCAAGAAACTCAACAAGATTAGCAGCTTCATTATCAAACAGGTTCCGTCGGAAAGAAAAACCCCAAACTACAATACCTGCAGAAACACAATAGTTCTGAGCAACAACAGCCTGCTTTCTTCGATCAAACAAATATAAATTTGGGAACTGATTGGACAACACCATCTGCCCACACCAATCCTCATGCCAAAATCTGACACGACTACCATCATGAACCCTGTAAAGAATCCAATGATCAAACTCCATCTACAAAGAAAGAACAGACTTCCATAATCTGGAAACAACAGCCTGCTTTCTTCGATCAAACAAATATAAATTTGGGAACTGATTGGACAACACCATCTGCCCACACCAATCCTCAAGCCAAAATCTGACACGACTACCATCATGAACCCTGTAAAGAATCCAATGATCAAACTCCATCTACAAAGAAAGAACAGACTTCCATAATCTGGAAACTCTATAATCCTGACTCAAAATACACCGGCCACCATTAACCATCTTATATTTGCACATTAAAAGTTGTTTCCAAAACCCTTGGCCTGGATCCCCCAACCTCCATAACCACTTCCCCAACAAAGCTTTATTTACCTTTTCAATAGATCGAATGCCCAAACCACATTGACCTAAAGGTTTACATACTGTCTCAGTGTCTCCCATTGGACCAAGTGGTACTTCCTTCTTTCAATATTATCATTCCAAAGGAAATCACGCTCGATTTTCTCAATCCTTTGAGAAACACTTTTAGGACATCTGAAGCAAGAAAGAAAGTAAATGGGAATACTAGAAAGAATTATTTTGATTAAAGTAACTCGGCCACCCATAGACAAATATCTACCCTTCCAAGAACTTAATAACGCTCCATAACAGAATCCCAAAGGCTTTTCTTTGGCATTCCCAGAGATAAAGGTAACCCCAAATACTTTGAAGGAAGCTTCCCAACTCTACAACCGAAAGCATTTGCCAACAAAGTAACATTGCTATCCTCCATCCAAACACCAATCATTTCACATTTACCATAATTAATTTTCAATCCAGATAAAAATTCAAACCATTTCAGAATAACTTTCAGATTATACACCTGAACCAAAGAAGCATCACAAAACATAATGGTATCATCCGCAAACTGTAAATGAGTTACCTCATTATCTGCATTATCAATAACAAAGTCTTTTATTAAACCCAGATGTTTAGCTTTCTCCATTAAGGCATTCAAATCTTCTTCCACAATAATAAAAAGCATCGGAGATAATGGATCCCATGCCCACCTCTAGAACTTTTGAAGTAGCCTTCTGGAGATCCATTCACCATGACAGAGAAATGAGCAGATGAAACACAACTATGGATCCATTAACGCCATTTTAAACTGAACCCCAATCTTTTTAAAAATGTATTTTACAGAAAACCATCACAAAACTGCTAATAAGACGTACAAGTTTTAGACACTATAACTAATTAATGATTGTTCTCGAAATAAATATACTGAACTACAAGAAACGTGAGTATTTTTTAGTTTGGAAAATCTTGACAAGACAATTGGAGCGAAGTCAGTTGCAGAATGACAACAGATAAGTGGATCGTAAATTGTAGCAGTAGATACTAGAACGTTTCCCCACCCTTCAGCCCTTACACGATGAATGGAGAAAAGTCTTGTAGACATGTAGTACTTACATACAAAAAACCAAGGAGATATACATAGTTGCACATATTATTGTGGGTTTAAACTAATGAGTCAAAGTATGAAACCATGGGAGAGCGCAATGGAACAAAGACAAGAGACCAAGATATTTAAAACTCAATTTAGTTTGATGCTAGGGAAGTCAAATATGAAAGAAAGCTTCTCACTTAGGCGATTGATAAAAAATACTAAGAGGAAAACACTTTCTATGATCTTCACTGATCTAGAGGAAGCCTACAATAGGGTGCCTATTGGTTTGACTAGGTGGGTTTTGGATAAAAGAAGTGTCTCAGGAGGTTATATTGACATCATTAAATACATGTATGAAAGAGCAATAATGAGTGAGAACTGCCTGTGGAAAGACAGGTGAGTTTTCAATGACCATAGATTTGCATCAGGGGTCAACTTTAAGCACTTATCTCTTCACACTGATTATGAATGGGTTAATTGCTCATATTCAAGAGGCGGTACCTTGGTATTGTTAGTGCCATAGTGATATTCGCACTACCCTTGTATTGTCAATTCCGTGTCAATAGTCTATAGACCTTGCCTCTAAAACATCTCCAAGGAAGATCAAGATTGAAGGCAAGTTTTCAATTCTGATAAGGCAGCTACTTCATAAAGGAAGAACCTCAATTTGTGCCAACCCTCTCAGGTTTGTTTAACCCTAGAAAAGGCCCTTAGAAACCCTTGAACCATACTTGTAAATCTTAAGGGTGCTAGAGACCAAGTTGGAAAATTTCAGTTAAATTCTGTACAATTTTCGGCTAACCGCCAGGTTGGTTGTCACAATTCCAGTACCCGTCTTTTTGACAGGTTTACTGTTTTCGGTGACTAGGCGGTCAGCCAGTGGCTAACCAAAAACTGGATTTCGGTTAACCATCAGGTCACCGACAAGTTGCCGGTTACAATTCCAAGACCTGATTATTTTCAGGATTTCTGATGTCGGTTGACCTAGTGGTCAGCTTGCGGTTAACCGCAATGTGACCATAAGCCAACTGTGGTCAGTTCGCGGTTACAAAGGCAGGAGCTGTGTTTTCTCAAGATCCTGCCTTTCGGTCAGCCCACAGCTAACTGTAATATATTCTCGGCTAACTGCAGGCCAACCAAAACTCAAGAATTTGACCGTTGAGCTATCCGTTCATAACCATAATATATTCTCGGCTAACTGCAGGCCAACCAAAATTCAAGAATTTGACCATTGAGCTATCCGTTGTGCCTAGCGGTTAACCGCAATAAAGTTGAAGGCTAACTGTGTACTAGCCATTGGAGCTCTCTTTATACATATATATATATATATATATATATATATATATCAAGAGCTCATTTCTTTGAGCAACTTTTGGAAAATTCTAGAGAGCTGTCCACTACTTGTGCAAAACTCATAGTTACGAATTCCAACCACTCTAAACCCATTCCACTCACACTTAGATCTTCCATAGGCATTTGAAAGAGCACATTTAGCTCATCATTAGTGTTATTAGTGGAAACCTCAACCCTAAGGAAGACCATTGAGCTTTTCAAGTCAGATCTTCACCTTCCCTAGACCTAGACCTCTTCACTTGGTTGGGCACATTTTGGAGCATCTCCTTCAACACCAAGGAAGCAAGCAAGGGGTCCAAGCTTCGGGCTTCGGTTCAAGCTTCAAGAGCACACTCAAGAAAAAGTCTATAGGCAAGTGCTCTTAGTTTCACATTTTCATTTCTCACATTGAATTGTAAGGTGGATTAGATTTTTGTGATCAAACCACCGTATCAAAAAATCAATTGTATGTGTGATTAGAGGTCTACCTGTGTGGTTACCTCAATATAGTGGAACCAAGGGTGGTGAAACCCTTGAGAAGGTCAAGAGACCGAACCACTATAAAATTTGGTGCATGTGCGTGCTTCTCTCATCCATTGCTTTATGGTGGAAACTCTTCACTATTGAGAACATGTGCTAAAATCCACATTGTGATACACACATTTTACTTGTGACATCTCTACTTGCTCTCATTAACTTGTTCAAAGTTGATTGATATACATATGTACACATTGCCACATTCACATTGATTAATTTCTTTGATCTATATCTTGTTGTGCAAATTGGTTGGTTTATTGCATTTAAAAAGAATTTTTTTGTAGTACTATTCCCCCTGCAGGACTTGCCTTGGCCTAGCCTAGACTTTTAGGTATATGTTGTTTGCAAATGATATAGCATCGATGGATGAATCAAGAGATGGAGTGAATCTAAAACTTGAGAGATTGCGGGAAGCTTTAGAATCCAATAGTTTTAGATTAAGTCATTCAAAGAATATTTGAATTGCAACTTCAACGAGAAAGTGCAAAAAGCTAAAAATCTTATAAGAATTGGAGCTCAAGAGATACCACAAAAAGATTCATTCCAATACCTTTGATCGATAATTAGTAAGATAGATTAGGGAAGATGTTGAACATAGGATCAATGCAGGATTGTTAAAATAGAGACTTGCTTTTGGTGTGCTTTGTGACCCGTGCATAACAACACAATTGAAGGGTAAGTTTTACATCACAACAATTAGATTAGTTATAGCCTATGGAACAAAATGTTGGTCAATCAAGAAGCAACACATGCACAAAATGAGTGTAGCAAAGATGAGAATGCTGAGATAGATGTATGGTAACACTTGGAAACACATAATATGAAATGAGTGCTTTCGAGGGCATTTAGGTGTAAGTTGTGTAGCATCAATAGGTAACAAATTAAGAGATACTTGTTTGAGATGGTGTGGATATGTCCAACGTAGGCAAGCAATGATACCATTGAGGAAAAATTTTTCTATGCAGGTTGATGACTCACCAAGGATAAGAGGTAGGCCAAAGAGGACATGGATAGTAGTAAGGATAGATTTGAAGAAATGCAACCTATTATAGAATTTGGGAGGATAGATCTGAATGAAGAAATAGAATTATTGTAGTTGAGATTAGGCCATGATGATGATAGACGATGGTGATGATGATGACGACGACTGCATTGAAAATTGCTTGTAGACCTTTGCCCTTCAATCTATTAAGAAACAGTGGGATTTATTTGTAATTTTAGGACAATGGGTTTATTTGTGATTTTGAGAGTAAATTTTCTAAATTAGGACTGGTTTAAATGAGTTATTTTAGGCTAGAGTTGTGATGGTATTAGGATTACCTTTCTAATTTTCGGTTTCCGTGTTTGGTTATGATTGATAAGTGCCTTAGTTTGAGTAGACATCTTTGGTGGTTCTTTTTTTATAAATCAATTTACTTTCAGTTAATTCACTTGCCAAGTCACATAATTGCAACGCCATATTCTACACTTCCTATTGTGTCTTTCAATATCTAGAGACAAGGAAGACAATTGGTGGTGGTCGTGAGCATGGTGACTTATATTTCGTGGAAGCCTCTCAAACAAACCTCATAGCGTTAGTCATTCAGCACTGTAGAGGCCACTTTGAAGTGCCATCATCATCCTAGTCATGCACCTATTAGGAGTCCTAAGTGTATCTTTCCCCATTTGAGTACTAGTAACGATGTCGTAGAAATAAATTGCAAAACATGTTGCTTTGCCAAAAGTTATAGAAATTCTTACCTAGTTAGTCATATAATAAAGCAGTGCTCCTTTCTCTTTAGTTTATAGTGGTGTGGTGTGCTCCACTTCTATCAATGGTTATCACTATTCCATTTGCTTTATTGATGATGCAACATGGTGTACTATGGTGTATTTGTTAAAATCTCGTGGTCAAGTGTTTTGCGTGTTTGAAATCTTTCACAAAATGGTAGCCACAAAGTTTAATCCCAAAATCCAAATTTTACAATCTAATGCTACTTGGTTTACTTTAGTGTATTTGTTAAAATCTCATGATGAAGTGTTTTGTGTGTTTGGAAACTTTCACAAAATGGTAGCCACAGAGTTTTATGCCAAAATTCAAATTTCATGATCTGACAATGGGGGAGTGTATATGTCATGTCCAAACAATTGCAGTCATAACTTGTACAAAATTTAGTTGAGTCGCAAACCTCATGTTTGTATACTCCTGAACAGAATGGGGTAGCTGAGCACAATAATAGACACCTCCTAGAAGTCACTCGCGCATTACTCTTGGAAATGAATGTGTCAAAGTTTTATTGGTCTAATGGAATTCTCACTTCTCACTGCATGTTTCCTACTTAATCGCATGCCTTCATGGGTTTTAGGAGGAAGATATCCATTACAAGTGCTATTATTTCCTATCCCTTAAAAGTCTTTCGATGTGTTTGTTTCATATATATTCCAAAGCACCAGCAGGATAAACCAGATCCGAGAGCAGTTACGGGTATCTTTATGGGTTATTCTAGTACTCAAAAGGGCTACAAGTGTTATGTTCCCCAAAAAGGGAAGAAATACTTCGTGACCATGGATGTCACCTTCTTTGAGGATTTACCTTCATCGAAGGGAAATGAAATCTCGGAGCCTAATTGGCAGGGTGAGCAACCGACACTTGTTGAAGATGTTCCACCTCCTTCACATCCTAATCCAACTCCCTCCAGTCCACAGCCTGTTCCAAGTGAGAGAGAGCCCACCGCTGCAGAAGTACCAGCAAAGCCCTCGAAAAGTGTACTCCAAGAGAAAAACCAGATCTGAGCCACTACCTACTCTCGGTGCACCTCCATCTAAAATTCTTGCTCGAGGGCAGTCCCAGGTATTCAAATTTCTAATCTCCCTCATTTAGGCATTCCTATTGCATGCGAAAAAGGCAAACATACTTTGTGTCACCAGATATCTAATCCAGAATTTTGTGCCCCCTCTCTTTCCCCTGCATTCAGAGCTTTTGTATTATAGTGGTCTTCAGAGCAAACACCCAGATTAGTTAGTGATGGACTAAGCAACTCAAAAGTGGAAAGCAATTATGCTTGAAGAAATAAATGCTCTAGATAAGAACGACACATGGGATATAGTAGATCTCCCAAAAGGTAATTAAACAATGGGTTGCACGTGGGTTTACACCCCTCCAATCTGGATGGTACTACTCAAAGGTATAAGACACAGCTCACAGCCAAGGGTTTTACACTATCTTAAGGAATGGATTACTTTGAGACCTCTCCTATTGCAAAGTTGAACTCCATAAGGGTCATCTTATCAATAACAACAAATTTCCAGTAGCCAGTGTACCAACATCTTATATGCGTTTTGAGCATGGCACCAATAGCCTATGAATGAGAGCAAATTCCTATTATCTATGCTCGACTTTCAACACACTAGATCTTAGCTGTTCTCAGCAGGGGAAATAGCCACCTCTATCCTGAAGAGCAAGCATGAAATCATGGAGTAGGCTTCTTTGTAACCTCGGGTTGGAATCTTCCCCCAACGGAAGAGATGGCTTCCGATGATAAACCACAGTTTTCTCATGACTTGCATAAAATATATTCCTACGAATTTCGATCTTGGCAAAGAAGTTGAATTTATGACCAACACCAGCTCAAATTGAAGACGGATCTTCCTTGCTAGTCAAAGAGACAATATTTGTCAAACTCGCAAGGACAACCCCCATCTCACTCAGCTGAGGGCTACATTCTTCAGAGGGGAAAAAAGCAGCTCTTTCCTCTCTTCTGGCTGAATACTGAGATGTTTTTGCATAGTCTTATGCTGCCGGTCTCAATTCCTCCTTGGTGGAGTAGCACTGCTTAGGCTTACGGTCCGATTCCAAGCCGGTAAGTGTGAATCAAGGTCAAGAATGCCTCTTACCTGGTGATCTCCAAGAAGTAGTCTATATGAAATTGCCTCTTAGTTTTATCCCCGAAGGTCAAGCAGATAAGGTATGTCATCTGGAAAAAGGCCCTTTAGCCTAAAATAGTCTTTGAGAGCTTAGTTTGATAGATTTATCGAAGCTATGGTGAGGTTTGGTTACAGTAGATGTCAGTCTGATCATACATTGTTTGGTAAGAGTAGTGGTGAGACATTTACGATTCTTACCGTCTATATTGATGATTTTGTGTTGACCGGCAATAGCGAAAAAGAAATGCAGGTACTCAAACAATATTTGAGCATAGAATTTGAAATCAAGGATCTAGGGAATTGAAAAAAAATCTTGGCATAGAAGTGGCACGATCGAAGAATAGTATTTTCATATGTCAAAGAAAATATACTCTGAATCTATTAGATGAAATCGGGATTATACGTACTAAGACGGTCGACACGCCTATGGAACAGAATCATGGGCTGTATTCCGATGGTGGGGAGCTCTTGGATGATCTAGAAATGTATTGGAGACTAGTGTGAAGGTTGATATACCCAACCATTACATGGCCCGATATCTATTGAATATTGAAATACCTATTGAGATTTTCGAGGTTTTCATTGATGCAGACTGGGCAAGGTCTAAGACAAACAGGATATATGCATAGGTTGGTGGAAATTGTCTCATGGAAGAGTAAGAAACAAACTGTTACCGCTCTATTAAGTTTTAAAGTAGGAAATCGTGCAATGGCTCATGTAACATGTTAAACTGTTATGGTTGAAGACATTAATGCAAGAATTGAGCTTCGTGTGCAATAAGCCAATGCTTCTCCAGTATGACAACAAGTCTATCATAAAACGACAAAGCATACAAAAGTCGATTGTCATTTCATTCGAGAAAAGGTTACAAGAGATAGATAATGTAAAGCCTACACATTGCGGATCAATTGGCTGATTTGCATAAGAAGGCATTGACAAGGAAGCAATTGACTAGTGTTTTTCCCAAGCTTGGGCTCGTTGATATCTACTCACCAGCTTGAGGGGTAGTGTAGGAAATATCATCATTTTAGTGGGTTATAAAAGAGAACCCTCCCTCCCTCCCTCTCTTCCTTTGGTCTAAGTCATTAGGAAAATGCCACATGTGCCCCTATATGATTGTTATGATGAAGAGAATGACAAAATAAACCATAATTTACTCATCAGCGACATGAATGCTTAAAGATAGGAAGTTGAAATGACGAACATATGTAATAGAATCAGAACAGACTCTACTCACCGATCAAAGCTTTCAAAAATTCGTACCTTAACCCAAAACATTGTGCCAATTGATAAATCAATGTTAAGAGATAGAAGACCAATATTTGAGTGAAATGACTAACCTCCACATACTCTATGCCCATTTCATTTAGATTTTCTAAAATGCGGTGACGCGAGAGTAAGCCAAACACTCCTCCAGATCCCACCGGAGACTCGAGTATTTCCCATGGAGATTTTACCAAAAGCTTGCGCCTGTCTTGTTCTGTAAGTGAGTTGCTAATGACAGGTAGCTTCTCTTCTTCCAAGAAATGAACCTGTGGATGACAAAATCATAAGCTGAAAAATATCATACAAACATGCTCATAACAATTAACAACAATGAGTAAAGAGGAATAAATGTAAGAATTTTTCTCTTTTTTGAATGGTTAAATGTAAGAATGAAATCACAGGAAAATAAATTATATTCAACAAAGTTTCCAGTGGACTATTATATTACAACAAAATCACCAAGTAAAAAAATCTTGCAGCAGATATGGTTAATAAAAATTCCTTTAATGGAAATTTGGGTTTTCTGACCTTTTCACTATCAAAACCAAAGTAATCATGGTCCAAAAAAAGTTCTCGAGTAGACTGTATATCGTGCACTGGGGAAACTATAATCAGAGGTACAGAAGTACGCCATTCTTCTATCTGTGTTGCAGAAGAAAAACTTTATCAGAAATGTTGCAATAATATAGGATTAGCATAGAATTTTCATAAGGTATTTATCTCATCATATTCGTTCTTGGAAAAATTGTATAAGTATGAAACATCAGTATGGACTGAAATAGTGCACAACCTTGGTGAATTTATCCTCATTGATAAATAATTCTTGAAGATGCAAGATATTGGATGGACATTTAACACTTTCACAGCCAACAAAGTCAGAGTCGGAGGCACTTCCCTGATTTTTCTTGACATCCATCACCAAAGTAATAGCAACCTTCCCTTTAGACATGAGATTAAAACCCCTCTCACACTGTTCATGATTTGTGTCCACCTCTTCATTACTTCCACAATGAAAAAGGTGGTCTTTAGACATCCTCAAAACATTTTTCAGAAGTCGACTTGAATTAGCATCAAGCAGTTCAGTCAAGTTATATCTGGTTACAAATATCAAAGACAAAAGTGAAGATGTTGAGTGCATATGGCTTTATGATTTAATGAAACTTGCAAGTCCACAGAAGAAAAGTTGAAGCCATTAACCTTAACAATGCGATGTGAACAATATATTCTTATTTTGTCAATTTGAAAAGAAATTGTGCTTTCTAAACATAAAATAGGAAGATCCCATGCTGTCCTCAGTTCAGTGTTAATAACAGCTAAAATCCGATATCTACTATGTAGGGCCCAATTTTGTGTGATCTACCATTAAAAAAAAAACTGTGATCAATTCATCCAAATCAATGCTATCTACGATCAATCACAAAATTCACACTTTAATCTGACTAATATTTGCTGTTGGATTGTTCATGCATGATATATATAGTAGTGCTTTCTACACAGTGAAATGGTGTACAGTAGCACTCCACTTGGCATAAAATTTAGGCCATGTCAATTATAAAGTGGTCTATGTGATATGAGAGAGTTTTGATCACACAAATGTAGGCCCCGCGAGGGGTTAATCAAATAGATAGCTGCCATTAGCACCATACTGCCAGCAGCATGGGATCATTTCAGGACAAGAAAAGATTTTCTCACATAAACCTAAAAAGAACTAGTAGATTTAGGTTCATTCTTTCTTAGCACCAAGCAATTTGTATATGATATTCTAGTATTAGATGGTAGGTACACCCATAATCATGTATGTACCAGAATTAGCAAATCCTGAGCAATTAACCCACTCCTTGTATCCATGCCGATGCCCATATCGATGGATCATAGTTCAATTGATGTTCACCAATAAGATGCCATATATCATCCATTTAATACAATGAATAAGAAACAAAGCAAATACATTCATTGTTGATGGTTAATTTCATTACTCCCTCTCCCACAATAACTTCCACCCATGTCTATTTAGTCATATATCTTCTCCTAGATGGGGAGGAAAAACAAAAGCAGCAAGAAACTATTGAGAAGTTGGCTCAGCTACGCTGATCCGTTATACTGATCATAGATTGAATCAGGAAAATCTACAAGGGAGGCAATAGAATTTCAAGCACAGAAGAAAACAAGTAAAACTACATTACTTTGTCAAGCACTTGCTAGCTCCTAGACATAAAGACATGCATGTATTCCCAAGTTGGTTTTCACTGACAATTGTACAACTAGCACCTGATAAGCATATTTGTCTACTATATCATCACTTTTAAAGATTGCTTGTTGATGATATCAATTATATAACCAACTTATCATCGTAAGCAGAAAACAAAACAGCTTCTACATTTTTCAAAAGCACCAGAGAGAAATGTATACTTGTTAATATGAGGTATACTGGGAGTCAGGCTTCGTCCAGTGATGCACTGGGCAAATATCAAGTATCTAAGACAATCTGTATATTTCTGTTATGTTTATTCAGTTTATTCAGATTAAAATGAAAAACAGCTGAATCTCAGGTATTATCTTTGATGCATAATAGGTACTGAACATTTTGCATTGTGATCTTAATGAATGTCTAGCTCTGATTAACCAAGGACCGTAGGATCCTGATCCATCAGGAAATGTGCAGTGTTGACATGATTTGGCAGATGGCCAATTATTTGGTGATCCAAACTGTCAATCTGATAGGCATTAGTTGTCAATATTTGGTTCGTTTCTGCCGAGATTTGCGAAATTTATTGGTTCGGAAAAGAAACTGAGCCAAACACGCTCTATGCAGGATTTCGTTTAATTCTTCGGTCCATTTCACCTTATATCATCAACTTCAGACCAAACTGGAGGAAATCAGCCGAAGTCAGTCCGAAATATGAAACTTGGAATCTTGGATGACTCGGTTTAGCAAAATTTGAGTAATAATTGAGGGATTTTTGTCTTTTCCATACCTTTAAAATGCACTAAACAGGTAATTCATTCCATTCCCCTTCTCTTCAAAAAGTTTTCAAAGGTAGAAAGAATCAAGATCCAGTGTCGCAAAGGATGCTCTTCAATTACACCATGTCAACAGAGGCAATGTGAAGACGACCCGATTTCGAGGTCGAGCTCTACTTTCAACCTAGGGGGAATGACGCAAAACAGATAGGCCCACAAGTAGGACCACCCAAGTTAGTTTAGGAAATTTTTTTATTTCCTTTTTATTTCTCTAAATTATTATCGGTATAGGTTTCTAATTTTGTTGAAAGAGTTGTAATTAGGATAGTTTCTATTACCCTAAGTTTGCTTTTCCTATTTATATTGTATTGTAGAGAAGAAATTCTCAGACTTTGATTATTGGAATAATATTATTATGGGTCTCTCGGAGGTGCATCGTCATGTTAAAGTCTCTGCGGAGGGATGTTAAAGTGCCTGCAGAACACATGCTTCGGCACTTCCACGCAAGCCCTAGACCAAAAATCTTGTTAAACCAATCAATAAATGGACCATAACTTTCTTGAGACTTGCCTAAAACACACGTTCTTGAGGCTATTGAAAATGGTAACTGGGCTGGGCAAGCTATCCGACAGTAAAAAAAAAATTGCATTTAACTAAAAGCTCCATGTGCTGGTGCAAAAAATAAATTACGAAAATATGGTTCCACACCGACAACCAATATTTCATGGATATGATGAACTCCAATCTAAGCAAAAGGGCTGTGGCTGCTCAAAACCAGGCACATCAGTTATAATTTATTAATTGAACTCACACATGAAGAAGCTTTGGTGGTCTTTAGAGCATAAGAGTATGATTTTTGGCTATCAGAAATAATGTGTTAATACTTAATAATGGAATAAGAAGAATATTTCCAACAATATAATGATTCAGCAAAAGAAAATAAAGATAATCTACTAAGGAAAATAAAATGAAAATGTTTCTCTAGTGTCAAAGAATATTATCTAATTCACCTGTGATAAGGCTTATCAATAGTCTGCATTGCTTGTTGTAACAATTTGAAATTAATACCCGCTATCTGATTTGCAAGCAAACCTTTTTGGGCCTTATTTCCAAACAAAAACCCTTGTAGAATGTGATCCTGTCCCATTTCAATCAGCTTCTTTTTTGATGCATTAAAACGCTGTCGGAGTTTCTTTCTCTGTTTCCACTCCTGAAATGTTTCACAAGAATAATTACTCACAATATACTCACAGATGGCCCTGCACAACCATGTACACTTACTGTTTGAACTTTAAACTTGACATAAAATTACTCTGCTTTTTTTTAACCAGTAATTACTCTCCTTTTTTGGCACATTCTTAACAAACTTTTTCAGTTAAAAAATCCATAAACTGATTTGCTAATAGAATCTAAAAGCATTGCTGATTTCTTACAGATTCCCAGACCATCTGAAGCTTATCTAAGAAAAAAGGAAACAGTAGTGTTTTACGCTGTTTCATTGAAATAACTCAACAAAAAGGATCTGATATGGTATATATCTGTCATAGATTGTTATAACTTCCCTTGTCAAATCCCAACCAACTCCATCTAATTCCCTTAATATGGGAAGCTTATGCAACACACACACACACACACATTAATATCTCTTTATACATATTAGCACTTAAAAGACTAAATATTTATAGTATATTCTGATTATTTATAAGGTTAAAGGAGTACTTACAGTTTGCTGCAGATACTGTGGTTAGTTATTTACAATTTGTTGAAGATACTCTGACCTTTTTGTGAGGCCGAAGAGGATCTGGTCAAAAAAATGAAAGCCATCCTGTCGTGTTTTGAAGCAGTCTCAGGAATGAAAATCCGTTTTTCCAAGTGCAAGTCCAAAGGTTAGTTGATTATTTGGGCCTTCCTCTTAGCACTCATCCCTCTTCTCGGGCTTTGTAGATAGAAAGGGTAGAACATAAGTTGGTCTTAAGCATATTGAAATATTGGAGTGTGAGTTTCTTTAGCAGGGTAGAGGCAACAAAAACAAATTCCACGTTATCAAATGGAACATAGTTAGTGAACTGAAGAAGGAAGGTGGCCTTGGCTTTAGATCTCTGATATAGATGAACCTAGCATTGCTGGGTAAGTGGCTGTACAAAACTTGGGATAGTTCTGAGGGTTGTGAAAGATCATTGTCCCAACAAAATATGGTGTGACTAGGAACAGTTCGGATATCCCAGCTCCTAATGCTAACAACTCCTCCTAATGCTAACAACTCAGCCTTTTGGAAGGGAGGCTTGTTTGGCAAGGAAGCTTTCCTTGCACGCGTCAGATTTAGAGTGGGTTCAGGGGATCCGATCTTATTCTAGATGGATGTTTGGATTGGAGATACCAAGATAGACCTTCGGCAGCTCAATTCCCAGATTTATTTCGTCATGCACGTAACCGTACTTAGCAGCTTTGTTTCTAAGACCAGAAGCAAGATGGTGTAGGGTCCTACTTTCAAAAGGAGCCTCACGGAGACGGAAGAGACTCGATTCCTGGATCTTTTGGTTTCTTTGAATGGGATCTATATGCCTATTGAAGGGTTTATGATGCAGGACAGACCCATGGTCCTCATGGGTTGACCCGCCAATGGGCCCAACCCATCTGTCTCAACCAGCTAATGGGCCCAGCTATCTAATTTTATTTTATTAAGAGTTTTATTCATGTTTTAGGGGGTGTTTGGATAACTGCGTAATATAATATCAACAAGTTTAAATATTGTAAGATTTCATTATCGTAGAATAAAATATTGTCATATTATTATATTGTGTTACTAATGGTGTTTGGCAATTTATAAAAGAACTCACATGATATACTAAATAAGAAATGGAATGAAAGTAATCATTGACCGAATGCAGGACCCACTAATTTGTAATCACATGTGTTAATAATCATGGTAGGACCCACTATTGTTAAAAAGTCACAAGATTAAATGCTAAAACCTTGAGATCCAAGCAATGCTGTTTGATTAAGGTAGGTCCACCAAATGTTGATAGCCATAGTTTAATACATCTAATTGTGATTATCACAAATGGACCTATCTATTTTATTTTATTTTTTGGTAAAACCTTAACTAATGTCAAGCACCATTGATGAATCTATCTATGAGAAATCATTGTGGGATCCATTTGATATTGGTAGTCATATTAACACAAGGGGAGCTATCAAATAGTGCGACCCATTTAATGATGACAAATTTTTAATTGTAATCACATAATTCAATCTTGGTAATTAACAAGAAACCCCGCTAATTTTGGTAGTATGGGACCCACCTAATGTTGGTAATCACGATGAAGGGTCCCTAGTGTGACATTAGTAAGACCCTCCTAATATTGATAATTAACAAGGGCTATGTAATTGTGATATGGTTATAGGACCCTAGATTAAATTTGTAAGCATTGTGGGGCCAATCTAATATTGGGAGTCATAGTTGCAATATGGATCATTAATGTTAAAACTTATAGTGGACCACTATAATTAATGGTTGCCGATGAGTTCTTTCGTATATAGAAAAGATTTTGTAACAAAAGATTACCTTATACAGCATATCCTTGAATAATGTAATATGAAGGTTTTTAAAAGAAAGTGAGATATTGTAATATACTTTCTAAGTTGTCCAAACACCTCCTATTTTGGTGCATAGATTATATTCTAAACTAGTAGATAATATGAGAAAATCTCTTGAAATATCTTGTTTCCAAACACCCCCTTAAGTTTTAGATGTTTTAATCTTGTCTATCAATATGTTTGGATGGTCCATATTAGATCTAGGTTATTTCTTTTTCTAGATAAGGGATGTAAATTGTAAAGCCTTTTTGGCTCATGAGACTAAGATTATTGATAATGATAAGTAAAGCTTCTGGGATTCATCTTCGAGTTTTCCTCGAGATCTCTAACGCCTCCTGCTTTGGAGGATGAGAGCCCAAGTTAGTAACACATCCAGATCGGAGTTTGGTGAAAGCTCAATTTTTCAAGTCTGCCTGATCTATCCCCATATCTCTCCATCTTTTATCCTTGCCCTCCCCAGATCCCTCTCCATTCCGCATCAATTGGTATCAGAGTCAAAGATTGATCCACCTCGGTTTTCATAATCGGCATAGATATCTTCCTCTCAAATCACATTCCGTCTCTTAGAAATTCCGAAATTCTGAAATTCCCAAATTTCAAAACCCTAATTACATAGTCGCAAATCCCTTGCCCATCATCCTCATTGATCGGTACCACCTAAGCCCCACTCCACATAGCTGAACCAAAAACCCCCAAATCACCATTGCCAAATATAAACTCCAACACCACAGAAAACCCCCAAATCAACCTTTCCCAAACATGAAAATTGATGCGGAACAGAGGGAAATGCAGGCAAGCAAGGACAGAAGATGGAGAGATATGGGAACAAATCAGGCGAACCAGAAAAATTGAGCTTTCACCAAACTCCGATCTGGAGGTGTTAATGACTTTGGGCTCTCACCAAACTTCAAACCAGGAGGCATTAGAGATCTCGAGGAAAACTCGGAAAAGGATCCCAAAAGCTTTCACTTTTCATTATCAATAATCTTAGTCTAAAGAGCCAAAAGGCATTACATCCCTTATATAGAAAAAGAAATAACCTAGATCTAATATGGACCATCCAAACACATTGATTGACAGGATTAAAACATCTAAACTTAAAACAACATAAAACATGAATAAAATTGTTAATAAAGTTAAAATAGATAGCAGGGCCCATTAGCTGGTTAAGACGGATGAGCTGGGCCCATTGGCGGGTCAACCCATGGGGGGCAATGGGTCTGTCCTGCATCAATTTAACATGAGACTTTGGAAGCCAACAACAAATAAGGACTTTTTGGTGGCATCCTTCTCTGTTGCTTTGTGAGGCAACCTCTCCATTCCCTCTCTAGTGGGTAGCTTATGGAAATCCAAAGTCCCTCCTCATGTGTTGGCCTTAGGTTGGGCTGCCTATGATGGAGATATTATGACAATGGATAATCTTTGTAGGCATAAGATATCATTGTGAATGCTTGCCCAATGTTTGAAGGCCGAAACAGTAGACAATCTTTTGCTTCATTGCAGGGGGTGCTAAGGCCCTTTGGAGGATGGTTTGAGATGGTGCGTTAGCAATTAGGTCCTCCCAACACTTTATTGTTTGAGGCATGGGATATGGCGGTTAATCCTTCAAGAAGTAGGGTTATGTGGAGGGCTTCCCATAGCTATCAATGCCGTTTCGTTTCGGCCGAAATGACCGAAACTTTTTGTTTCGGACCACTAACCAAAACGAAAACCATCTCCAAACTTTTCGGTTTGGCTTCCAGACTATTTCGGAAAAAATTCACAGTTTCGGTCGAAATGGTGCCGAAATCCAAAGTTTCAGCGAAATCCCCATTTCGTTCAGATTTTTTTTTAACAAAGAGCTATTCTCATATGCAGGGAAGGAAAAAAAAAAAAAACAAAGGAAGAAGAGAAAGAAAGCAAAGAGGAGGGTCCTGGTCGTCGCTCATCGCTTCACTCTTCTCTGAGTCTCGAGAAACCGAGACAGTGACGTCTTGAGGAAATGTCAGTTTTGCCCCCAATTTTATTATTTTTCCTTCTTTAAAAACAAGTCCTCATGTTTTTTTCATATTTATTTTTTTTTTTTTTTCTGAAAAGTTACTCCGAGAAATTTCACCGAAATTCTGAAATGCCGAAATATTTCATTTTTGGGGGCTGGACAGAAATGAGGACCAAAACAAAATTGACAATTGTGGCTTCCTTTCTAGCAATTATATGGTCTCTTTGGAAAGAGAGGAAAACTAGATGCTTTGAGGATAAATCCCCTTCCATGACTTCACTTGCGGAAAAGATCAAGTTCTCGATAGCTGTATGAATTTCTATTCTCCTGAGTTTTCGGGATTTCTTTGTTGGTATACTTGTCATACATTGAGAGGAGATTGCCTTTTCCTCGGGATCAAAGACCACAATTTGACCTACCTGGTTTTATCCGCTGCCCAGTTTCGTGAAGTTGAACTTTGACGGAAGCACAATTGGTCTCCCGGGCAATGCTCGATTGGGAGGCCTTCTTCGGAACAATAGAGGTGATGTTATACTATCTTTCTTGGGACGTGCTAGGTTTGGTACAATTAAGATGGCTGAGATGGAAGCTTTGCTTATGCTTTGGGAAGCCTGTAGGGCAGATTTTCGATGTATCATGGTGGAAGGAGACTTGTTATGTTCTATTAGATGGGCTTTGGGTGGGTGCTCTGCCCTCGGTATTTGGCGGATGTGGTGGACAAAGTGAAGGACCTCTCTCCAAGGACATTGAAATCTCGTGGTCATATTAAAGAAGCGCCGTCTATGTGGCATGGTTTCAAATTCCAGACGAAACTAGGTCGACTCGAGCCACCCCTGACCGGAACGAAATAGACCCCAGTTTTCCGTTTTACAAATATTTCGAGACGGCCAAAGTTAATATATTAAATTTTGAAAATACTTGCAAAGTCATGTTTAGCCTAGCTGGTTCAGACGTCAGTGCCTTTTAATGTCACCCATTGTGAATTCAAGTCCATCCTCGTGCAGTAAAAGCACATATATTTTTTTTTTAATTTTTTAACAAATAGGTCCTAACATTTTGATATAATTTTAAAAATGCCTTATATTTCATGTATTAACTAAAATATACAAAACCTCAAAAAGACCCTTGTAACAAAAAGAAAACATACTTTTTCTTTTTCTAATTTTTTTTTTTTACAAATAGGCACTTATATTTTGACATAACTTTAAAAGGGCATTTATATTTTGTATATTTACTAAAATCTCCTTTGAATTAAAAGATAAAAAGATAATTTACTAATAGTGAAACTGGATAGAAGTTAACTAGCAGTGAAACAGGATAGAAGTTAACTTGAGCCTCCTTTTTGGTTTTTTGACCAATTTACCTTTAAGAAAATAACTTCTCCTTTGAATTAAAAGATAAAAAGAAAACTTTGCCTCCTAAAAATTAATGGTTATACTTATATGTTATATTGTCAGCGAGTTAGTGCTCAATCACACTAAATATCACTATATTTGGATTGGACACTTGTTAAATAGCTCAATTTTCACATTTTTACTAGTTTTCCTGTTTTCTATTTTTCTGATTTTTTTAGATTTTTAGGACCGGCGCGACCATACCAGTCCGGTACGGGCGGCATGAACCAGCACGGACTCGTCCCAGTCCTGACCGGTACAAAGAACGACACTGGAATTTAAAACCATGCTATGTGGTGGATCTTCTTTCTAAGGAGGTTGTTCATCATCAGAGACTATGGATTGAGAGTTAAGACCTCTAATCCATCTCTTCTTTAAGTTTCCTTTCCCTGTTGTGGGTTTGTGTGGTTTCCTTGTAGCCTTAGTATATTTCTCTTGTGCCATTGCGCTGCTTTTAATAAAATATAGTTACTGTTCAAAAAAAAAAAAAAAACACTCAATTACTTTTAGTGTATACTAGGTTTCTAATTTGACTAAGCTCATACATAGGCAATGGAAAATAGAAAATGGAGTGGCATAAAGACCCAAGCTAAAAAATACAATATATATGTATTTTCTTGATTTCATTGAAGGAGCACCCAGTGAAATTACACATGAACCAGGTTTCAGTAGCGTGTAACTCGTGCCTTGTGCTTTTACAGTTTATTACTTCGACTTAGAGAACTTATCATCACAATAAATGCACTGGCATTCATGATATAGTTGCATAATGGAAGTATGCTCATGATGAAAAATGTACTAATAACCTCAAAAGAATACAACAACATCGCAGATACTAGAATTTCTAGAATGTGTAGGTAGAGCTGTGATCATGGAAGTAGTTGCTTGCTGCATGAGATGCAAAAGCAATGGTCTACTAGAAGATCATGGAAACTTAATTTCATAAAAATAAAACCAATATATATATAAGGAGCAGTCCAAACCAGATAGCGTCTTTCTTTTTTCGACCTCACATCAGCACGTAAATTCAATTCAAGAAGTCCCTTTGGAGGTGTAATCAGCATTACTCTTTGATTCATATCAACATGTGGAACAATTGCTTCGACAAATGGTACCCACGCAAACAGACCAGAGACAGCAGTTTCTGACTCTGAACTGGACTGTCCATGTTGTTTTGCAGTTGAATTAAGCATTACTTGTAAGAGATCATTTGGACCAGTACTGAAGACATCCACAACCATGCCCACTGGCTTGCCTGTTTCCTGGAAGACATAAGAGAAAGAAGTAATTATCATCGCTTTCAAAATGAAAAAAAATCAATCACAAAAGCAAGTGCCAGAAACATGGAAAAGGAGAAATAGGAACATATGGGTCCTTCTTTCAGAATAGAAGGAAGAAGTTTGGCCCTTCTTTCTTCTTGTTCTTCGCTTTCCATTTTGCAGGGGTCAAAACAGAACACTTGGACAATGTGGATAATAAAACAAAGCAGAAGAAGAGTTACCAACAATGAAAGTATAATCTTTTAAGGAAATGAAAACATCATATCCTTTGCAATGTCAGTATTTTGTGATGATATAAGGCCCTTTTTTTCCCAAGCTCGCTTTCTGAAAAAAAGAACTCATCTAAAGACAAAAGTTTAAAAAAAACATAAAGATTTTCTAATTTCTTCCCTATATGTATAAGTAATCATACCGATCAAAAAAATGTACAAGTAATCACAACTTCACAGTTTTTTTTTTTTTAATAAATGGTAATAATTGATGACCTTAAGAACAACTTTCATGCCGACAAGATCTGGAGTGTAAAACTCGCCTTCTGCCAGTTCTGGCCTGTCTGCATCCCTTACAAGTAAAGTTGACCCTACAAGTTGCATGGCCTGTAAGCAAATAATATAAATCAATAAATGAATATATAAGATTGATTTTGATTTTCTATTTTGATTTTCTAATTGCCTTTCTAACTAACTTCTTTATTAAATATCACCACATGTTCACCCTGGAATAGTGTTTTAAAAAGGGACTCGGCCTCACACACAGCAGAGGTCAGGTCAGCTCATCTGAGTCAGGTTGAATCCTTTTTTTTTTCCCTTTTTTCTTTTCTCTTTCAATAATTGGTAAGAAGAACAGAAAGGGGAGGAGGAGAGGTAGAGGAGGAGAGGAGATTGGAGAATGGCGGTGTGGATTGGTCGAGTTGGAGTAGTGGGGGATTTAGGGCTTGGAGTTTCATGGTGAGGTTTGAAAGCTGGTCATTCCAGAGAACTTATCCTCAAAGAGAAAGTTATTTAGGGTTCAGGATTTCATGGGGATTTAGGGTCTGGGGTTTCATGGAGAGGTGGGTTCTCCTTCGTTGTGGGTTTTCTCCATTGCTGGATTTGAGAAAGCTTGTCATTCCAAGGCATTTATCCTCAAAGATAAGGTGGTTTCATGGGATTGGAGTATTTTTGTAGCTTCTCTTCTTGTTATTGCAGATTTGCAGTGATTTCTTTGAAAGGATTCAACTCCTCTCCTTTTTCAAGGCTTTTTCCGGTCCCAAGTAGTTCAATTTCTTCTACTTCATCACCAGCAGCAAAGTTGCAGAGATCTATGGATCCATGGTAATGGGAAGGAGAAAAATGGTGGTGAGAATTTGGAAGCCATGAGAGAGAGAGAGAGAGAGAGAGAGAGAGAGAGAGGAATTGGTGTCTAAGAATAAGAATAAGAAAACAGAGCTGTTATGGGAGACTTGGCCAAGTCCGACTCAACCTGACTCGGCCGAGTTTAAAACACCATCCTGGAATCGATGGACAAGCAGATTCAGTCAAAATATACAAATCATATGATTTATTTAAAGCTGGGGTGACTCAAACCTGAGACCATGTGGCGCCACAATGAGCACCGTCCAACTTTGCTATGGGTCTTTTCAGATTTAGTTGAACGCAAATAATTTTTTGTGCATGATAACTATTTCCAATAACTTCTTCAATGAGTATTTCAAGAACATCTAAGGGTATGTTTGTGGAGCATTTCACAGAAAATGATAAATGTTTCAGAGGGAAATTAGTTCTCCCTTGTTCCATGTTGACAGCTTCTCTGGTTTTCACTTTCTCACGGGAAAGAATTTCTAGCAATTATTGCAGAAACCAGATTAAAGCTCAAGAGGTAGAGAACCAATTTTTGCCACACAAGAGGTAGAAACTAGAAACATATGTTGCACTTTTGGAAAATGTTTCTCTGTGCTATACAATAGAAATTAAAACAGTACAAAATGAAGTCTTCAGCTTTCTTTTTTCTTTTTTTCTTTTTTCTTTTTGTAGAAAATGGAATCACTGCGAAAAAAAATGTGATGGAAAACTGCCACCCAAAAACCTGCTCTAAATAACATTCCCTTTTTTTTACAGCACTGAAACTTGCAAAAAATTGAGAGCTAGAGATTTTCTACATAAAATTCTTCAAAAACCCAGGTTCCTAAAAATCAATCACTCAAATAAACAGATAGATAGAGAGAGCTGAATTCAAAATGCAACATCCAAACACCTTCTCCGATGTATCAAATCCACTGAAAGTGAGAATCCAACATTTCTGCCCAGGGTGATCTCTTCCATTAGTCAGCTCGACTTCCTGTATCATTTCTTTCCCTGATACCCTTACTTTCAGCCATCTTCTTCCTGGCTACAGGAGTAAAGAAGACAAAAAAAAAAAAATTGGGAGTACAGCATCCAATTCAAGGCAAAAGTCATTCTCTTTCCATGTTAAATCACTCATAAAAAAAAATAAGAGAGCTTAGATACCTTTGAAAATCTCAATTCAGGGAAATCAGTTGTGGGTTTCACACGGACCTCTCCTTTGAAGCCATGAACACTTGAGATGTACCCAATTTCAATAAAATCAGATTCATGGGGGATGGTCTCAACAGTGGCTTGAATCTCTGAAAACATTACAAGGAAATAAAAAACTGAAAATCGGAGATTGATCAAACATTAGAATAAAAAAGCAAAAAAAAAAAAACATCCAACATTAGAATAAAAAAATTGATAAAAACCAAAACCCATCAAACAAAAAAAAAAAAACCCAATAAAAATAGAAATTAGAGAAAAAGAATACCCAAATCCCAAAAACCATCCAGAAATGAATAACAAAAAAAAAAAAAAGGACACAAACTTTCTATTCTAACTGAAACCAACAAAATGAACAATAACTGCTAACGCTAAAATCAACCAAATACATCCAATGCAACTAATAGAAGAGAGAGTTACCAGTGGCTTGCAGGGGAGAAAGGGAAAGTGGGGCAAAACGTGAGAAATTTGAGGGTAGTTTCGTCGATAGATGAAAGTCTAAAGAAGAGGAAGAAGAAGTCCTGAAATGCTTCTTAGAAAAGAGGGTATGTGGGTGTAGTTGGTTGGGGAGAAGTGAAAATAGAGATGGTGAAGAGCAGAGGATAGCTGAAGGACGCCCCATTGTGTTCCACTCTCACAATTGCAGTTGCAACTTCACGAAAGAAGACATAAAACCAGAACCTAAATATCCAAATATACATGACGAGGGCATTTTCGTCAATGAAATTGCCGAGAGGATATTTTAGTGGAGTCCTACTATTGGCACACAAAATTTTTCTTTTCAAACACAAGGATTTTTTTCTTTTTTCTTATTATATTTTTACCCCTTTATGTAATGACTAAAATAGCCATTATCCCACAAAAACTCAAATCAGATTTTCTTTTCACACACAATCTCCATTTTTCTTCCCTAAAGAGCTTCTCCCACCTCACTCTCCACTTCCTCCGTCTTCCTTGGGCAACTCATCTTCACTCACATTCTTGCATTTTCTTTTTCTGGGCAGCCTATCTCACTCTCACTTCCTTCATCTTCCTTGGCAACTCATCTTTTATTCACATTCCTCCATTTGATTGTGCAATGAAGGAAGAGATGGAAGAAAACAACAATCAAATGGTGCCTTTTAATCAAAGCAGTAGAGAAAAGGTATGTTTCATTGGTATTTTTTTTACATTTTTGTATCTTTTGTAAATTTTTCATCTCGCCTAAAACTTGCAACCTCCCGATATGTACGGTATTTCAGAACCGAACATATACCATATGTTCGGAAGTACAGGACCGAATATATGACATATGTTCGGACATATACATCCGAACATATAGTATATGTTCGGTCTTATACTTCCGAACATATAGCATATGTTCGGTCCTGAGAGTCCGTACATATACTATTTGTTCGGAAGTAAATATCCGGACAGTGATATTAATTTATACATTATGCAGGTCTCTACGCAAGAAAGTCAGGTTGGATCGGGCTTTGTCATGGATTATACCAGTGAGTTTATAACTCAAGAGGTAAGACCAACTGTGAATTTATTACTCAAATTACATTTATTTATTACTAAATTCGTATTTAATTTGTTTATTTATTGTAGATATTTCACAGTCGCGATTCGTTGATCAGTTGGGCTCGTGGAGTAGGAAGGAAAAACGGATTTGTCATTGTGATAAAGGTTTCAAATGCTGCTCGAGTGGGTGTCAAAGCTAGAGTACTCCTTGCTTGCGAGAGAAGTGGATAGTATAAACAAGAAGAGTGCCAAAAGCGAAAAAGGATCAAACAAACCGGTTCAAAGAAATGTGGATGTCCTTTCGCACTAAAGGGTAAAAAGTTAGACTCAAATGATGATTGGATGTTGGAGGTCATATGTGGTGTGCATAACCATTTGGCCGCGGAATATTTAGAAGGGCATTCATTTGCAGGAAAATTATCAGAGGAGGAAACAAAGTTGCTAGTTGATATGTCGAAGAGCATGGTTAGACCAAAAGAAATTTTGGTTACGTTGAAACAAAGAAGTGAATTAAACATAACCACAATGAAGACCATATACAATGCACGCTACAGATATAAAGTTAATGAGCGGGGTGGAAGAAGTCAAATACAACAACTACTTGGTAAGTTGGCAGAGCATGATTACATTGAATGGCATAAGAATTGTGAGGATAGCGAGATTGTAACTGACTTAATTTGGACGCACCCAAAAAGTATAGATTTGTTGCGTGCATTTCCACATGTCTTGATAATGGACTGTACTTACAAGACCAATCGTTATCGCATGCCTCTTTTGGAGATTGTTGGAGTCACATCCACAAACATGACTTTTTTCTATATGCTTTGCATACCTTCATGCTGAACGTGAAGAAAATTATGCATGGACACTGGTGTAATGCGTTCTATTATTGGCGATGGTATTCTTCCCGATGTCATTGTGACGGATAGAAAATTGTCACTCATGAACGCCATTAACAGAATATTCCCTGGTGCGACTCATTTATTATGCAAATAGCACATTAATAGAAACGTATTGGCGAGATGCAAGAAGTTGTTCGAAACGAAAGAAAAATGGGACAGGTTTATTATGAGTTGGAATATGTTAGTGTCTTCCTCCACAGAAGATGAGTTTGGTGAACAACTCAGTAAGCTAAATAATGAATTCAGCATGTACCCTGATGCACTCAATTACGTGAAAGGTAGTTGGTTGGATGCTTATAAGGAGAGATTTGTCTCCGCATGGACAAACAATTGTGTCCATTTTGGGAATACTACCTCGAATAGGTAATTTTTAAAAAAATTACTTTATTTGATTTATGCTTATTAATTAATACGACTAACCTCTTAATAATCATACGCAGGGCCGAGAGTTCACATGCACAGCTCAAGAGACAGCTTGGATCAAGTCCAGGAAATTTTGAAGCAGTTTGGTCTAAAATCCACAATTTGCTTGAGTTGCAGCATACCAATATCAAAGCTTCGTTTGAGAAAAGCAAGACAGTTGTGCAACATAATTTCAAGCCAGCAGAATACAAAGAGCTACGTTGTAATGTCTCTAAAAATGTACTTGAGAAAATCTTAACAGAAACCAAGAGAGCTAACCTAGTTGGAATTGACGCCAATGTGTGTGGTTGTGTTATTCGACGCACACATGGATTACCCTGTGCGTATGAGATTGCAGAATATATAAGTCAAGGGCGGCCTATTCCTCTAAGCTGTGTACATCAGCATTGGTGTAAGCTTGATATGTTGCCAACTGCCTCATCGATGACGAGTTCTTCTATGGGTTTGGATTGCAATGCAGATTTGGAGTTACTTGAAAAACGGTTCAATGAGTATGATTCCACGAGAAAATTGCAACTTCTAAAGAAGATACGGGAGCTATCTATGCCAGACAGCACTCATTTGATAGAACCCGAAGTAATATCAAGAACAAGAGGTAGACCAAGTATGAAAGTTGACACCTCACTCGACGAGATCCAAGTGCTTTTGAGTTGGTACCATCTGCACAGGATAGCTACTCTCCTAAATCAGTTGCAGTGAAAGATGTTAAAAATAAAGGACAAATGGGATTCAAACCAAAGAGAAACGAAAAGATAAGGGCGATTCGTACGAGGTCAAAGAACATCAATAATTATGTGGACTCATTTCCCGTGGGGTCGAGACCTTACATTAAAGTTGTAAAGGATGTTGCAGCTAATGGTAATTGTGGCTTCAGAGCAATCGCTGGATTGGTTGGCCTAGCCGAGGATGAATGGAGACAAGTCAGAAGCGATTTATTACAAGAGCTGCTTGCACATGTAGACCACTACAGACAATTATATGGGGTAAAGGACAGAGTTGAGGAATTGGTTGAAACATTATCATGCATGGATGACAACCCATTGATAGACTATTGGATGACTATGCCTGACATAGGACATCGCATAGCATCACGTTATAATTTGGTATTATATCATTTGAGCATAGAACAATGCCTGACTTTCATTCCTTTGCGATCTGTGCCAGTGCCGATGCCTTCTCGGAACGAGAGAACACTCGGTTTTGTTAATGGGAATCATTTTGTACAATTTTTTTTAATACCTGGTCATCCAACTCCGCCTATTGCAAATAAGTGGAGACAGTTTCATTATCCTTGTGCGGATGGTTGGGAGACTCCATATAGGGATCGGATTGTTCAATTCAAAGAGCTCGTAACTCCAGACGTATCAATAGCAGAAACAATTGATTTGGATTGAATGTAATTAAATCCAAATGCTCATTCCTTGATGTTTCTGTATCGGAATGTTTTTTTAATCATTTAATGAAGTTGAAAATGTTTTATTTTTGCATTCTATTAAAACAAGCTCCTTTATGTTGAATGTGGTTGGGTGTATATTAAATTGAATGCAAACTCATTTATATTAGTTAATTTCGTAACTGTAACACTGTTCGGATACACAGTGTCGAACATGTCCATACCATTCGGTACTGAGTGTCCGAACATTATGGACATGTTCGGCACTGAATTTCCGAACATTATGGGCATGTTCGGGACTGAGTGTCCGGACACTATGGTTTTGTTCAGGCACTGCGTATCCGAACGGAGGTTCAGTTATCTTACTTTGACAGTATACACTGAAAAGATTTCATCCTGTACATAAAAAATCAAGCACAGTCCAAAGTAATCAAAGATAACATCAACTAACTAAAACACAGTTGTCAACAAGTACATCCATATTCAAATTATAAAATAACATCGTCTTAAAACAACCATGTAAGTACTTGAAAAAAATATATTACAATGGTTAATTGTTTTTGGTCAATTATAACAACTCTTTACATTTCTTCAACTGTCCCTTCCCCTCCTAGTCCTAGTGCGACTGTAAGTTTGTGAACTCATGTGGTGATGTCGAAAGGTTCGTTGAGCATCCTCAATTGAAACTCCCCGTAACACATGTGCCAACTGATTTACATGGGTATATAGTCCCCGCGGGTCTTCAACCCAATGGTCTTCACCTCTTCCTGTCACCTCATCAAGAATGATCAGTGCATCCGAATTACGCTGCTGATAGTCAATCATACCGCTACCGCTTGGCTCATTTTCTTCGGGACGGGGCACGAAATTAGAATGAAAGTTTGGGTGCTGTAATATCCTCCACGATACTCGTGCATACCAATTCATATACCCGGGAATGCAATCTGTAGGACGCCTAACTAGTTGACTACGATTCAATGCAGATAGCAGGTGATTAGGCCATCCCTCCTAAACTTGATTGATATATTGATACGCGATTTGATAGTCACGGGCAGTTGGACCTCGCGTAGCACGAATAGTGGTTAATGGCGATGGAGGAATCGTCTGAACTCTCCCAAACTGTCTGAGCACCCTATCTAGGTGATAAGGCTCAACAACATCCATGCATTTGATGCACCCACAGTAGTATGCAACTTCATTGAAAGGGTGATATTATCTAACATCACGATATGGGTCTCAAGTCACCTGAAAGTAGTTAATCCAATCGTAAGATATGAAAGTATATAATAGAAAATAAAAAGTTAATCCGATACACTCTTTAAAAGAAACGTCAAGTTAATTACCTAGTCAGTACTCATGGCATCAATTCTCTCTCGTATGCTTTGTAAAGGAGCAGACTCTCTACGAGGAAACCATCGATGGACCCGGGGCTGAATGGCTTCATAGAGTAAGTTTGGAGTCGGAGCCAAACATTCGAAGTGTTCGTACACCCAAGCTTCTAGTAGAGTCAAATAACCGGCTATTTGTTTCACTTCATGCCTGGTTGCTAACCCCAACTGCCTGTATAAGTATGCTAGTGCAACAGCACCCCATGCATATGAATGTATGGCCTCTACATCCACAAGTTTTGTAAGGAAAATGATCGGCACCCGTGTGCCACTCTTGTCAGTAAACAATGTACAATCCTAATAAGTACAAAAGGTAAGCTCTTACTGCATAGTCTATCATCTCGTCCCCATCATCGTCAGATACACTGGCAAACCTTTCCCGTAGCCACTCCAATCTAACTGATTGGCCCCGCACTTGTATCAGCTCGTCATATGCTTCTACCGGTTCTACTCCTAGTGCATCAACAAGGAGTGATTGAGCTTCTTCATATGACATTTTTTCATTATAAGAAACAGTCCGCCCAATCACTGGGATGCCTAGGATAGATGCAACATCATCTAAGGTGATGGTCATCTCACCAAAAGGCATATGAAAGGTGTTCGTCTCAGGTTGCCACCTTTCCACAAAACCAGATACAGTAATCTTATTGACGGAGCGGTAAGATGCAGTCACTAAGGGAGCTAATCCGGACCTCGAGACTAAATCTCTAAACCTATCAGACTCATTCAGTTGCCACAAAGGCACTTTCTGCCCATGACTTAGACATTTCAGTGGTCCTCGATCCTGCATTCAACCATTAATACATTATTAAATAAATTAACAAATGAATAAAACTTTCATATGAAACAAGTGAAACACACCTGTCCAATCCGAATGTACCCAGCTGTATGTGTATCAAAGCTGGTCAATAATGACCTACTTGTGGCCCCGGGGCTGGTTGCTCTTCCATCTCTTGTTGTTGTTCTTCCTCTTCCTCAGATACCTCTGGGTCTTCCACAACCTCTTCTACTATCTGACGTCGCTTCCTATCTGAAGCAGTAGGTCGCACCCTAGAAGAGCTTGGCCGGTCCATTTCTGAAATACGAAAGAAAAAAATTTATTTGACTGCTAGATCTCTATATGTTCGGACCTGAGTGTCCAACAAAATTGATATGTTCGGACATTAGTTTCCGAACAAAACCAATGTGTTCAGACGTTAGTGTCCGAACATTTGCAGCCCGTTCGGTCAACCAGAGCCGAACAGTCGCGATTTCTGAACCTAAAATCGCGACGATGGTGGATCAAATGCAACCCAAAAACATTAAAAAAACAGTAACATTGTTTGTCAAAACTTACATTGAATGAAAATCTATCCTAATAACAAGTTTTCATGGAAAAAAAAGGTAATCTAGGATGGAAAAAATGGTAAAGAATAGATTGGAAAGAAGAAGAAATGGTACTGTTGGAAGGATCCATTTACCTTTGGAAGAGAAGAATGTCTAGAGGAATAGGAACGCCGGTGGCACGAACGCCGGTGGCACGTCGGAGAATCGCCGGAAAATCGATGATACAGTCGGTGGAGTCCCAAGTCACTTTTGGTTTGTGTGTGGGAAGAAATGGATGAAGATGTGTGTGGGAAGAAGAAAGAGGGGAATGAAGATAAGGGCAGTTTAGGAACTTTTGATGTGTGTGGAAAGAAATACATTCATTTTTAAATTTTAGTAATGTGTGTGGAGAGGAATTGTGTGGGAAAAGATAAATTTTGTGTGCCAATAGCAGGACTCTTTTAGTGGGACATGCTCCTGCACACAATATTTCTTAGAGCTGTGAAAATTGACCGAAATAACCGAACTGCCCGGCCGAACCGACCATTTGGGCGGTTCTATATTTTTTTTTTAAAGAAAACCGACCAATCGGTTATTTGTTTCACCTAAAAATTACACGACTGGTCGGTTTTTTTATAAACTAAAAAACCGTTCGGTTAAAACCGAACCGACCGAATTGTTAAGCAGCTTGGAGACTGCACTAACTTAGTGACTTGAACTGTTGAGCATCTGCATTTTTTAAATACTACTAGCTAGCTACTGGGCCTGTACTTATTGTTAATTGCTGTTGGGCCTGTCTTATTTGTGTGTAAGTTACTAAATTAGATTGGACACTTAACTTATTTAATGAAATTAAAGGCCCAATGGCCAATTAGACCAATACAAAACGAGGCTTAACCCATTCAAATTAGGACACAGCCCAAAACCGAAAACCGACCGAAAACCGACCGAACCGAATGTTCGGTTTTCCCATTTGCACTAAATACAGTGGTCGGTTTTCAGTTATCTATATCCAAAAAACCGAACATTTGGCCCGGGTGCAGAGGTGACTGAAAACCGACCAAGACCGACCACCGACAGCACTAATATTTCTCTCTCCGTGCACACATTTAGGGCACGTTTGTGTACACACCTTTTCCGCAAAAAGGGAAAATTGTCACGTCAATAAATTTCATAGAAATGAAAATCTTGGAAAAGGATTTTCGTAGAATTTAGAAATTTATGTTTGGTGAAAAAAAAATTCCTCGTTGAATTGGTGCTAATGTTGTTTGGTGCGGCTGTGGATTCATTATTGAAAATGAAATTTTCTTATTTGGTGAAATCATCTTTTGAAGAAAAATAACATAACATGTATATTATTTATTCAATATTAAATAATAATTTTTTAAAGAAATAAAAAATAAAAGAGTTGTAGAGTTTTGGGTTGAAATGGACAAGAATGAGGAAAAGTGGGAGAAGTTTTTCAAGGAAATTCATTTCCTATACCCCCCCCCCCCATAGGAAACTCATTTCCACCATTATCAAGGAAAATGTTGATGATGCAAGAAAGCGTTTCCGTGAAATTGTTCCGCACCAAACGCCTGAAAAATGGGTTTTCCGTAAAAAACCATCCACTTTTCCACGGAAAAGTGTTACACAAACATGCCCTTAAAAAAAAAAAAACACCCCCCTCGAAATCACCTTTTTTTCCCACCCTTTTCCTCTTCTCTCCCCACTCCCCCTTTCACCTCCGGCTCCGGCTAGGACCGGCACCGTGTTAGTATTTTTATGTTGGCTAATTCATGGGTCGGACAAAACTCTAGGTCCATTGAGTTGTATTTTCTATTTTATTTTAGAATGGACTATGGTTGTGTCGCCGGAAGAGCTAAACCGAAGAATAGAAGAAAAGAAAAGACCAGGCGAAACTCCCAGGCCCAATCGATCGGACAGTAGATGCGCCCCAGTTATTTTGGGTGGTCCGATCGATTGGACGGGCGCGGGCAAAATAGGAAAGTCTCCTAAACTGCTACGAAGTTGTTTTCTTTTGAGACTCTGTTTTCCAATTTGAGTCCTACTTGTGTACTAAGTCTAAGGCACAAATTTGAGCTTATAAATAGGGTGTTGCTCTCAACCCTAAAAGTATTGGTGTGCATATTGAAGATTAGAAACATCACTCTCATTGATCTGAGTCAGAGATATCTTAGAGAGAGATTATTCTCTAGAGCTATTGAGAGATTGATCTGAAGGGCTGCTCCAGAAGGTCATTGTTGCTTCTACCATTCTTGTAAAAGATAATTCATCTTGACTAACAAGGTGCAAGGAGGTCAAGTAAGGAGAACGGTGCACGGTGAATGTCGTGGCAGTGGATTTTGTGCAAGAACAACCACAGTCCTTAAGTCAAGGTACAGACTGAGATAAAGGAGCTTGTGAGTATATATTGTAACTGTTCGTGAACTCTTGATTTCTAGTTCATGGTTTTTCTCACTGGATAGGGTTTCCACGCTAAATATTGTGTCTGCCTTCTTGTCTTGTGTGATTGGTAGATTGCTAGTTCTATATTGATTATCCGCTGCATGTTGATTGGTTAAATTAGAACTAGTATATCCATTCTGGTAGCCTGCAAAAACTTTCAATTGGTATCAGAGCAGGTTGCACTATTCTATTGTGTAGATCCTATTTTTGCTGGGATGGATAACTATTGTGAAGGCACTTCAACCAATAAACCTCCTTTGCTGGATGGTTCTAATTATGCTTATTGGAAAGTAAAAACTTTCACACTGGCCGATCTCTCTCCTCCCCTTCTCTCCCTCTCCCTCCCCATTGTTTTCTTTCTCTCCTCCTCCCTTTCTCTCCCCCCACCTTCTCCTTCACCTTCAACTACAGCTTGGACCGGCGCTAGCCGATCCCTATCCTCCCCTTCTCTCCCTCTTCCTTCCCCACTGTTTACTCCCTCCCTCTCCCTCCCTCCCCCTCCCAATGTTTTCTCTCTCCCTTCTCCCAGTCTCTCCCTCCCCCACTGTTTTCTCTCTCCCTTCTCCCTATTTCTCCCTCACCATTGATGGACCCGCTTAATTTTTATGCACTCGTGGCGTTACCGGGGTCAACGGATGTGAGAGTCCGTCGGGCCCAACCCTTTTGCGACCGGAGGCCATGAAGCGAGCATCAACATTTTTTTGTATGGGTGTGCCAGATTTTCTACTCTACTTGAAATTGCAAGTGGTGGACCGGAGATCCGCCTTCGCAAGTAGAAAAGGAAATCAACTTTTTTCTAGTTTTTCATTGCACATATAAAGAAAAGAGACATATTTGTTTTGAATGCCGTGAAAGGCGATTTCATTTGTTTTGCTGTAAAATGCGATTTTTGCCGTGAAAGGCGATTTACTATTCTTATCAATAGTGAAAGACAAGAGTTGTGATTTTTTTTATGTCTCTTTAAACAATACAAAATACAATGAAAAGCAAGAAAAATGGGGATCAACTTCTAAGAAGATTGTTGGACTCGTTCATATTGACGGTCGTAAGTCGTATGTGGACTTTGCCATCATCCTTCAGATAAAACATAAGGTGCTCTTGATTCGCTTGGCTCGGCTTAAACCTCAGATTTTTAGAGGATAAAGACCAAGAGGAGGTCCTATATCCAATAAAAAGCTAAGTAGATGGACTGAAAAGCCGGGTCTAAGCCACAGAGACAGGAGGAGAAGGCATTGGGGGTGGGGGGTGCCCCCAAAGGGACTTTTGTCACCATGTAGTGGTGATCGGTGCAGGACTTCTTCAAGTGGAGGAGAGGTCGTTGTAGCAACTTTGGCAGAGTTTTCTCTCTTCTGTGAGATTTTATGATCGATTTTCCAGCTATCCGTTCTTCTTGGAATGACCCCCCCCCCCCCCCCCCCCCCTTTATAGGCTTTTTGTAGCCATTAGGTGGGTTTATGAGCTTTAAATGTAATAAAGCCACATAATGGGAGGAGTTACAAGTTTTAATTTCATTATTTTGTAACTCATTTTTCTTGGCTTCTGATTAGCCGGTGGAGAATTAAGAGCCTTTAATCGCCTTTAAGCTCCATGATGGGAGGAGTTACAAGGGTTAATGTCGTGTTTATGGCTGACCAGTAACTCCCATTTGATTACTTCTAATTGGGCCATCCAAAATAATGAGTTAATTACCTCATTAACTTGTCATAAAATGGGTCATTTAATTGCATTAAGTGGTCGCAAAGTCACTTGATGAATCGCGGGCCGTGCCGCGTCTTTTGGAATTCTTCTTGCGATGATCACCGATGGATCTTCATGCTGATCGATATCGGATGCCCATGCAACCTCAAACATTGATTGCTACCAGTGGGCTCGTGCCACCTGTCCTGTCGATTCCTCGATCGATCAGGAAGAAAATGTGTGCTTTTCTTTGAAGATCCGACGGTCAGTTCTAGAGTAGAATCATAGTGTGCGGAATTATATGAAATCTCTAAGGGCAAGGGGGTTCAAGCAAGTGGGGGTTCCGACGAAGAGGACGTTGGACCTAGAGTTCCTGGCCAGGGCCCACTTAGGGTGATTGAACAACCTGATGAGCCGATTGGCAGGCCGATTTAGGCGAGGAAACAACCAGCATATCTAGATAATTATTGCAGTTTATTGGAAACCGTGCAAGATTCAGACAATGGAACTCCTACTCTCAAGCGATCAAAGCGCAGGATGCGCAGTATTGGTTAGAGGCTATGAGAGAATCAATTGAAAAAAACCAAGTATGAAAATTGGTTGATCTTCTAAAAGATCGCAAAGCCATTAGATGTAAATGAGTTCTTAGAAAGAAACTAAAGTCGGATGGATCCTTAGATAAATATAAAGCACGGCTAGTAGCTAAGGGATTCACACAAGTGGAAGGAATAGATTACGAGGAGACATTTTCTCCGGTCGTAAAATTCCAATCCATACGAACCTTAGTAGCATTGGTAGCATGTCGTGACCTTGAGTTGCACCAGATGAATGCGAAAATCGCATTCTTGAGCATAGAATTAGAAGAAGAAATTTTTATAAAACAACTCGAGTGGTTTGTGGTGCAAGCTCACTAGGACAAAGTGTACAAACTTAATAGGGCATTGTATGGATTAAAATAGGCCTTGAGACAATGGTTTAGAGAATTTCACCAGGCCATAGGTAAAATAAGATTTGTCTCCAATAATGCAGACACATGTTTCTATATTAAACGCAGTGGGAGCAGTTACTTATATTTGTCATTATATGTGGATGACATTTTGATGGCTGGTGATCAATTGGAAGCCGTAAATGAAATCAAACAATGGTTAAAGTCAGATTCGAGATGAAAGACATAGGTGAGACAGAGTATATCCTTGGCATTAAAATAACCCGTGATTGTCCAAATAGGCTATTGACTTATCTCATAGATCCTATTTGGAAACTGTGTTGAAAAGGTTTGATATGGCTATGTGTAAACCAATTGACACTCCCATCTGCAAGAGTATAAAATTGTCCAGCAATCAGGGACCCACAAACGAGCAGGATAAGGAAGTGATGAGAATGAAATCTTATGCTCAAATTGTGGGCAGCATCATGTATGCGATACTGTGTACGAGACCAGACCTTGCATTCGCCGTGGGTCTTGTAAGCAGATTCCTAAGTAACCCAGGATTACAGCATTGGTATGCGATTAAGAGGATTCTGCGCTACATTAAAGGAACAGTACTGAATCTTCGCCTACATTATCAAGGTGAAGTCCTGAAACTGCGCGGCTACTCAGATGCAGATTGAGCCAGTGATTTAGACCATAGAAAGTCAACAACCGGCTATGTGTTTCCCATCGGAAGAGGTGCAGTTTCTTGAGGTAGCAAGTGTGAGGCCCCACCCCTTGTGGGCCCTCAATTTGAATTTGAATACTATATTTTAGCCTAAGTATATTTATTTATACTAATTTTGGGGTTTAGTAAAGGTAGTTATGTATCTTCCTAGGTTTTAGTTAGATTAGTCTAGTTGTATAATTAATAAGGTCATTAGGGTGTCTTTTATAATTTCTTAGAGTTAGTTGGTTTGTTGGAGGTCCTAGCTAGATATTAGTAATTATTATAGTAGGGCATCCACTAGAGAATCTTCTAGAATCTTACCTAAAGACCAAAATACCCATGGTCCTAACCCTAATCCTATTCAAACTAAAAGGGTATTTTAGTACCTAGCCACCCATCCCAACCTATATAACAAACCCCACCTATGCCATACATTGGCTACTACTCCTCTCAACTCATTTCCCTCTCTTTTCTCTCTTTTCCCCTCATTTCCCTCCAACTCCCTCCCAAATTCCCTCCAATTCCCCCATCTCTCTCTAGAACTCTAAGAAGAAGAAGAAGACCTACTACAGTTGCAACATATTACTAAGGATCTATATCTCTATCTTACTAATCTCTTATCCCTCTTCTAATCAAGGTAAGTGCCCTATTCTAGTTCAATTTCCATAGAATTCTCTCTTTCTCTCTCTAGATCTCCTTCCTTATAGCAATTCTCTTATGGATATGGGTAGAGGAATAGATATCTCATTAGATCTGAGATTTTTGGGCTGTTATGTGATTGGAGACCTTAGAGATTGATTTTGATATTGGAGCTTGGATCTTTCTTTTCTCTCTCTACCTTCTTGCCAAATTGATTAGAGGCAAGTGCAATATGCTTATTTAATATAGAATGAATGCTTACTATCTTTGATTCTGTAAATTTCTATTCAATTGATGTTAGAAATGATAGATCTATCTTTGAGCCTGTTTTTATGGACTTTTGGCCATTGATGGATGGGTTGATCTCATTTGGAAGATCAATGACACGTGGATTGGATGGTTAGATGTATATTGGAGTGCTTTTTATGTTTCTGGATGTTTATGTGGTATTTAGACGAGATTGAATGGAATTGGGTGGAAATTGGAATGGAAAGGAATAAAACTAGGTTTCAGTTATTTTCTCCACAGACTCATAGCTCTGTGTGTCAGGTCGACCGAGCTCTGACCTAGGTGACCGAGCTCTGAGCTAGGTTGACCAAGCTTTGTGCCAGGTCGACCGAGAACACATGAATTCCAAGAACAAGAGGCTGGAACCTGGGACTCCCTTCAGCCAGGATCTCTAGTGTGCGTGGTCGACCGACCAGGCCAGGAGGTCGACCGAGCACATAGATGATGGACCGCGCTTTTTCATGCTCGGCGCTACCGAGGTCGGCGGACGTGGGAGTCCGTTTGATCCAACCCTTTTGCGCCCGGAGGGCGAAAAGCGGGTATCAATATTTTTTTGGGTGGGTGTGCCAGATTTTCTATTTTACTTGGAATTGTAAGTGGTGATCCGGAGATCGTCCTTCACAAGTAAAAAGGAAATCAACTTCTTTCAAGTTTCCATTGCACATACATTTAAGAAAAGAGACAAGTTTTTGAAATGCCGTAAAAGACGATTTCATTTGTTTTGCCGTGAAAGGCGATTTTTGACGTTTATAGGCGATTTTTGACGTTTATAGCCGATTTACAATTCTTATCAATAATGAAAGACAAGAGTTATGATTTTTATCTCTTTTAAAAAAATACAAACTACAATGAAAAGCAAAAAAAAAGGAGGATCTAACTTCTCAGGAGATTGTGGGGGACTCATTCAGATTGATGGTCGCAAGCCATGTGTGGACTTCGCCATCATCCATGCAGATGAGAACAGAGGATGCTCTTGATTCGTTTGGCTTGGCTATAACCTCAGATTTTTAGAGGACAAAGACCAAGAGGAGGTCCTATGTCCAATAAAATGCTAAGTAGACGGGCTGAAAAGCCACGTCTAAGCCATTCGAGGCAGAAAGAGAAGGCAATGACCTTGGGGGTACCCCCAAGGAACTTTCGTCACCTTGTAGCGGTGGTCGGTGCAGAACTTCAGCAGAGTTTTCTCTCTTTCTTTCTTTGGACTTTCTGTGCTTGGAAGCTGATCTGATCCTGATTTCTTTGGAATGCTCTCCTATTTATAGGCCTTTGGTAGCCATTTAGGAGAGTTTATGGGCTTTTATTGTCATTGAGCTGCATAATGGGAGGAATTACAAGATTTATTTCTTTATTTTGTAACTCCTCTTTCTTGGCTTCTGATTGGCCGGTGGAGATTAAGGGCGTTTAATCGCATTTAATCCCCATGATGGGAGGAGTTTCATGGTTTAAATACCATATAACCTTTGACTTGTAACTCCCGAATGCTTGATTCTGATTGGGCCGTCCAAAGTAATGAATTAATAACTGCAATAAAGCTAGTCAATTAACTGCATTAAGTGGTCGCCGAGCAGTTGAAGAGTCACGGGCCGTGCCGCGTCTTTTGGAATTCTTCTGGCGATGATCATCGATGGATCTTCATGCTGATCGACATTGGATGATCATATAATTTCAGACATTGATTGCTAACGGCGGGCCGGTGACATCTGTCCTGTCGATTTCTCGATCGATCGGGTGGAAAGTGCACTTTTTTATTTGTCGACTGGTTGGCTATCAATGATGATTTTGATACTCTTGAAGACGGACCCGTGATTTTGACGGATGTCGACGGACTTAGTGCCTCAAAAGCCTAAATTTTGGAAAATCAAAGGAGCCGGAAGCATCGAAATGCGAAAAGGGACGGAAAATGGGTCTTCCGGGGCAAATCCGGAGACCCGGATCTCCATGGCCGCCGGCGACCATGGGCCAGGGTCTCGGGCTGCGACCCTGGGGGGATTTTTCCCCTTTGATCGCCGTTTTTCGACCGTTTTGCAGTCTTTTCTGATTCTTTTTTTCTTCTGTATTTTTCTTGACATGTTTGCACATTTGTTGTCTTGATTTTCTTGTAGAAAACTTGACGAGAATCCTTTCATTTTGAAGCACAAAGTTTCCAATTTTTTGGGAAAGCCGAAAACTTTGTCGCATATAGCTGCTGATTTTCCTCAGAAGCCGAAACTGGGTCAAACGATGTTGGAATGACCTGAAATTTGAGGTGAAGCCTCCTGAACAATAAATAAGACTAACCACAGGCTTTTGTTTGAGTTTTGAAGCCGTATGGGGTCCTGTCGCCAGTAGACTTGATTCTGTCGCTAGGAAGATGTCGCGCTTTGATGTGCGGTCAATCGATCTCCGATTGACCTGAAATTTGATAGGGAACCTATTAGAGTCATTTTGAGATGATCCACCGGCTCTGTCTTGGAAACTATGGTCCCGGGGAGCTTCGCCGCCGAGAGACCTGATTTGGCTTCCGAGAGTCAAAGTCTGGTCAAATGTTGTCGAAATGACCTGAAACTTGACATGTAGCCCTTTGTAAGCATCTTGAAGCCACCCATGTGCCCTATTTGATGAGTAATGGTGTCGGTGGTTCTCACCGCCGAGAGGCTTGATTTAGCTGTTCGATGGTTGATGTAGGGTTAAACGTTGTCGGTTTGACTTGGAACTTGATGTGGAGCCTTTTGGATGTATTTTGGGACCATCCACAGGCTCCGATCGAAGATTTGGTGTCTTCGATGCTGTCGCCGCCGGGAGCTCCTATTCAGCTGCCAGAGGAGCGAAGTTAGGCCAAATGATTTTGAAATGGCGCGAAACTTCTTGTGTACTCCTCTCTTGTCTTTATTGAAGGATATTGCAGTTTTTGTTTGATTCTGACAAGATTTGATTTTTTGAGAAGTAGCATCGCCCATTTGTGGTAGGTTGCGACTTCATGTAGCTTTCTTGATGTTGAAGAGGCAAAGTGATATTTTTGGTGTCAATAACAGAGAATTTTGGAAAATCAGGCGTTGCTTGTATGGTGTTTGTTTCTCTGATCCCAGTATGCTAGGTCGACCATCCAGGCCAGGGGGGGTCGACCGAGCACACTGTGTATAGTGACCATTCCCAGATTTTGGTTTCTGATGTTATGATCGTTTATGGGGCCCATTGACCATCCAAATGGACTTCTATTGATGTGCCAAGCACGAGTTATTGGTGTGGCTCAACCTTGACTCATAAGGCCCACTAATTAGGGTGTAGGTTGTGTAATCCAAGATGATTCGACCCTTATATGTTATAAATGATGCTCGTAACTTCTGGAGCACCAAACACAGTATCCATTAGCATCTGATATTTCATTTAGAGATCGAATTATCTGAGATGGACCTGGACTTGAAAGTGGACCAATTACTTAGGTTGGACTATTGATATCTCCCGTTGATTCCTATACATGGAGATTTATCTCATTTATGTTATTGTTGCTACTCTTTTGTCCTTATTATTGCTTATACCTGTTAATTAAATGGAAAATGGTTGACCTAAACCTAGGACTACTTAGAGGTAACCTGATGATGTGATTGGGCGGACATTGACCCGTGGTTGTGGGTAGGCGGGCCCTTTTTATGGCCAAAGTCTGGATGTGGATTACCCTAGACTGGAGAGGTTGGATTATATGGACTTATAATTCATTATGAATGTAAATAGACCGTATATAATTGGACATGGACTTATCTCTTCATTCAAACTGTTTTAGACTAGGCCATGTATTTGGTGGGCCTCAGTATGGATCCAATGATAGGACTTGGACCTGGGTTGTGATCCATGGATTAAATTGGGTACTTGGACCTCTTAGGGACTTTGTTAGGACCTTGTTCACGCAAGGCAAAGCCTAAACAGACACAAACTTTTATTATTTTCTGAGTCGGCATAGACATTCACTCAGTTGATCTAAGCTCAGCCTTTGGACTGATCATCACTAGTATGAGCTACTGAGAGTGTTGAGTGAGCTATTATGATGAGCATTGTTGTAGACGAACGGTGTGATACCGGGTCTGGTCTCCGAGTGATGAGTGTGATGAGGATGTTGATTATATTTGTGGGGCTCGTAATTTCCCAGCACTGGTGAGGTTTCCCCGCCGCAACAGTGTTTAGTATGGGAGGGTCGCGGCATAATATCCTGTGGTATCCAACTCATGTGAATGTGCCATTTTGATTAGATTAATTAACTTGTTTATTCTCATTCTAAATGCTTATCTTGCTCAACTGCCTATATTCTATATCATTGTTACTATCTTTAACTTTATTACTGTCTCTACTCTTTTGATGCATATGTCCTATATTACTTGCATACTATGACTTGCCAGAACTTTAGATTTGATCCATTCTTGGTGCTTAGGTTTCGACCCCGAGTATGAGTATGGTGCGCTCACGCTCGTTGAGGCACCTGTAGCAGGAGACTACGGATAGGGACCGGCCGACCAAGAGGTCGAGCCGGAGGTTGGAGAGCCAGCACCTGGGGTTTAGCATTTATCTTTGTTTGGGTTTTTGAGTGGTTTTTGTAGTGAGTTGGATAGAACTTAAATATGTAATAAATCTTTATTTTTATCACTTGACATTTTTAGGCTGTACTTCAGCCCGTTATATTTGATATATCATATGTGATACTATATGCTTATGCTATCTTTACAATTGCTTCCGCAAATTAACTATTGTTATTATATTGTTGAAAAAGTTTTAAATTGGACCTCACTGCGGACTTATGATCTTGGAAGTTTTCAGATTTTTTGGGAAGTAGCGCGCCAACTTCAGTACCTTGACGGTTTTCTCGGTATTCGAAATTGGGGCGTTACAGCAAGAAACAGACATCTACGGCTATGTCAACAACCGAAGCAGAGTATATAGCATGCAGTACAACAGTCCAGGAGGCTCTTTGGTTAAAATATCTCCTAATTGATTTGGAGATAATTGGAGAAAAAGAGTCTATCCCAAGGAACGTAGACAACACATCTGCTATATTCATGGTGATTGAGACAAAGTTCAACAGCCGATCAAAACATGTTGAGATAAAGAATCACTTCATTAGAGAGAAGGCTGAAAAGAATGATATAGAAATTTTCTATATACCTTCAGAGGAATTGATGGTTGATGCTCCCACCAAGGCTTTGTCTGCAGAGGTTTTTGCAAGGCATGTGATGTGCATGGGACTGAGATATATTTGATGTACATGGCATTCATGTCAAGTGGGGGATTGTAGGAAATCGTGTGGCCCAAATGCCATGGGTCCCACGTCAGATCAAGTAAGGCTGATACCAATAGAGAATAAAATCTCACTTAATGTAAGACTTGATCTAGTCCCACTAATAAGACTCCCAATAGGATTAGTGGATGTGTGTTTCTTGGCGAAAAAGTCTCTAGTAAGTGTTACTCTTTGCCAAGAAACCCACATCCACTAATCCTATTGGGAGTCTTATTATTAGGACCATATCAAGTCTTACATTAAGTGAGATTGTATTCTCTGTTGGCATCGGCCTTGCTTAATCTGACGTGGGACTCGTGGCATGGAGGCCACACGATTTCCTACACATGCTTCAGGCGATGTAACTCTCTAACTTTTACAAAGCCAACTTCCTTTTATTATTTTATTTTAAATTGAAATCATCATCTCAAAAATAAATGTTAGATGTTTTTTAAAAAAGTATTTTTTTTAAATTGCAGGAGAAATACATTATTTTAGTAATAATGTAAGTTTCTGTAAAAGAAGCTAATTTATTCTTAACTATTTCTATTTTATCTTGATTTTATTATGGTTTTATCATGTGTTTTAGGACATTTTTAACTTTCTATATGTTATAATATAATGTGATAGCATCAAGAAATTAGCAATTTAGAATAATCTTTTTATAATATCATAATATTCTTCAAAATTTACATCACAATATTCCTTTTTGGAAATTGAAAAATGTTTGTGAGAATGATATGCTGAACTTTTCTTTTGGGGGCTGGGCTACTTTGATCCCTAGGTATGCGCGTGAAACAGTGCCAACACCACTCAACCATAAAAGGTGTGTTGGCTTTTGTAATGGGTTCTTTTTCAATGGACTATGCGTCTTTTCTCCCCCAATACACTTGCTTGTCAAACTTTATTGTATATATAAGGTTTTTTTTTTCTTTTCTTTTATTTTTTAGCTCGAAGTAGAATATTATATCATCAACAGAAGATGTGTGTACAAAAGTATACCATATAATGTGGTAAGTATAAATCTCACTATATTCAGAGGACACAACATTCAAATTATGATTTCTACAAAAAGTAGACACCATGTTGCCATTCGGTGGGATCAATGGAAGCCACTAATTCATATAAATTAGGTGAAAGAGATGGGTTCTTAATGATTTAATCGAAGTTGAATGTGGCAAAAAACAAATCCTTTTTTAAATGCCAAATTTGAAATTATTTCTAATAAAAGCCTTTGTGGATCTGAGGAGGTAGCCATGCATTTATATTGCAAGTGAAAAGATTCAGAAATTGGAAACTATATAAGTGGGTAAAAAAGATCTTTTACAAAATAAAACTGATTCCAAAGTACTTTAAAGATGAATGCTGAAAAAGAAAAAAACTTTAGTTAATCATTTTAGGAAAAATTAAAAAACGTATAAATTTTTAGCTCATTTAAAAAAAAGTATATAGAGTTTTGAATATTTCAAATGAATAACCCACCTAGGAGTTGGTGTAGAGAGGCATAAGGGGTGGATTTTCTCCCAGCGTATTGTGTTCGAAACTGCCCCAAATTTGCTTGATCTGTGTGTATATTTAGCGGATGCCAATGGGATTGGTCTTGCTCGGTCAAAGACCTTAGGGATATCCATGTAAAAAAAATATATATTTCAAAAGAATATAAAACATTCTCATATTTCTTTCAATCAAGTCCTCTCAATAAAGAAAAAAAAAATCTGAAAAATAAAGAAAAACCCTTATGAAGGATTTTTGTCTTTTGTTCTCCCTGTATACTTAAGTAAAAAAACCATGTTTCCCGCCCCTCCTTCCCCTTTCGAAACCTAGAGCTCCTGTTTGGATGTTTGGATAAAAATCACTCTTCCTCATATTTGGCCCTCTTTCTTTGCTTTTAGAAACATCCGAAGTCTCTAGCCTCTGGGGAACCTAGTGGCTGAACGGTTTGAAAATAACTTGCCCTTGCAAGGCCCAGCCCTTCTAACTTAGTGTAAAGTCATCTCACTTATCTCACAATTCCATAAATGGGCCATTGATTTTGGATGAGGAAGGAGTGAGGAGAAAGGTGGTGGGCTATGGGTGGGAGAGAAGAAGAAGAAAGATAAAAACCTATCATAAAAGTATTTTTGTCAATTTTTAAAAAATTTTTTTATGGAGAGGACTTGATTGAGATTGAAAGAAATATGAAAAACTTTTATACTCATTTGGAATATTCAAATCTTCATATACTATTTTAAAAATAGACCAAAAGTCTAATAGATTCTTAAAGTTTTTCCAATGATGGTAGAAAGACCAAGGAACATGCCTAGCTCAATGCATGTACGCACATATATTGTGATTTCAAACCATCCACATCATTACGGGCTCCTGATAAAATACTATGTTGAAGGAGTGAAAATCCAAGCCGCTCAAAATAAGTTGGGTCAAATTTCACTACCCCTCATGTATCTATTGCTGGTTTCAATTTGAGTTTGATTCTTTATCTTGTAGTTTTCATGACTATATCTTGGAGTCAATAGTAAGTAGGAAACCATAGTAGAAGACGGCTTAGGATGTAGAGATGGAAATGTGTTGGGTTTAAACAGGGACCGGCCAACTCTTATAGGAAGCAAGTTTAGTATGTGCTAGTCTGGTTTGGGTCAAGAAACGGTTAGCAAACATCAATCCGACCCACTAACCCGGCCCATATTTGCCCCGCTCGACCCAAACTGCATAACATATGGGTCTCAGTAATGGGTCGTGTTTTCCTGACCCACCAAAAAGGTTCAGGTTAGAGCTAACCTTCCTAACCAATGCAATCCAGATATATATATTTTTGTTTTTTTTATTTCCATATAATACGATTTATAACAATTGAGTTGATCAATGCACAAAGACTAAATTTGTATTTTTATGACTTCACTGCAACTAAGTTTTGAACAAGATAAAAGAAGAAGAGTTTTTGGGCGTTCTTCTTTTGGCATGGGAACCACTATGTGCAACGGTCAGCATTGAGACTTGAGAGTGTCATGTTTGACGGATGGGGATTTGCAATAGGATGTGTTGGGTGCTCTCTGGCTCATTGATGATGAGAAGACCGGCAAAAGAGTCCTCTCTATCCTTTTCTCTCACTGTTGTTTGGTAAAATACTTGTATAGTATATAGGCATGTAAATTGAGCCCGTTGAAATGAGTATTTGGCTCGACCCGGTCTGATCTGATCCAAGTCCGAAAATTAATATAGGACTTTTAAAATAAATTTGAGCCCAGCCCACGTGGACAATGATTTTAAAGCCCGGCCAAAATAAGACTGATATGGGCAGAACAGGCCCAGCCCGTCCAGGCCCGCCCTCAAGGAAATTTCATGGATTTTTCATGAATTTACTCAAACCTATACTAGATTAATCACCCCAAGCTTGTTACAGTGATTTTGATGGTTGCTTTCATGAACTACAAATTTACTAGCAGTCTAATGAGAGACAGGTTCGAAAATAAATGAGTCACATAAAATGGAAGATGCTTGAGGATACTTGTAGAATTACATTGAAAGATCCTGTTAACACTCATAGGTTGTTGAATAGGTAGGCTCCAGTTGGATGAACTAAGTTGCTCCTCTGACTTATTTGGATGGTCTAAACCTTCCATAAAGAGGCATCTAAATGGATGATTTAAGTAAGTTTGGCCCAGCCATTTGTTTTGTAGCTTTTGATGTTTTTTATCTTCCAATATGGTGTCCACCAAGTAATTATATACGTGGGCCATTTGTTTTGTAGCTTTTAATAATCACCCCATTTCTTCTCTATTAAACAAAGAGTTTGAATGTGATAAATTCAGCCATAAGGTCTACTAAACAAATCAACAGCTCAAACTTCATTTTTTAATCTCCCTGAATAAATAGACCAATTTGATGTTCGGTTGTGCTAAGTCTTGATAAAAATTGCATTTATATAATCAACAACAATAATTTTCTATCAGGCCTAATGATTGGATTAGTTCTTTTACTGAAAAGCTTACAACATAGATTCGTACATGTTGTGTACTCATTGTATTCAAGATCGTCCTAAGCACTGGCCCATCCTAGGCTCGCATGAGATGGGATTTGACATAGGCTTGTTCAATTTGGGGCCAGGATTGGATAACCTAAACCCAGGCCTGGCCCGTCCCATTGTCAGGCCTAAGTTATTAGTATTAGAAAGTTAAATGTCACATCAATGAAAATCAGTAGTGGTTTGAAAGTAGAGCTGACTTTTTGGTTAAATGAAAAAGGCGTTTGGATGATTGTAGAAAAGGGAATTGAGCTTTACTTTATATAGCATTTGGATAACTCAATGGTAAAGTTCCTATTTTAATTTTATTGGTTTTGATTGCAAAATTGTATTTTTTTTGTATGATATTGTCAAGACGGATTCAATTATTCGAACTATGGGCCTCACTCCAATCGATTTGGAATTTTAGCATATGTACCTAGAGGATGAGATTCATCTTGAATCGTGTAGATTACCTCTAAGTGCTCTCATGATGGGGAGGTAATCACCTTTCCATTATGTGTTCAAATTGAATGGTGGGACCCGCCTTTATTGAAATGGAATTTTCAAATAAATTATTAGGGGTGTTCATTTTGAATGGTAGGATTATCATTATCTGAGCCCCACGATGGAGTCCCCACATTAACATTCCCATTATGCGTTCGATCTAACAGTGGGACCCACCTTTGCTGAAATGAAACTTTATAATATATCTTTGGAGCGGATGACATCCATTTTGAATGGATTGGATTATGATTGTGTGGGCCCTACGACGGAGTTTCTGAGACTGTCTAATAGCTGCAATGGAGGATCGAGAATCATCGACAAATCCCCATTCTCCCATCACCTTCATCATCTGCACCTATAACTCAAAATAGCCATCTCCATCATCAAACAACTTCACCATAAAGATCATCGAAGACCAGAAAAAAGCCAGCCCCACCGCAGATGCCACCTCCTCTCCTGTTTCATGGCACCCACCTCTTCTCTTCTCTTGTTCCTCTCTCTTTCTTCTTTTTCTCTATCTTTTGTTGTTCCTTTTTCTTCTTCCTGCAGCATGTTGGTCTGAAAACCTGAAAGTTCCTAGGTTACACCTAGAATGGGTGCTAGTCGAACAAACTAATGCAGCAGACATAGCCAAATAAACAAGATAGAACTAGCAATCTAATCAATCTACCAATCACACACCACAAAATGACAGACACAATATTTAGCGTGGAAACCCTATCCAGAGAGAAAAACTACGATCCAAAAATCAAAAACTCGCGAACAGTTACAAGATATACCCATAGCTCCTTTATCTCAGTCAGTACTTCGATCTAAGAATTATAATTGTTCTTGCACAACTTTCGCTGCCACGACTTCCCCGCTGTGCGCCGTTCTCCTTACTTGATCTTATCACACCTTGTCAAGCAAGATGATCAATCTTCTCTAAGAGAGTAGATGCAACAAAATCTTCTAGGACAGCCATTCAAAACAACCTCTCAATGGCTCTAAAGAAGTCAAAGAATCTCTCATAAGGTATTCTTACCTCAGATCAATGAGAGAACTAATTGATATGTATCTTAGGGTTGAGAGCAATAACCTATTTTTAGCTCCAAATTCATGCCTTGAAGTAGAACAAAAATAAGACTCAAAGAGGGAAACCTAGTTGGAAAAGGAAACAAAATCCGTACAGCATTTTAAATTTTTTTTTTTCCGATGACCGATCGATCGGACAAAGGATCCGATCGATCCAGTCTACAGGTCTGATCAATCGGGCCTCGTGGATGGTTTCTTCCGAATTTCTTCATTTTCTTTTATTTTCTTCGCTTTAGCTCTTTCAGCGACACAACCACAGTCCATTCTAAAATAAGTTGAAAATACAACTCAACAAACTCAAAGTTTTGTCCAACCCATGAATTAGCCAACGTAAAAATGCTAACAAAACCAATATGAGAAGGGGAATTGTTGATTCGAATGGCTTTTACTTGAAGTAAAAGTCTAATTGGTCTGTGTGGATTTTACTTTTCTACAACAAATGCCAACTAAAGACGTTAAGTTAAAAATAGATATGTTAGTTGTACTACATTTTCCTTTTCCAACTTGGTGAATTGCGGAAATAGTTTAATGAGGTCGATTTCTAAGGACCGCCCTAGGTCTCGGTAGGGCTGCGCAACCAGAAATCCAGTCCGGTTTTTTTACCAGAATCCGGCCGGACTGGATTTCCAGTTGTGCCTAAAATGAAGGACCGAACCGGACCACTTATAATTGGTCCCGGTCCGGTTGGACCACTTATAAGTGGTCCAGACCGGTTTCATTTTTTTTTCCTAAGCTTTTTTTTTCTCATTTTCAGCTCACATCTTAAGATAAAAAATTAGTTGCAAATGTCTCAAAAAATTAAGCATAGTCAAAATGCATAGTTGTAAACTTTTAGTTTAGGGTAAAAGTGTTATGTTTGTATTAAAATTTTTTTTTAAATATTTATTATTTATATTAATAAATCCTGTCCGGTCCGGTCCAGATCGGATCCCAAAAGGCCTGGACCGGACCGGACCGGATATAACCGGATTTGTACCACTAAAACCACAAATCCGGTCCGGTCTGCGGTCTGGTTATGTTCAGCCCTAGGTCTCAGTCTTCCCAACGAGCTACTCCCATCCCAATTTTATAATGATTGAAATATTAGTAATGGATGGAGCTTCCCACATTAGGTTTGGACAATGTTATTTAAGCTCCAAGGATTTAATGCTAATGCGGAATTTCTGATTGTTTGGACTCTGATTGGCCAATTACCTCCTCACCACGCTAAAAATTATCCAAAACTAGGCCTGTTTTGATTTTCATGTATATGGAGGTGGGCTCCACAAAATGCAGAATCTCTACCTATAGGAGTCCACGATAAGTATGGTGTGGGATTTCTCAATTGGTGCCCCTCAAAAGATTAAACTCCCTACTTTAAGGTGGAGCTAACCCCAATGGGTAGCTCAGTTGGCCTCGAACCACAGTTTGTACCCGGAGGTTGTAGGTTCGAAACTGCACTACCACACTTAGGCTAAAGGAGAGTTTACCAAACTTCCTTTTAGGCACAGAGGGATTAGTCTAGCTAAAAGGATTAGAAACCCTCCCATAGTAAAAAAAAAAAAAAAAAAGTTAGAGCTAAAAAAGATCTTATGGCCTCATGAGGAACTATTCCAAGGAATGGATGGTGGCGAATGGGCCTTTTTTTATTTGTCTTGGAAGAAGTCTATTCAAAAGATAAAAGATTGACCTGTTCAAAGGTGGAGCTTCTCATTAGCTGCCATGAGGAACTATTCTAAGGAATGGATAGTGGCGACCTCATTATTTTCATTTTAGGAGAGGACGATGGCCATAATATTGTTTTCTTTGTCCCTTTTTTTTTTGGTTGGGGTGTGGGGGGGGGGGGGGGGGGGGGGGGGGGGATTCTAATGGGGTATATTCCATTTGGCCCATAGTTGTTGACACCAAAAATGTCACTTTGCTTCTTCAAGATCCAAAAAACTGCATGAAGTCGCAACCTGCCATAAATAGGCAATGCTACTTCCAAACAATCAAATCTTGTCAGAATTAAACAAAAACTGCAAGCTCCTTCAAGACAGCCAAAAGAGGAGTATACAAGAAGTTCGGGCCATTTCAAAATCATTTGGCCTAACTTCGCTTCTCCGGCAGCTGAAAAGTTGTTCCCGGCGGCGAAAGCATCGGAGACACCAAATCTTCGATCAGAGCCGATGGATGGTCTCAAAATGCATTCAAAAGGCTCCACGTCAAGTTCCGAGTCAAACCGACAACGTTTGACCCTACATCAACCCTCGAACAGCTAAATCAGGCCTCTCGGCTGTGAAGCTCCCCGGGACTATGGTTTCCAAGACAGAGCCTATGGATCATCTTAAAATGACTCCAATAGGTTCCCTGTCAAATTTCAAGTCAATCGGACATCGGTTGACCGCACATCAAGTCACGACGTCTTTATCGCGACAAAACAAGTCTACTAGTGATAGGACCCCAAACGGCTTCAAAACTCAAACAAAAGCCTATGCTTGGTCTTATTTATTGCTCAGCAGGCTTCACCCCAAATTTCAGGTCATTTCGATATCGTTTGACCCAGTTTCAGCTTCTGACGGAAAATCGGCAGCTCTACGCGACAAAGTCTTCGGCTTTCTCGGAAAATTAGAAACTTTGCAAACCAAAATGCAAGGACTCTCATCAGGTTTTCTACAGGGAAATAAGGCCAATAAATGTTCAAAAATATCAAGGAAAAATACAGAAGAAAAAAAGAATAAAAAAACAGCAAAAACGGACACAAAACAGGACAAAAGGGGGGAAAACCCCCCAAGGTCGCCGGCGACCCTGGGGCCCGGGATCGCCGGGAGGGCCCCGGAAACCCCGTTTTCCACTGTTTTTTCGCGATTCGAAGCGTCCGGCCTCTGGTATTTTCCAAAATTCATACTTTTGAGACACCAAATCCTCTGACATCCGTCAAAATCACGGGTCAATCATCAAGAGTATCAAAATCAACATTGATCGCCAACTGGTCAACAAAAAAAAGTGTGCTTTCTACCCGACCGATCGAGAAATCGGCAGGACAGATGGCACCGACCAGCTGTTGGCAACCAATACCTGAAGTTGGATGGTCATCTGATGCCGATCTACATGAAGATCCATCATTGATTATCGCCAGAAGAATCCCAAAAGACGTGGCACGGCCCGCGACTTTTCAACTGCTCGGCAACCACTTAATGCGATTAATTGACTAGCTTTATTACAGTCATTAATCCATTTCTTTGAACGGCCCATTCAGAAGCAAGCATTCGGGAGTTACAAGTCAAAAGATTCATGGTATTTAACCCATGAAACTCCTCCCATCATGGCGATTAAGGGCGATTAAAAGCCCTCAATCTCCTCCGGCAAATCAGAAGCCAAGAAAAAGGAGTTACAAAATAAAGAATTCAATCTTGTAACTCCTCCCTTTATGTAGCTTTATGACAATTAATGCTCATAAACCCTCCAAAATGGCTACCTAAAAGCCTAGAAATAGGAGAGCATTCCAAAGAATTCCAGATCGGAAAAAATCACAGAGGTCATCGAAAAAAGAAGACAGATCCCAGATCAGAAAAAAAGCACAGAAATCCAGAGAAACAAAGAGAGAAAATTCTGCGGAAGTTCTACACCGACCACCGCTATAAGGTGACAAAAGTCCCTTGGGGGGTACCTCCCAAGGTCCTTGCCTTCTCCTTCTGCCTCCAATGGCTTAGACGTGGCCTTTCAGCCCGTCTACTTGGCTTTTTATTGGACATAGGACCTCCTTTTGGTCTTTGTCCTCTAAAAACTTGAGGTTATAGCCAAGCCAAGCGAATCAATAGCATCCTCTGTTCTCATCTACATGGATGATGGCGAAGTCCATATATGGCTTGCGACCGTCAATCTGAACGGGTCCTCCACAATCTCCTGAGAAGTTAGATCCTTCTTTTTTTGCTTTTCATTGTAGTTTGTATTTTTTTTAAAAGAGGCAAAAATCACAACTCTTGTCTTTCATTATTGATAAGGATTGTAAATCGGCTATAAACGCCAAAATCGGCTATAAATGCAAAAAATCGGCTATAAACGCCAAAATCGGCTATAAATGCCAAAAAATCACCTTTCACGGCAAATCAAGAAAATATCTATTTTCTTAAATATATGTGCAATAGAAAACTGAAAGAAGTTGATTTCTTTTTTACTTGCGAAGGTTGATCTCCGGATCACCACTTGCAATTCCAAGTAAAAAATAGAAAATCTGGCACAACCCACACAAAAAAAAATGTTTGATGCACGCCTTTGCCCCCCGGTTATGAAATGGTCGGATCCAACGGACTCCCACGTCCGTTGACCTCGGTAGAACCGAGCAGAAGCGCTGTCCATCAGTAGTCCCTTTCGGGCTTCTTTTGAGGTCTGCGGGACGGGTGCCCCCAATGCCCAATATTTGGGTTCACCCCCATACACTAGTTTTTATGGGCCAAAAGTGCATTACGGTGCTTTATTTGTATGAGTTGGGCTTGGTCAAGTTTGGGTGGGGAGGTTACCCATTGCCATTGTTGACCATGCTACATGTAGCAGATGCAGTGGCGGACCTAGGTGGTAGGCATGGCCCCCACTCTCAAAATTTTATCTCCTATATTATATATGATTTAATTAATTTATATATTAATTTTATAACAAGTTGCCCCCCCCCCCCCCCAATTGTTTGCACAAAGTAAAAAAGAAGAAGAAGTACAAATCGACGCTTCATCTCCTCGACTCCTCGTCTGCTTATGCTTAGTTCAGCTTTGCATCATCGACTTTCACATGAGTCTTTTAAAATTAACGACATTTGCCGATTGATAGAGAAGTTTTATTCCAAAGACTTCACAGATCATGAGAAAATGCAGCTGAGAATATAACTGAACCATTATGAGCATAATGTAGTTTGACATAAAGACTTCAAAGAATTGTCAACTATTTATGCACTGTGCCAATGGTTGGTAAGGACTAGAAGATCAATAGTCTACCAACTTCTTTTTAGAGTGATCGTGCTTGTGCTTACTCTTCCAGTCTCCACTGCAACTACTGAACGATAATTTTCAGCCATGAGCCTTATTAAAACTAGACTTCGCAGCAAAATGGAGATGAGTTTCTCATAGACTCTTGTTTTGTACATTGAGAGGGGAATTTCGAGAAGTTTAGCATAAAATTAATCATTGAAGACTTTCAAGATTTAAAAGAACGTCGAGTTCCATTTTGATGGATTATGGAAGTTGGAATGTACTAAAATACAATTATTTATGTCAGCTAGATCCTGGTTTTATTTTTAATGTGAAATTTAGTATTTGATTTTAATATATTTATCATGCTTGAACTTGGAGGTATGTCCAGAAAAAAATATAAAAATATTAGTTATCTTGATTTGTTAAAAAATATTTATTTAAGTTTGGCCCCCACAAAGATGAAATCCTGGATCCGCCCCTGAGCAGATGGCTTGTGGAGTCGAGAAACTATACGTGCTGTAGTACTGAGTGGGGGTCATGGCTCATTTTTCATGGGCCATGATCCCTTCCGGGCTTTATTGAGGTCCACAAGTATGAGTGCCCCCAAAAGCCAGTACTTTGTGTCTGCCCCTACGAATGGGCCTTTTTTTTATTTGTCTTGGAAGAAGTCTATTCAAAAGATAAAAGATTGCATTGAAGCAAGTTCATTGAATGAGGACTTTTACTAGAAAATACATTTTTTTAATTTTAACCGACTCCCGTGAAATGGACATTGATTTGGAATCCTCTACTTGTAGAGTTAAAGTTAAGTAGATCCCCATTTCCCCAAAAAAATTCCCACCAAAAGCACTTTATGTCAAACTTCTCATCATATTTTTTTTAAAAAGTCAAAAAGTAACCACTAAAAATAAAAAAAAACTCCCATTTTCAATAAAAAAAAGTCAAAAAGATTCATCCTCAAACAACTAAAAATAAAATACCATCATAACACATTCATATTTTATTATTTTCTTCAAATAACATTCACTACACTCAAAGGCCCAAGTATCTCACTCCAACAAACAGTGACCGGGTGAAGTAAAACTTCAGAGTAGGGCTTAAGTATTAATAATATGAACAGTTCTTGCCCACTATTTTAGGGTAGAATCAACTCTTACCAGGATAAAATTAATTTAAAAATATCCCATACAAGCGAGAGCATTTGTTATGAGCAGTTCAGATTTTTCATAAAATTATCCTTACTATGAGTTCTACTTTTTCCATTCACTTAAGTGCGATTAAGAAACACTTGAGGTAGGGCTGTCAATTGGGTCGTGTTAACGAATTCGCGTTAGAATCACTTCAACCCGACACGACCCATTAAGAAAACGGGTAAAAAAACCAAACACGAACTCAATTCGTTTATTTAACGGGTCATACAACACGACCCGTTAACCCGTTAATTTTGAAAAAAAAAATTTATTAAACTTAAAAAGTATCTCTTTTTTAAATCATGGAGCCATACTTTATGTTTTGAGGCTAGGCCCATTTTCTAAGTAAATGTTGTATCTCTTCTGATTAAGTGCATCTTCCACTGAACAAAAGTTATGTCACCCACACTTTGGTTTTTTGCGTGGTAATGTGATGCACACTTGGCAGCATGACTTTTTGGCGGGTTATATCGGGTAGTAATGGGTTACCGGGTTTATTCGTTAACGACCCATTAATTTAATGGGTCCGACCCATTAATGACCGGAACCCATTGAGGGGTCACCCAAACCCGTTAATATCGTGTGGGTTCGTGTCGTATTAACGGGTCGTGTGACATTTTGACAGCTCTAATTTGAGGTTAGTTGCACATATCAAGCATTAGAGCCTCTGAGTCTTTGACTTTAGAGTATATGTGTCAGAGGATTGAAACTCAACCGTGTATGCTATCAAATTTTACTCGAATAAGAGTCCGAGCCGACCCCATTTAGTCAATCATAAAGGCAAAAGTCGCCTTTATCAATTTTTTGGATTTTCTAGTAATTGTTTGGACAATTAATCACTAAATTAGAAGAACTCCTTATTAGAGCCGGATGGGGGTGTCTTTCACTTAATCCAAGCCCTAACCAAATAAGGCTGTCCCATATCGTGCTCGGGCTGTGCCTGGCCATGAGCATCCATGAGGAAAGTCAAAGAAGAGTATCTGGACTCAATTTCATCCACCCGTAGTAGTTAAAAGTCGATGGACAGAAGCTTTAGCTGGCTGTATTTACTTCTATTGAAAAGCAACGGAGAACCAGTCCTGAACAGCTACCAACACTCTCTGCAACCAAAATCTTCCCACTTTCCTCCTCTTTTTCCTTCTTCTTCTTCTTCTTATTTTCTAAAATCCCCAGATTTGATCACAAATCCCAACTATCGATTTAGTCGACATGGACACAACAACATCTGCCGTCCACGTGGTGGCCCTTCCTAGCCCTGGCCGCGGCCACATCAACCCCATGATGAACCTCTGCAAGCTCCTCGCATCGTCCGATGACAGCCTCCTCATCACCTTCGTCGTAACGGAGGAGTGGCTCGGCTTCATCGGCTCGGCTCCTACGCCTCCCAACATACGGCTTCGGTCCATCCCCAACGTCATCCCCTCCGAGCTGGTCCGCGGAGCCGACTTAGCAGGGTTCGTCGAGGCCGTGTATACGAAGATGGAGGCGCCGTTCGAGCGGCTTCTGGAAGGGCTTGAGCCGAAAGTGAGCTGTATCCTGGCCGATACGTACTTGTCGTGGGCTGTTACGGTAGGGAAGAGATTGAACGTAGCTGTGGCGTCTCTGTGGCCAATGGCTCCGTCCATGTTCTCCATTTTGTATCACTTCGACCTTTTCAATTCTAACGGCCATTTCCCAATTGATGAATCTCTGTCAGGTGCGTAACCGTTACGTAAAGCCCGATATATCTTTCTTTCCGTCGAAGCCGTTCTTGCCCAGTCTAACAGGAAAAATAGGAGGAGTCCCATGGATCTGACTCATGTATTCATATAGCTCATATGCATTTATTTTATGAATTATTGGCATCAAAGATACATGACATTTATATTAAATTTTCCCAGCTATCAATTCTTACTACCTCAATCAATGAATAGTGGTAGCATAAATACCCCCGAAGGCCGCACCCGTTAAATTACGGTTCATTTTAAAAAACCCATAAAAAATTATAGGTCCACCCTCAAAATTCACATGATAATCCTTAGTTTACACCCCCTCAAATTAAAAATTCTGAATGTGCCACGGGATGGAACCCACGTCTTAATGATATATTTTTGGGTTATTTTTCACCTTCCTGATTCTATACAAGGTAATGCGACCTTTTCAATCCCTGACCTGTAAAGTAAGGACTCCTAAATTAAAACCATGTTCAAAAGTCTTGGGGGAGGGAGCTCCTGTTTGGGATTGTCATAGGAGAATAAAACCCTTGTTAGGTGAAAGAGTTTTCATCAGACAGACTTTTCTTTCTTCCTTGGTGGAGATCAAATCTGGTCCAATTGTTTGGGTTATAATACGAAAGAATGATGTAGAAGAATGACCCATGTGGCATTCGTCTACTTTGAATAGGTGATTTTTTTTTTTTTAATGTATATCTTAATCCCTCTCGAAATGGCGACTCGGCCTCAAGGGCCTCATTGGTTGAACTTTTGCGGAATGGAATATAAATAACTTTTTTATTAACTTAGTAGGTCCTATGTAAAATTTTTCTAGGTTGGCGGCCTTGACTGCAATCCAACTTGATTCGTTTGAATTCTAAAAGAAACCCAAGCTGTACTTCAAGCCTTTAACCCAACTTAATTCACCTGCTACACCCACATATGGTTCACATTATTGTTTTCAAATTGAGAGATTATGATATGAGAATGTGGGTTTCCAAATGAGCAATTTCTGTTAAAACCCCATGTGAGTCCAATTTTTGCTTTATCCAAATCATTTATGCGAAACTTCTCTTAAAAGGTCACACTAACTGGGAGTACTATATACACAAGCACTCCTTATTTACGCCGGGCTTTGGGCTTTTTATCATTTAATCCAGACATAGCAAAAATATTAAATGGATGCACATATCCTGGCCCGGCCCAAATAGGAGTGGGCCCAAATCGGGCTCAGACTGGCCCAGCCCAAGAGCACCCTTATTTTCATTGTGTCAAATATGAATTCTACTGAAATGACCACTCACGTGAATCAGGTGAAAGAGGAGAGGAGCGCGTGAACTACATTCCAGGGATCTCTTCAATTCGACTAGCAGACTTACCTTTCATCTCTGCTAAAAAGGGTGAAGCAATTTCAGACAGGGCCCTAGGAGCCATCTCTTTCTCAACCGAATCACACTGTCTTCTTTTCACTTCCTTTCATGGGCTTGAAAACCATGTCATAGACAGTTTGAGAACAAAAATCCGAATTCCTATCTACCATGTAGGCCCCACCATCCCTTATATGACACTCCAAGACATGCCTCCAAAGGCCATGGAACCCCCCAACGCGGACCACTTAGATTGGCTTGATTCGCAACCGAAAAGCTCTGTCCTGTACGTCTCTTTCGGTAGTTTCTTATCAGTCTCAGGCCCGCAGATGGATGAAATTGCAAATGGATTACAAGTCAGTGGGGTCCGATTCTTGTGGGTTGCCCGTGGGGATACAACACGTTTACAAGAAGTCAGCAACATGGGCCTAGTGGTGCCATGGTGTGACCAGTTGAGAGTCTTGTGCCATTCTTCTGTTGGGGGCTTCTTAACCCATTGCGGTTGGAATTCTACAATGGAAAGCGTGTATGCTGGTGTGCCTATGCTTACTTTCCCACTATTATGGGATCAGATTACTAATGCTAAATTAATTGTAGAAGATTGGAAAGTGGGCCTACGGTTGAAGCAAGAGTTTAGAGAGAAGAATGTGGTTCAAAGAAAGGAGATCGCGCAAACTGTGAAGAGGTTCATGGATTTGGATGGAGATGAAAGTAAAGAGCTGAGGAGAAGAGCTAGAGAAATGAAGGAGATTTGTGAAAGAGCTATAAAGAAGGGAGGGTCATCTGAAACTAATCTCAGGGCTTTTGTTAAGGAAATTCTGCAAGGTCACAAGAATTAGTCAAGCTAAAGTGTTGGTCGGTATTATAAGTTTATAACCCTTGTATTCGAACCATAATATCTTTCATTTCCTGTCTTTTTAACTCTTTCAGTTTGTTCGCCCTTTTTACTAGCATTTTACGTCTATCATTTTTTTTCTCTTTCTTGCTATATTGGGTGACTGGTTAGGAGTGATACTTTCTACTTAAAAGCCTCAAAGATCGATCCCTAGGAATCTACATGACATCAAGTGCCAATACCATGCATTCAACCACGATTGTCTTGGCATTTTACAACTTTAATCTTTACCATGTTAGTTCAACAGTCGATTCTATTATTACTTGCCCGTGAAAAACCGACTATTTTGCACATTTGAATTGGAGATATTCTAAGATTAATTAGACATATTTATAGTGGCCAAATCAACACAGCCATTGAAGTTCTTTTCTAGCCACGTGTGTGAGAGCCTACATGGCCCCACATGCTAAAATCTCACTTTGCTGAAATCACCTGAAACTATATGTCACACCCTCAAGATGGGCCTGGGATTATGCGAGAGATTTGGGGCCAATTAGAATTTTCGTTAATAGAGAAAACAACGTGACCCCCAATCATGGTCCTAAAGGATCGAAGTCTGCGGTGTGGTATAAACATTTCCTCGGTTAACCATAAAAACAACGGGAACTTCATGTTACACAGATGGTCCAATAATAACCTTTCAAAGTAAGCATGACTTTCTTTACTATAGTTTGAGTTTAACAAATTAGATGACAAAGTAAATTAAATTAAAAAGCCTCTATAAAAAAAAACCTAGGCCAACAGAAGAATAAATACTAACTATCTAAAAGTATGAAGGCATTCGTGTATTAGTCACGATGACAATGTCGTCAATACACTACTCATATTCACCATCAGGCCAATCCACCTGACAAGACGCCTTCGCTTCCCCGAGGTAGATGGACTTAGTACCTATGCCCAAGTGCAGCATCAGACTACGAATAGTCGTGAGGTGGATATACATTTGAACATACATATGCAATATCAAACTGGGTAAAGACGATGTGATAATGTGAAGAACAAAGAAAGTAGTCTAGGCATGTTAGCACGAGTATTAATGACAATGAACAATAATAGAAAAGTCCTATTGATCTATCAAAAGAGGTGGTCCACATATGCAACTACACCACGGAATAATATCACTTCCCTCCCAACTCATACTCATCGGATGGCCAATCCAGAACAAGACATCAAATAATGTTACTTGACTAACACCCCTAAGTGCAATGGTGCCCAGCAATATAATCTTGGTGAGTACAGGGTCAAATCCACATGGAGTAAATCGTTTTAGAACTTTCTAACTTTAACTTGTTCTAATTTAGAAAGTAAATGTAACCTAAATTGAAACTAATTAAAGTACACAAAACTTGTTCAAATACCGAGAATTAATAATTACAACTTTCCAAACAAGAAAATAAATCTAAACTAAAAAAAGAAACCTAGTCTATTCAACCATATTCTAACTAGAACCTGCAAAAATAACAAACTCATTAAAATGACCAATTTGACATAATAAATAAAGTAAAAATCTAAATCTACTTTCCAAACATCAATTTATGTAAATATGGATCAATTATTCAACACTAAAAAGAAACAATGCAATTCTAAGCAAGTTTCAAACTATATGATGCATGCTGTAAAAACTTTTAACTATGGGAACTGATGCGCAGGCCCAAGTTTGCTGAACTGCACATCCTTCTTACAATGCTCTAAACCTAAATTTAATGGTTGGAGTCAACACTCTAATGATGCATGATCACAACAAAAAAAGAAAAAACAAAAATGAAAAAGGACTTAAGGCGAAAAAGTTATAATCTTTTAAAAATGCCTAGTTGAACAGTTTTGTACTGGAAACAAGCTGTCCGACTAAACCTATTTAGGCCGCTATTTACCTCACTTCCCAAATTTATTTTTCTCTGAGATTTTGGGGTTTCAAAGACTTATCCAAATATTACTTCTACAAAATTTCAAGGGAAAATAACAGTGTTTGCCTGGTTTTCAAATATTAAACTTTTGGAAGAAAAACAACTTGAATATGATGCAATTGTGCTGTCTTTTTCACTATTCACATACAAGGTCTGAGTTTGATCTTTCTAATCAGTCAATAGTCTCTGGTTTCCACCAACAAAACACAAGTTTAAATGCAGTTCCTAATTCGAATGCATGCATTAATCACAAGTTTAAATGCAGTTCCTACTTCGAATGCATGCATTAATCACTTCCCAACCATAGATTATGCAAGAACATAAATAAAAAGTTTCTAATCTAACCTGAAAGATGCAATTTAATGTTTCTACTTAAGAAAAAAAAATCAGAATACTAACTGAAAAATAAATAGAAGGGGTGGAAAAAGAAAAGGTGAAGAATTATGAATTCAAGATTTTAGAACTCAACACTAGCCTAAGCATTGAAAATACGGGCATTCTAGATCTTCTCCTCTTTTCTCAGAGTAAGGAAAGATGCAAGCAATTTTTCTAGGCTTGATTTCTCTCAACTCTAATTCACCAAATCAATTTCCAATTCCTAGTTCTAAGCATATGATATATTGTCTCCAAAAATAACTTATCAAAGAAACTAGACAAGAAAATTAAATCACTTACAATAAGAAGAAGCTTATGCATGCAAAATCAATTAAAGAGATGCTTTTATTCCTCAATATTGGAGTAAATGAAATTAATAAACTTCTCTATTCGTTATTCTCTCAAACAATCCTCTTGATCTATGCCAAAAAAGAACTAGAAGAGAGAAGAAGAATAAGATATTAGAGAGAGTGTCACGTCCGAGATTCGAATTAACATACGTATACCAAATCCAGGAACGTGATTTACCCACAGGATAATAATTTCCCAGTTATAGAGTAGAACGGAGCATAAACAAATCTATTTTATATAAATATTCAAGTAGATACAGAAAACAAGAGTATTTTATTTTAGAGCCCGACAAAAAGACCAACAAAAGGTCAGTACAACTGAACAGAAAGAAAACACATCCCAGTGATAGTATAACTCAAGGAACCCGATGTCTATATGAAATCCGCAGAACTTCATTGAAATCCTAAGTCTCTTGATCATATCACTTGAAACGCCACAGGTTACATTTGATAAACTATGAAGAGGCTGATATACTAAACAATATAATGATAATCATGATATTTGAGAAAAACAGAATAAATACGAAATATTGTCTGATAATAGTTGAAATAACATGATAACTGATAAAAAAGATAAATCTGAACAATGTATGTGTCTGATATATCACATATTAAAATAACTGATGTAACAAAAATAACAAGAGGGCAAAACCACCTTAACTAACTTGTCTTGATCTCAATTAAGAGATGATTTAATAAACTGAATACAGAGGGTGCCGTGTGTAGCAAGAGGTGGCCACATATTTTACAAAAACATAATATGGAGGTACCGGGAGTATAAATACTCTACAAAGAACGAAACTATGCTACAGCTAGTATGCAGAATGGAATAGTCCAACCTTCACCGCGTCCAGTTCCAGAAGGACCGAGATAAGTGGTGTCAATATCAGAGTATACTCATGTACATATATCCACTTCTAACAAAATACATATATTTCTTGTAAAACGAAAACATGTATTTGCAATATGCTTAATATATACTTATACTCATACCAATATCTGATAATTGATAGATCAATACATGCAAGACGTTGATCAGAACATCAATCTACATTTTCAGCTGGTACCCCAGGTGGCCACTTATTTAAAGGAGTCCTGGTCGGTAGTCCTGAATGGATATGATTGAAAACATGAGTTAATTATTCAAAACTAACTACAAGGTTCATCATAGGGTCTAGATTATTTATATCAACATTAGACACTAATGTGTTCCATATGTTGGCGTTTCTGAAGATAATTTAATAAACAAAACTTCTTTAGCAACACATTGATGTTTAATGATGGTATTTCTAGATAAATCATAATTTAATCTATTTGTAGGTCAATGTCAAGTTTGGACATCCCATACTATGGTCTCCTAAAGTTTCAGAGTCATTGGAGTATCATAGGGTACATTTTCAGGCTACAAAATTAAATTAAAAACAAATAGGGGAACTTTTGGTGTGGGCGGCTGACAAGGTAGTCGACCTGTTTCATTGTTGGTCGACATCAAAAGTTAGGCGGTCGACATCCAATGAAGCAAAATCGGGACAGAATGCCAACTGATTATAAAACTAGTGTGGTCAGTCGACCGCATGATCCAAGGGTCAATCGACCAAGTAGAAAGGTAAACGGAATTTGAATTCCGAAATTCCCTTGTCTCGATCCTAAACCAATCTCTTCATTTTGTTTCCATTTCTAATGTTCTAAACTTCATTTCTATTAATCAAACCTGTTCTAAAACATAATGTAATCATTTAAATCATGATTTATATAAATTAATCTAAATTTATGGTAAAACTTGGAAATTCATGGAAATAACATAAATTCATCATAATTCTTGAAATGTAATATATAAACATGTTTCATATATCGATTACTTGCCTTCGGATCAAGCTCTAACTAAGCTTCTAACTGATTCCCTCAAGATTCCCCAAAACCTCCAAACTTTGGGTTTCACAAACTCTTAACAGAAATGATGAATAAGAAGAGAATGATGAAGAAGTTGGTGATGGGCTGAGCAGGTGAAGAAGGGAGAGCAGGAGAGGGAGAAGGTTGATCGTCGCTGGAATAGTGGAGAGAAAACGACAGAGATGAAGAAGAACGGAGAAAAAAAAAGAAGATACTGGAGGAATTTTTAAATGGTGGTTCTTTTAGGATTTTGCATACAAAACCCTATGGTTTATGCAAATTAGAAACAAAGTCCCTCCTAAAATACGGATTTACAAATAAGTCCTCAAAAATCAAAACTCTCACTAAGACACAAAGTAAGTCACTATACAAGATCAGTTAGGACTAATGACCTTACTAAAAATCAAGATCTCACGGAGAGAAAAGGGAATGGATGGAGTGGTGGAAGTCCTCTAGAGTGTGCAATCAGGCTTGGAGTTCTATAAAGGGGGCTGGTCCTTATATAGTTTTTTCACACCTCCTCTTTGCAACTCTTTGTTTCTTTTTTAAATTGAATTCTTTGGTTAACTTCCAAGCTATACTTCTAAGTAGGAAAGAGTTTGACTTTCATAGATTCCCTTGATTAATTGAATGTCTTGAAAAGTAAGACTTTTCCTAATTGAATATCTTGGAGAGCAAGGCTTTCCTTGGAGCTTCCTCGAATTTCTCTCAAAGATTGTAAGTTATTTGCGAAGAGAAACTTTCCAAAATTGGAATTTCTTGCAATTCTCGTCTAAAACTGGAGCAGCCAAGTTTTCAAGGTCATATCTCCCTCATTTCAGCTTCGATTGATGCAATCTTGGGCTCTACGGATATCTACTCGAAAAGAGGTTTCCAACGGTGAGCAGATTACACCAATCCGACTCTTAATTTGAGAGTTATAGTCGTTTTAAGTTGTTATCCTTGAGAAAATCTGGGAGTAATTTTGCAAAGCTCTAACTTTCCATGTTGGACTCATGTTGGACGTCCAAAAGAGTCTTGAATCTCTTTTTTCTTGCTTTTAAGTCTCAAAATTACTAATCCACCAACTTCTTCTCAAATCTGATTTCCTTTTCTCTTCCATGAATTTCCAAGTTAATGTTTCTTTTTTTAACTTTCCTTTTGACCTCTCTCGCACATTTCATCAATGCGCAGGCCCAAGTTCTTGATCTTCCCTACACAAATTGAAAGAACTTTTTTTTATCATTAATCATATGTAAGAAAATATACGTGGGCCATGCATAGGACCCTAACATTACCAATGGTGTACCAAAATGACAATCTTTCCAAAAATAATACATGGTCCTAAAAATAGCTGATGTACATTGATGAAACAAAAAAACACTAATTTTGGGGTGTTGAATGAGATGAAAAACCTTAATTTCACAAATGTCGTGCAATTCAATGAGTTTTGACCAATTTTGACCTACTTTCCAAATATATACCCAAATGCATGAAATCATAAAATTGAGTACAACTCTATGCAATTAACCCTGATTAAGTCCAAAAATGCATATGAAATGATGACAAGATGACCTAATTTTGTGGAATTATCATTACTTGTGACAAGCAAGACATCAGGTGCACTCCCTGAAATATAGACCTACGATCTGCAGTCTCTCATCATATTAATACATAAGTCCTCTCACAAAAGCAGTCTTTCGTGTTAGACAATTCGACTGAGTGGTGCTCGACACAAAAGTCCTATAATAGTGAGAGCTGGTTTTTTCCTATATGAACAAGATTGCACCGTTCTCGAGGGGACTACCTTTCATCAATTGTTCCATCAATCATCAATCATCAAGCGCTCCATCAATAGTCCCTTCAATAAAGTCAATGTAGTCCTCTCTAAGCCCTTGCAATTAGGGATGCCTAGCCTCATCACATCAATCGGTACAATGTAAACAATATCGGATCCTAAGTATGGATAATCTAGGTTATCAATGTGATCCCTTTCATTATAAAGTAGTAAAGACCTAATGAACATGCTCGAAGCATAAAGCATGTGGAAATCAAAAGAACGATGGTACAATGTATTTCGATCATCAATAGTCTTTGTGTGTGTGTGTGTGTGTGTGTGTGTGTGTGGGGGGGGGGGGGGGGGGGGGGGGGCAATCCAATCCTAAGTCAAACATTGCCTTCTTCGTATGGGACATCGCTTCACGCATCCCGTAGGGAGTGTGATTCTCGATACCCCTTCATTACCTTAGTGCATCATCATTAATTGGGTACCAGTCTCACTTCCTTCGAGGTCCGAAGTAATTCATACACCGTACATTATGCAGCAATATATGACGATTCATGGCTCAGAATGTCCCTCACCATGGTCCACCATTTATTCTGTATTAAAGGGTCCCAAAGGTACCAATCTAAGACTCAAAACCAAGGGAAAAGAACCATGTTTAAGTGAAAACAGGATGTACGAAGGCTAGCTTACGGCTAGCCACAGCATGTTCTATGACAGCCTCTCGGTTAGCCGAAAGGTGACTGTAAGGTCACCGCAGTGTAAAAGTAGAAATTTAAATGGGATCTGTCTGTCACCCCAGCTTCACAAAAGCTCAAGTCCATTTTCACGGTCAGCTCACAGTTAGCCAAGAGGTGACCCATAAGGTCACTGAGGCTCAGGCTGTTCCATTTACAAAACCTCCTATGGGGTCTTATGGCTAGCTGTCCTAAGCTCCAAGAAACAAGAATCTGGAGCCCTATTTGAGCTCCAGTTTCAAGCAATACAATTCCTCATTCTTCTAAATCATTTTTCAATAAAAAAAAATTGAGCCAAGCCCTCTCCATTGTGCCTCGGATATCCTCCTAATACATCAAACAATCCATAAATCCATTTCATTCAATTATTAAATACAACTCGCATTCCAATTTCAATAATCCATATTGAGCAAGTTAGGTGTCTAACAAAGAAATTAAGAATTGGAATTTCAATAAGAAACATGCATAAACAGTAAACAATATATCCACTTGCCTTTGGTTTATAAAATGCCCGAGTCCACAAACAACACTTTTCTAGAAAAAAATGTTAGTTTGGATAAGTAACTTCTCAAAACTGTTTTTGAAAAAGCACTTTTAGCTTTTAAGAAGCCCAACAGAGCACACCCATCATTTGCTATCATGAGATTTTTCCCGCTTCAAGAAATGTAACTCCATAACTTTTACACGAGCTTTTTTTCTTACTTTTTTTTTAAAAAGATTGAAATCAACGCCTAAAAAATAAATGTCAGGTGTTTTTTTTATGTTTATGTTTTTCTGAAAAATATTGTGTTAAATCGCAGGAGAAAATAACTCCATAACTTTTACAAGAACTATTTTTTTTTTTACTTTTTTACTTAAATTGAAATCACCGTCTAAAATATAAATATTAGGTGTTTTTTATATTTATATTTTTCTAAACAATATTGTATTAAATCATAGGAGAAAATAAATCGACCAATCATGCCACACAAAAGAGAGACGAGGATTTTACGTGCTTCGACAAAATCACCTACGTCCACGGCAAAAGATCGTAACGATTCACATCTTGACTCTCTTTATAGTCTAAGGTTACAGATTACATTATATATATAATCTCCATTTTCTTAGCCCTTAAGAAAGCCCGGGGTACAATGACCAAAATACCCTTTATCATGAACCCAGTCATTGGCTAACCCAATGGACCACTCCGGTAAACCCGAAATATAATTCATAAACCCAATATTCACCAATAACTCAAAGAAGCTATTTCCATTGTCAACAACTTTTCCATGAAGATCATCCAAGACCAAGAAAAAGCCGGCCTAACCTCCAACGTCGACCACCTCTCCTGTTTCATGACACCTACCTCTCCTCCCGTATCTTTACACCCTCCTCCTCATCTCTCTTCTGAAGGTTCTTGGAGATATCGAGATTGGTCAAATCAACAGCCCAATAGTGTGCAATAATAATAAGATTTGCAGCAGAAATAAAATAAAAAATCACACACCACTAGGACACTAGATATAATTAACGTGGAAAACCCTAACCAAGTAAAAAACCACAAATTCGAACTATACCAACAATCAAGCACTATGAATCTCACAATTACAAGAAACTCACTAAGCCCTCCCCAAATAATTCCTACCTAAAGAATACAATTACCTCTTGTGTAGCTTCCGCCCTCAATGACTTCAGACCATTGATTGCAACAGATTATATCCGGCTTGACTCCTCAAATCTCCTACTAAAGAAGATGATCTTTCACTAGGGACGTAGAAGAAGTTACTCTCTAGATCAACTCTTTAGCACAAGTCTTCAACAAAATCTCTAGAGAAGTATTCTCTCAATTAGGTCTTCCAACTTAGAGCAATGAAAGATGTGGTTTCTCTTTAGGGTAGCCCATGAGACCTTTAAATAGGCTTTGAGATGTGCTTAATGTTGCCTAATATGATTAGGACTAAAATAAGTAGTTTTGGGTACAATTAGAAATAAGAATTCTGATTAGCACATAACTTTATCGCATTGCTCGCTCAAGCGGACCATGGTTCTGTCTGACGTCCCGCTGAAGCGCTCGCTCGAGCGGGGAAGCGGACCATCATTCTGGATCCGGGAAATTTCAACACTTCTAATATTATTTGGTTTCTTTCTTCAAATTCCTCTTGATTTTCTTCTTTTAATCCTTCTAGTCTTGTTGCTTCTAATTCTTGCAGTCCTCTGACATCTAATTCTTGTAATCTTCTATTTTCTAGTTCTTGCTGTCTTCTAACTTCTGAGTTGTCACAGTCCTTTTCTAAAAATAAAAATTACAACTCAATGGACCCAGAGTTTTGTCCAACCCATAAATTAACCAACACTAAAAAACCTAACATCTTCTTTCTTATATTCTTCTTGTTCTCCTTATTTTCCTTTCCTTTTTATAGTTCTTCCTCCCTCCATTTCGGTCTACAAACCACTATATTTGTTGTGGAGTGATGGATTCTCGAGGAAGGAGAATGGATGTACTTGAAGTAAAAGACTTAGAGATAGAGATGTTAGAGATATGATTACTTTGGATTGGTTATAGGTAAGTCTTGTTTGAATTTGCATTATATCCTCTCTTGTATAAAAAGAGAAGAATACCTCAATAAAATGAACAGTGAGTTTATTGATCTATTTTGATTTTTCAAATTCCACGTGGTATCAGAACCGTGGCCCGTGATGATCTTGCGGTGTCAAGCCCGCCACGGTCTTATCCTTCAGGCTTCTGCAATAACCACCATTACTTTCTCTTATTTCGATAAAACCAAACATTGTATCTCATCCATCCAAATACCCCAGTCATATGATCTCTTTATCTCCATCAAATTACATGATTGAAGTTTCTAGAAGAAATCACGACAGATTTGATTTAGTAGTTAGGTCATCGGCATCTATGGATTTAAAAGGAGCGGCTTGTGACAATGATGGATTTAGAGACGAACAGTGATCGGTACCTAGACAACATGATGATTGATTGTGCAAAATATTACGATTTTACTTTTAAGAGATCAAACTTTGACAATAAAAAATCCTTTCCTTGAAACGACTATGTGATTGAGGGGATGTTAGAAATAGAGATGTTAGAGATAGAGATTAGTTAGGGTTGGTCATAGATAATTATTGTTTGAATTTGTATTGTGTTCTTTGTTCTATAAAAAGAGAAGAACACCTCAACAAAATGAATGGTGAATTTATTGAAATTTTTTTGTTAGTGAAATTCCACCTTTACTTCTCTACAATAAATGCCCACCAAAGACGTTAGATGAAAAATAGAGACGTTGGTCGTACGACTCACTTTTCCATTCCTACTTGGTGAATTATACAACAGGTTGATAGGGTCCATTTCTCAGCACTTCCTTGGGTCTTGGTCTCGCCATGAGCTGCTCCTATCATAATCTAATAATGACTGAAACATTAGTAATGGATGGAACTTCTAACATTAGGTTTGCGCAATGCATAGTTGTTAAGCTTTAAGGATTTAATGCTAATGCCATGTTTTCTAATTGGACTAAAATTGTAAATACTTCAGTATTGCGGTTAAAATTATTCAAAACCAGGTTTGTTTTGTTTTTCACGTAAGAAGGTGGGTTCCACAAGAGGATGTCCAACTCCTGTCACTTAAAAGTGGAGATAAATATCCTGCATAGCTGCCTTGAGGAACATTTCAAAGAACCCCACATGAATGGACTTTATTTTTTTTTTAATTCAGAAGATAAAGGATTGCAGGGAAGAGTTTATTGAATGACGACTTTTACTAGAAAATCTAGATTTTTTTTAGTTTTAGTAGACTCTTGTGAAATGGGAATCTCCATTCCAATGGAGTTGGGATCCTCAAGTGCCTCCCTCGAACAAAGAGTCAGCGGGTGAAGCAAAACTTCAAACTAGGGCTTGCTATTGACAATACGAATGATTTATGTCCACTATTTTATAGCTTAACCAACTTTTATTGGAATAAAATTTAGGAACATCATATACAAAGGAGAGCATTTATTTCGAGAAGTTCATATTTTCCTTTGAACTATCCCAATCGTAAGGTCTACTTTTCCACTCACTCAAGTGCAACGGAGACACATTTGAGGTTCCTCACTCTTTTCATGCTCTGGATGTTTTAAGTCTGCGATTTGATTCAAAGGACTAAAATTCAACAATTGGAACCACCTCTTAAAAATTCAAGTTGTTCAAAATAAACCCCCTCATGTATAATGTATGAAGTGTCCTAAATATTTACTCCAATAGGAGTTGGTCTCATAGTGTAATTGACCATATGATAAATAACATAATTAATAATGTATGTCAATCAAATTGGACGTACAATACAGGATATTTAATCCATGCCGCTCAAAAGGTGAAACCCCACCTTACAAGTAGAGATAAACAATCCTGCATAGCTGCCTTGGGGAAACAGTTCTAACTTCTAAGAACCCCACATGAATGGAAATTTTTTAATTTGGCAGATAAAAGATTGCAGGGAAGCAAATTCATTGAATGAGGACTTTTACGAGAAAATCTAGATATATTTTGTTTTTAGTAGACTCTTGTGAAATGGGAATCTCCATTTCCAACCGAGTTGGGAACCTTGAGGGCATGTTTGTATACACACCCTTTCTGTGGAAAGGGGAAATTGCCACGTCAGCAAAATCCATAGAAATGGAATCCTCAGAAAAGGATTTCCGTCGAATTTAAAATTTCATATTTGGTGCGATTTTTTTTCCTCGCTGAATTGGTGCTAATGATGTTTGGTGCGGGTATGGATTCCTTAATGAAAATCAAAATCGAAATTCTATATGAGACATGAAGCAACTATGATTAACATAGCCTCATTAGAAACCCATCAAAAAATTAATTCACTCAAATAGGGCTCCAAATCAATATAGAACATGAGATCTAATGAATACAAAATATAGCAACATAGTTCATGCTTCATTTGACAATCAAATTGTGGATATATACCCGTGTCGGTATGTATATCCACAAAAATTTGGGTTGGTAATATCTTCATACTGATCATATCCAGAACACAACAATAAGATGAATAAAATGACAGGCCCCAGGGTTCGCTACCAATGAATAAATGATCAGATAATCGATATGTGAGTATTAACTCCACATACAGGAGCAGAATTTGAATGAACCCATTGCAAAAGAGACTGTTAATTTTGAATAGTTAGATTCAGAACTAGGCTTCAATGATGGATTCATAAGCCTGACATCATAGAATAGCCGCTGCCTGGTGCCATAGGATCTTAATTTGCAAAACACGGTGGGACTTGGAAGGGTTTCAAGGGTGGGAGGGGCGGGGTGGCTGATTTGGGTGGGGTTGGGAGCTGGTTGCAGGGGAGGTGAGAGAGAGACAGGGAGGGAAGGGGGGGGGGGGGGGGGGGGGGGGGGGGGGGGGGGGGGAGAAAAGAGGGCTTTGGTTGGGTAGAGAAAAGAGAGTGGAAATGTTCTTAAATACTTGTGATGAGTTTTATGAGGAAAAGCAATTCCTATACCCCCCCGATGGGAAATTCATTTCTTCACTTTTCAAAGAAAAAGCTGACTAGGATGGAAACGGTTTCCATGGAATTTCTTTGCACCAAATACAGGAAAACTGAATTTTCCGCAGAAAACCACACACTTTTTCCCTTTCCGCAGAAAAGTGAGTGTACACAAACATGACCTAAGTGTCTCGCTCAAGCAAACAAACAGTGAGCGGGGGAACTAAAACTTCAGAGTAAGGTTTTAGCGATTCACCATTTGAATGGTTAATGTCCACTATTTTACGGTATTTTACGGTCTAACCAACTCCTACCGGAAAAAAATCTGCGAAAATCACAATTTCAATAGAAGGAAAAACATTTATTTCAAGCAGTGCATTTTTTTTCATTGAACCATCCCCCCATTGTAAGGTCTACCTTTTCTACTCACTAAAGTGTGACGGAGAGACACAGTGAGGTTCCTCACTCGTTTCAAACTCTGGATGCTCTGCGTGTGTGGCTTGTATCAAAGGATTGAAACCCAAAGATTGGTGGCCACATCTTAAAATTTCAAGCTGTATAAAATAAATGCCCTCATCTTATCTGAAATAACCTAAAATTTCACTCCAATAATACGTGCATCATTCATACAATGGGGGCAAACTCTCATCTGAATAAGATGAGAAAAATTCTACACAAAGTTAGGGATTCATTTTCAACAAGTCGAACTTCCAATAGGTGGACTCCTCCTAGAGTTCCACTCTTTTCAACCCAGGAAAGTAGGCGTTCATGGGCTAGATGGCTGTGTTATATCCTTGCACAAGAACAACCCTGTTTCCAGTTTCCACCCCAAGCCCAAAATGGGCCTCTAATGTGAAGTCCGAGACCACCCATTTAGTAAATTTGGCTAGTCCAAAATTGGCCTTTCTTAATAGTTTTCTAGGGTTTCTAGCAATTGTTCAGACAATTATGCACTAAAATTAAAATTACTACTAGTGAAGCCTGCACGTGCCTTGTCCAAATAAATATATAAAAAAAAAGTGGATATTGAAAACCTGCTTCAATAACATCATTTCATCATTTCAAATTTTGATTGCATAAGGATGCTCAAAAAGGTGCTCAAATAATGAAGAACACATTCAACAAACTCAACTGCAAAAGATAGCGGGCATAAAAAATACATTAATTAAATTAATTTAGATAATTGCGTATAATATGAAATAACTGAGATGGTTGGTGACCTAATATGAAAACACGTGACATGAACACTTCCAATTGAATACATACATCCTGGCACATCCAACTGGATTTACATGTGTAACATATATATGCACCTACAACTATGAACTCATGCAAAAACAAATCCAATATCGACATTCATATCCACCAATATTTCGTAGAAAATAAGATGAATAACTATTCTACATGTTGCTCATATTTGGGGGTTGCAAAACCTGCAATGGGTCTTAATCCAGATTCAAAAGGTATAAACATGTATCACAACTTTAGTTCCAAAAATTCAATCAAATCATCATTCAAAGAAGAAGAAACATACGAAGAGAGCAGAGGCTGAAATTCATATATTAATTCAGCAGAATTTGGAAAGGAGGTATTGGAATTAATTTCCTTCCCTTAAATAAAGTAGATGTTTCCAAGATGAATAATTGTTGTGACCAACCCTAAATATTGCATCCTGCATTTAGAAAACACATTCTTGTAATTAGATTTTCCATATTGGCAAGAACAGGAGCTACCCAGATCCTGTTGCAGCGTCAGGGCCCTTAAATGACATAAAATTTAAACGTCAAAAGGCAGAAATTCTTGATCAATTAAAAATAACATCTTTGCTAACACACACAAGATATCAATCTGAAAACTTGAAAAACAAAGGAAAAAAGGCAAAAACAATGAAAATGTATTAGTCATATTTTATTATTAACAGTAGAGATCAATTGTAACAATGAAATTGCAGTTGAATTTTTCTTTTTCTGTTCTATCTTTTTTTTTTTTTTTGTCAAAGATGACTCTAGATATTAAAACTGCAATTATATTATCACCATCACTATCTCACCCGACAAATAGATACCCCAAGCTTTCAGGATTCTATTGTCTTCCGGCAGATGAAATCCATTCAATTTCACAAATTTCAATAAATCCTAATCCTAAAAACCCAACTCAATCCATTGACTTCCAAACTCCTCCAATAATCATCAAGTCAAGGGTGACAAGCGTCATCAACATAATAATAGGAAAATGAGCCATTTTTGGCAAATAAAAAAAAACAAAGATCTCTAAACTAAAGATCAATAGTTAGGGGAAATTATTTGCGGAAAAAATGAAAAGAACATGAAAAGGAGTCTCACCTTACCGACAAAGGGTGATGGGGACGACGCATGCTTACAATCTGCAGTTGTATTTGATCTGAAAAATGTGAAAATGATGCTATAGAACAAAATCACATGATATTTATGGAGTTACCATAGAAGGGATATCTGTTTATTTGGACTGAAAATCTAGCCCGGAAATTATAGGTTCAAACTAAGTCTGGTAAATCCATGAACAGTCATGGACTTGGGATTAGGCTGATCATCACAAGAAAGTAGTTGTACAAATCTAAGATCTATCTAGTTTTTCCAAAATCCACGCTAGAGTTTTAATTTATACATCATAAAAACTTCTTATAACACTAAAAAACGGAAAACCCCAAACCAAAATTCGCTTAGTTCATATCCGTGATGTTTATTCATATGAAAAGAGGCAGAAAGAAAACACCCAACACACTCACCAGTCGCCACTCTTAAAACCAAATAAAAGCCATTTTTCTTAGTTAGGACATGTTCTTCCTGGGTAATACCGACAACATCCATTGCATTTCTGGTCTCTAGATACTCCCTAGCATCATTCACATTTGCTGCCTTGTAACAGTTTGTCAGGTTGAGGTAGTGAAATGTATGTTCTTGGGTCAGCCAACTTGTACTTCTTGACATCTTGAAAGGATTAATGCCTACAATTAGTCCAAATTTATGAAATAAACAGCCCAAAGCAAAGAAGGAAAAAAAATAATCATACATTAGCCCATGATGTTTAGGTACATTGTTTAAGATGGACAAAGATAAGGTACCAGAAATATGACTACACATTTCTGTCATATTCATGGATAGTTTTATTAGTGTCATCTTATACTTCAGTGCCATTACAAAATTGCATACCAATACAGTAGATGGTAATCAGTGTTGTGCATAAGAATCCATTGAGGTTGGATATGGTTGTTACCTCTAGTGGTGCAGCACAAAGCATATAGAAGCAATGGTAGCTTCCTCTCAAAGTACAAAACATTGCCAGTAAGGCAATAAAAGAGTGAGCATCAACTGAAATAGTTACCTTGATTTGTTGTTCTTCACTATTTTGGCATTGCCAAATGCTTCCAAAAATCCATCAATAATACTTTGAACTTCAATGTACTTCACTTGATCAATCATAAGCTACTATTATCTCCAAAACCTGTTGCTCAATTGTTCTTCCCTCGGTACCCAATCTTCCAGCCATGAAATCGAGACATCTCATCAGCATCTTTGTCATCGTTGTTTTACCTGCTCCACTCTCTCCACTTACTAAGATGGATTGGCTTCCCCGCTCATTTCCCATTGCCTTGATATGAACCAAACCCAAAATTGTCTTTCATTATGACTGGTTGATGTTTGGAATCTAAATATCCATAGAATCTACCTGTAGCAAGTATCAGCAATAGCAAAAAGATGAGGACTAAGCTCTCCAAAAGGAACTCCTTTGTACTGCTGTATCATGTGGATGTCATACAAATGGGGTAGCCTTCTAAAAGGATTTACTACTATTACAATGTTCCCAGTATAAGTCGGTTAAAAGCCAAAAACTTTAATTCAATCCCAGTTCTCTTCTTTCCTAGAAACAACATGAATATATATTGCTATTCAGGTAAGAGACATACATAAATCTCATTGAGAGCAAAGCAGGAAACAATGCTATTTATTGTATCACAAATGAGCAAATCCGTATTGCTACATTGAAATATTTTTAAGTATTTTCACTAAACAAGATATAGATAAAAAATAAATGGGTGACAATAGATATTTACTCTTTTTTTGGAAATGGTCCCTGTTTTATAGTTTCTTCAGGACTTTAATCTCCTCCCATCAGTTTTTTTATTTTTATTTTATTTTGACAAAAAGATAACATAAACTTTTATTGGAAATAAGCATTACAAATAGAAGCTAACAAAGTTTATTATCGCACATACAATCCATCTTTAGCCAACTAATATTTTATATTCTTAGACTCCGGAAGAACACGACAAAGCACAAACAGTGCCACCGTGCCACCCTCATTGCTAGCCATTTAAGAGTTCCTTCAGCTTAATTGACTGAACTGTGAGAGCAACTTGTTGCTCTGGGACCTTTAGATGAGACACAAATAGCTACACCAACCTTGAAGCAAGTTTCTCAGTTTTTCCTTCTGCCAAAACAAATAACTCGCATATGAGAAGTAAAGGAAGAAAGAATAAAAAACAGAGTAGATGACAAATGTTATAAAAAAACCACATCCTGAGTCTTCTCATTGTGACCGCTTTGGTGATGACTGGAATATAGCATGATGAAGAGCTGAATTAGACTTCATGTTCAAATAGTGGAAACCACCAAGCTCCTTATATTCAACCCTAGAACCTCTCGGCATTTTAAAGTTAAAATCATCAAAATCTGCAAAAAAAAAAAAACAGACAATTCAAATTCTCAAGAGAAAGAAACAAACAACCCAGACAGCATTACATTCTTATTCTATAACTTGCATTTAATCAAGCAGTTATCATACATGCTCATTCTCTCACTGGCATTTAATCAAACAGTTATCATGCACTACATGAATGTAGTTGGGAAATTTTTACATCTCTTTCGTGAAATTATAAATAATTTAACTCGCCAAACTTCAACTTCATAAAGACAATTTAGAAATTTCCACACAAGAAAATAGAGCATGACAGAAAACCCACCAATGTCAATTTACTCAAAAAATGGTAAAATTCTTGAAAGATGATTTTTCCTGTGCCACGGGAAATCTCAGAATTTTATTCATAAGAATTTTTTTTTCTTGGCTAATTTATTCATAAAAATTCCACCATCCCATTTCACCAAATAGCATGTATACTATTGGGAATTTGGGATTCTCAAATAGAACAATAGAATGTAAAGCAGAGCATGACACGGAATCCACTCACCCTCACCAATGTTAAGGATCACCCTATTATCTAAGTACCATTTCAAGTAGCCCCCACAAATACATAGATGATGGCAGAATCCACTCCCAACCTACACTTTGAACCATTCGAAGAATACTGGGATGTGGTTTTTGGTAACATTTCGACTCTTCCGGTTTTGCCATATGTAATATTTCAACCAAATGCAAAATTCGATTTTGCCATCATCTATGTAATATTTCGACCATAATTATCAAAGGATCTCATAAAAAAAACAAAAAAACTTTTCTTTCCCATAGCATCTAGGAAAAAAAAAAACCACACTACAGATTCTATCATAGAGAACAAAAAATTAAAAAGAAAAGATAGAAGCACTTTGCATATGTGAGAAGAAATGGAAAATCGTTTTACATGTTGGGTTGACTTGGAGAAGATCCAAAGTGATGGTATTCATCCTCTTTATAAGAGAAAAAAAAAAGTCTGTACTTGCCAGAGAGAGACGAACAATCGAGAGGGATGGAATCGTCTAGATTTTGGTAACATGTAAGTGGCCCCATAAGCACAGGTGTTGGTGGTCAGTTTCTTCCATCAAGCATGACAATGCACGGATGCATCTTAAGTGGGCCCCACAGGTGTAGAGATTCAGCCGTGCTACTTGGACGGACTGGGGGTCGGTTTTTGGACCGACCCGATGATATTTGGATGAGGACCTAGGGGGAGTCTAAGTACAAGTAGAGTTTTTCGTAGAGATTTTGAGAGGAAGGCGGTGATATGGCGAGAGGATAGAGCTCCACCTGCCAAACATGCGTAGATGCATCTGTATAAGTGGAGGGATATGGACCAAATTAGCTACTTGGGATGAGCCCTGCTATATGGCCTGATGCCAGGCCCGATGAGTGGCCTGACACCGGGCCTGGCATTAGGCCATATAGCAGGGCTCAACCCAAGTAGCTCTTTTAAATGAGATCCAATGGCTTTTGGCCCGGTGTCAGGCCACTCATTGGGCCTGGCATCAGGCCAAGTAGACTTTTTGCTTTTAGTATAAGGGTATTTGATTATATTATTACTAGTTTGGCCCGGGCTTAGGCCTTAAAGGTTTATAGCACTTGGGCCTCGCTCGGATTATTTTTTGGGGCCAGGCTGGATTTGGATTGAGTGGGAGAGAGCCCAAGCCCATCCTGACCTGACTGTAAAAATAAGTGCAGGCAGTAGAAGTGTATAAAATTAATCGTGTCCTGACCCGACCATGGGTCAATGGCAGTAGATTTTCGGTGCTTAACCCGACCCGACCCGATGGTCGTCTTTAACGGTTAACGGGTCTCACGGGTCGGGTTACCGGGTGACCCGTGAACCCGGTAATAAAATAAAAAAATAATTAAATTGTAATTGAATCCAGCCAATTATCATTATAGATTAATTGATTGAAAATCACACAGCCTCCACCCATTTGAATCTGTTGATCAGATCCGCTGGGTCTCATCTCAGCCCCTAGATGGGCTAGGTGGGCCTCACTGAGTCTGGCGTTGAGCAAAATCAAACTCCATATATCATCACAGAATGCCAGTGTCTACACTTATGCGTATGTGTGGGCCCTGCATGATCATGACCAAGGGCACCCTATCGTGGGCCCCACATGATCATTGATACTAAGGTCCAGGCATGTCTTAGTAATTAGCGAGGGAGAACCCAGCCCATCAAGCGGAGCACTGGCTTCGGGCAATAAAGTGTCCTCATATTATGTTTGGGTTGGATTTGGGACTACGCTTAGTTATTTGGGTCCAAGTCAGATTTATTTATAGCTTAAACACTAAAAAAGAATTAATTATTTTTCAAAAAGAGATATTATTATCATCATTGCTGCTGTTGTTCTTGTATTATTGTTGTTATTTGAGTGAGTTAGATACATAATCATGGTATTTGGATCTGATAAATCTTGGGCTATGAACTTGTATGTGAGTGGGCTTAAACTTGGGTCTTATTGAAGCTACAACATAAATGGAATTGATGAAAACCTGAAATTAAATATTCCTTGAAGGTTCAGATTGTAATCGGTGGAGATTAGATCATTTCATCTCTCTCTTCTTTTTGTAGTATATTCCTTTGATATATTCAATTATTGCAAATCCCTCAACTTTATTACTTTTCCTTCATTGTTTTTAGGGCCTCTTTGCCGGACAGGTCCGACACAGCCCATTTACAACCTAATTTTTTTTCTATTTCATTTTTACCCGGACCCGACCTGTGACCCAAACGGGTCGGGTTCAGGTGGATTTTCACCTACATAAAATGTGGTCGGATGCAATGGAATCCTTCTAAATATATAGAGAAAGCAACAAGCACGCCGTTTTATAACGATAGTAGATAAGTGCCATAGAATTATAAGGGCAATAGAAATAGAAATAGAAATAGATACTTATTCAAGCTGGTTGGGCTGCCCCACCCCACGAGCATCCCAAAAGACAAGTATCCATTCCGGACTCAATTCATCCAACCGACCCATAGAGCACAGTCAAATAGTCAATGGATCTTATGTGTGAGCTGGCTATATTTAATTGGCCCAGCCAAAAAGATACCAGTTTCTAAACAGTGACTTCAACCACCTGCTGCCAAAAATTCCCTCTCAAGTCTCAAGACTCAAATCCAAACCAAAATCTTCCTACTTTCCTCTCTCTTTCTTCTTCATCTTCTCAAATCCCCAAACTTCATCACAAATCCCCACCATGGACACTACATCTGCCGTTCACGTGGTGGCCCTTCCTTACCCTGGCCGCGGCCACATCAACCCCATGATGAACCTCTGCAAGCTCCTCGCATCGTCCGATGACAGCCTCCTCATCACCTTCGTCGTAACGGAGGAGTGGCTCGGCTTCATCGGCTCGGTTCCCACGCCTCCGAACATACGGCTTCGCTCCATCCCCAACGTCATCCCCTCCGAGCTGGTGCGCGGGGCAGACTTCCCAGCGTTCATCGAGGCCGTGTACACGAAGATGGAGGCGCCTTTCGAGCGGCTTCTGGAAAGGCTTGAGCCGAAGGTGAGCTGTATCGTGGCCGATACGTATATGCCGTGGGCTGTTACGGTAGGGAGGAGATGGAACGTAGCGGTGGCGTCTCTGTGGACAATGGCTCCGTCCATGTTCTCCGTTTTGTATCATTTCGAGCTTCTCAATTCCAATGGCCATTTCCCAATTTTTGACTTGTCAGGTGCGTAACATTTACGTAAAGCCTTTTTTTTTTTTTTTTGTTTCGGCGGTGGAATACGTTCTTGGTCCAGTATAAAGAGGAGGAAAATCACTGTTCACTGTAGCTAATAGTGCCACTGTGCCAGTATGGACCAGTCTGGTACAATACAATCCAGCCTTTTTTGTCATCTTTTTTGCTAGGTGAAAGAATCTTCCTGCTGTGATGGCTTTATAGGCTTTTTAAATCTTTTTTTGAATGACAGTGGGGACTGGAGATCCAAATTTGTCCAATTAAGATGAAGTTTGGCATCCGTCTTCTTTGAATAGCATCCCGTGTGGTTTTGTTCTAAATGTCTGTTTTAACTCCTCCAGGAGCACTCCTCGTAAATGGTCTTATTGGTTGAACTTTGAGGAATGGAATGGAGTAGATTTAACTTTTTCATCTACTTAGTGCCAGTGGGCCCTTAAGGAAATTTTTGTAGGTCTGCCGCGCTTGACTGGAAACCAACTTGATCCACTTGAGTTTTTTTGTGTTAAAGTGGCAAGTGTGTCTCACTTTTGCTTGGTCTGAACAATTTATATAAAGCCTTTTTAAAGTCACACTAATGGGAGTGGTACCTACATAGTTGGATTGATAAAAAAATTAAAAAAGGGGCTCAATATACTTGATCCTACTTTCATGCATTTGATCAATCCAACATGTATATTACAGTAGGACTATAATTTGGGCCACTTCATATTCAATGTATGCCATCTTACTTGAATGGGTCAAATCAAGTGAAGGTGGGTTCCTAGTCCGTAATTGCGAAGTACTCGTCAGCATGAAATCTTCATCAGGTTTCAGCAAAACTCAACCAAACTCAATTTCAAACTGGTTATGACTTTAGGCCCAACCAAGATGGCCAACTGAAGTTCGAGATTCAGTCAGGTGAGCCAATTGGGTTCAGGTTTGGGATGTGAGTGCTTATGTGATAGCGTTTGAATAGTGTCAAATTTGGATTCTAGTGAAATGACCTCTTACATGAATCAGGTGAAAAAGGAGAGGAGCGTGTGAACTACATTCCAGGAATCTCTTCAATTCGACTAGCAGACTTACCCTACATCTCTATTGCCAATGGTGAAGCAGTTTTAGGCAGGGCTCGAGAAGCCATCTCTTTCTCAACCGAATCACATTGCCTTCTATTTACTGCCTTCTATGAGCTCGAGAACCATGTCATAGACAGTTTGAGAGCAAAATTCAGAATTCCAATCTACCATGTAGGCCCCACCATCCCTTATATGACACCCCAAGACATGCCCTCAAAGGCCATAGACCACCCTAACGTAGACCACTTTGAGTGGCTTGACTTGCAACCGAAGGGCTCTGTCCTATATATCTCATTGGGTAGTTTCTTATCAGTCTCAGGCCCACAGATGGACGAAATTGCAATTGGATTAAAAGCCAGTGGGGTCAGATTCTTGTGGGTGGCCCGTGCGGATGCAGCTCGTTTACAAGAAGTCAGCGGTGACATGGGCCTAGTGGTGCCATGGTGTGACCAGTTGAGGGTCTTGTGCCATTCTTCTGTTGGGGGCTTCTTAACCCATTGCGGATGGAATTCTACAATGGAAAGCGTGTACGCCGGTGTGCCTATGCTTACTTTCCCAATATTCTGGGATCAGATTCCTAATGCAAAATTAATAGTAGAAGATTGGAAAACCGGCCTGCAGTTAAAGAAAGAGATTGGAAATAAGAATTTGGTTCAGGGACTGGAAATCGCGCAAACGGTGAAGAGGTTGATGGATTTGGATGGAGATGAAAGTAGAGAGCTGAGGAGACAAGCTAGAGAAATGAAGGAGAGTTGTGAAAGAGCATTAGAGAAGGGAGGATCATCTGAAACCAATCTCAGGGCTTTTGTTAAAGAAATTGTGCAAGGTCAAAAGAATCAATCATATTAAAATGTTGGTCAGTATTGTAACCCTTGTGTTTGACCAATAGTTCCTTTCATTTCCTATGCCTTTTTAGTCTTCCAATTGGTTCAACCTTTTAGTAGCATCTTGCATCTATCTTTATCATGTTAGTTCTTCAATTACAATGTCTCAAGAATCAATCATGTTAAGCTTATAACATACTCCGGATGAGATGAAAGGATATCCGTGAGGCTGTATTTCTCTGGCAAGCATGATTTGCTACTCCATATTATTCCTTTCTAGAGTAATCAAGCATTGAGCCTCTGACTTGCTCTCAATCAAGAGAGTGGACACCACAGTCAGGCTCTTTCATTGAAAATCTAAATGGCCGAAAATGAAGGCCTACTGGTTGAACAGGCTGCCCAAAATTTTACTCCAAGAGAGTTGGCCCTCCCAAAGATTTAAGGATGTTACATTCTTAACAATATGCTCAATTTTATTGTATCGGCCCCATTGTGGAGTATCCCACTTTGCACGGGAAATGTGAATGAGACAGAGAGGATCCAAACTCGTTCATTATCACATCATTTACTCCATATTCCACCTTATCATGATTTGGTAATTGAATTTCAATGCTGCCGTCTCAAACATGCATGCCTGCAGTAGCTCCTCGGTCCAATAAATGATCACAGCAAACCAATAGCGAAATCTCATTAATAATTTATTGCTATACCAATTTACATGTGATAAATTCAACATGTGTTCTACTTTGACTATAGTGAAATATGACTCTCAGACCTCAGTGCCAAAACAAGGAGAAAAAGATGATCTTGAGCTCTAATATGCAGGCCCCTGTCAATGGGACGGGCCGGGCCTGGGCCTGCATTGTCCAATCCCGTCCCGAAAATAGGACGGGCTTGCCAGGTGTTGCCCAATCCCGGCCCTAAATTGAACGGGCCTACATCTAATCCCATCCTGTACGGGCCTGGGATGGGACAGGGCCGGGCCTGGCTTAGCCCGATCCTGGACATAGACACCCGGTGTGAACCGAACTTTAAACCCTCCTCCTTTTTTCCGGACTTGGGACTGGAATGTAATGCAACAAGCAACATGGCGGAGTTAAAAACTTTTTTTTTCCTGTGACAGTGAAAAAATCAGAAAATCAATAGAAATGAATGAGTATCCTATATAGGCTATATGCGTCAAGTAATGTCGGAACAGTTAAAACCTTTTTTTTTCCTGGTGAAAGTAGAAAATAAAAAAAACAATAGAAATAAATGAGAATGAATATCCTATATGAGTCAAGTTAAAGTAATGCAAGATCGGTTGAATTTTTTTTTTTTAACCGGTTGAAAGTAGAAAATCAGAAAATCAATAAAATAAATGAGAATGATTATCCTATATGAGTCAATTAATGTAAAAAAGAAATCAACATAAATTATTTTTCTTTTAATATGTCTAAAACATCAGTTAGTGCATTCCCATCATTGTCTAAATCACCATCACTAGTTGGGTCATGGCTAAACCAATCTTGGGCACAAACTAATGCTTCTACCGTATTTGGTTTCAAAGAAGTCCTATGTGGGTCAAGTACCCTCCCTCCTGTGCTAAATGACTTTGTAGTGGGCCGGCCCGGGCCTGAACGGGCTGGGTTGTTTCTACCCAGTCCCAGTCCCATTTTGGCCGGGCTTTGAAATGTATTGTCCAAGCCCAGCCCACTGGGTTCAAATTTTTTTAAAAGCCCTGTATTTTCGGGCTTGGGACGGGCCGGGCCGGGCTTTTTACCCGTTTCAACGCGTCCCATTGACAGGCCTACTAATATGTTTGTCCTCCCAACCATCCTCTTAAAATCTTGAAAAGTTTTATCTTCAAAAATATCGAGATTTTTTTTAAATTTAGAATTTTTAATATAGAGCAATACTAAAGCAAAACCCTATGCGGGAAGAATAACTGAAAAAGGAGGAAGAGAAGCCCACAGTGAAAAGAGAGACACACCCTAGAAGTATTCAAAGATTATTAGTTAGGGATATTTATGTTGGCCAAATAAACACAGCTATTGAGGTTGTTTTCTAGCCACATTTTGAGCCTACATGCCCCACATGTCAACATCTCTCATTTCACTAAAAGGACCCAAAACTGTGTCCTCTACTTTATTGTGACTGTAACCAATCATTATGTCTATATGACTTTTCTGGGTTACCTAATAGTCTAATACTCAATCCCTTCTTTATGACATTTTTTTTTTTACTTCCATATATGTTGGAATATCATGACAGGCCATCAACAGAAATTAACATTTTTGAATCATAATTTTTTTTCAAAAATCATGAATGTTTGTGAAAATGATACTGAGATTGTCTTTTTCTTTGGTATTTTAAACTTCCCCATGGCAATATTGGGTTCTTTGTGGGGAACAAGAAGCGTCTTTAATTTTGCTACTGTAGGTGCAGAAAATAATGACCCACAATAACTGGGGAGCCTTAGAGGACTTATCCAAAGATGTTGATGACTGGGGTGCCGTCCGAAAGCCTGAAAGGGAAGAACACACGGTCAGAGGACCCTGGCCTGGGCGGCGCAAGGCTCTCCGATGCCAAAGTCAGTGTAGGAACTGGAACAATGGAAGGAGAGGAAGAAGAGAGGCAGAGTAACAGCTCTATGTGTTGTATTGTGCGTACCTTGCATGTGGTATGGGATTATATTTATAGAAGCTTGCCTTGTATTTTTGGAGGACACCTTGGTGTGTGTCCCGTGATTTGACTGGGAGTCATGATAAGCCCGCAAAGTAATAAATGCGGTCCAATCCAGCCCACCCTGCATTTAATGCCAGTCGGATCAGCCCACAATGCATTAAATGCGCGTCTTGTTGGGCCAGATCGTGTCGGGTGCTTTTGGCGGTAGGAACAGCATCGGATCTGCCCTCGGGCCCTGCCCTGATGTGGCTTCAACCGCTGGACGCCGCCTTGTCAGTGATCCGGCGAAGATTGTGGACGGATGGATGTCGCATCTGTCTTACTAGTTTGTTACCCCTGTTCCTTCACGCGCCTGGCGACGTGAGGGGTGCGAGTGGAGGTCTTTTCTTGCTTCGGTTCTCGTCTCGGCTTCTTCAGCCGAGGTGGAGTTCTCAGCCGAGATGGAGACGTAGGGGGTGGCGGAGCTCGGCGCTAGTGGCATGGAGCTGTCTGACTTCGGCCGAGGCCTCTGCCTTTCTAGCCGAGGTGAGTCTGGTGCCACGTGGGTAGCACGCGGCTGGCACGTGAGAGTGCTTAGTCTCATCTGATGGCTGGGATTAGCTTAATCCGGTGCTCTGGAAATCTCCCCGCACAATTGCCCCCTAGCTCCTGATCTTGCGGAGGTCGTCAGTGCCGTGAGGTCGGGAGCTATGTGATGGTGCTTACCCAGTGGAGGAAGTCCCTCTCGGCCCTGATTCACGGTCGCTTTGGATACTCGAGGCAATAATTGGCGTCCCTTATTCAATGCTGGAGACAGGTTGACAGCTCTGCGTGTCGTCCTCTGGTCAGTCGTCTGTCTCTTCGAGTTCGTGCGCGCCGCTCTGTCAGGGACGCAATCAATGTTTGAAATGATTCGCGCGGAGCTCTAGGAGATGCCCCTTTGGCGCGCCCAACTAGGTCCTCTGGAAAGGGGGGGACTTTTGGCGATATATATAGGGCGATCGAGGTTCGTCTTCTTCTCTGTTGCCATTCTGAATCAAAGGAGGATAAGCTGCTGCTAGGGAACCTCGCCTGTGGAGTGGTGTGCTGCTGGGGCCGTGTCTCTTTGCTGCTCACTGTCATCACTGTCATCGTCTTGCTCCCGTAAGTTCCTTCTGCCCTGCCTCTTCTCCTGTGGGTTTCTCTGTCTTTGGACTGGGGTAGAAATGGGAATCTATAGTCACTGGTTAGAGGGCGATGGCAGCAATCGAGGGCTTCAGGTCGGCCTTTAGGGTCCCTGCTGACGTCCAAGTTAGGGGCGAAGATCCCAACGGCATCAACCTTCGCGACTTCTCAGGGGGTTGGATGCCGTTTCCTCTAGTGGCTGTGATAGAAGGTGGGGTCCGTTTTCCCCTTCACCCCCTTCTTAGGAGGTGTCTCAGTCAATGGCGCCTCTGCCCCTGCCAGCTGCTACCCAATGCCTTCAAGATTGTGATGGGCACGGCTAGGTTAAATGAGGTTCTGGGCATTAACCTCGGCGTCTTCGATATTGAGGACGTATATGATATATGCAAGTCCGGAGATGCTTATTATCTCCGGGCGAAGCCAGGCCATGACGGCTTTGTCCGATACTTGGAGGATTCAAGCAAGTATGCCAGAGACGATCTCCTGTATGTCTCGGGAAACTGGGAGTTCGGGGTGGCCGACACCGATAGAGGCTACCAAGTCCCACGCCACTTCGGGACTATTCCAAGTAAATACCTTCTCTCTGGTTTTTATATTGTTTCTTTTTGTTCTGCCGTGCTAACGCTTCTGATTGTTACAGCTTTGAAGGAGAGAAAACGGGCCGCCCGCTACATCTGGAAGAGGAACGAGGCCTGGCTCCGCCTAGTAAAGCGGTTACAGCGGCCATGACGGCAGGGCGGCTTGGTCGCTACTAGGGTATCAGCAGAGATACCGTGGGTATCTGAGGGGCACCGTAGAGCCGATCCAAGGTGAAGGTGTAGGTCCCGAAGTCGGGTAGGAACAGGCCAGTCCGGAGGCTGCAGAGGAGCCTTCGCGGGCGTCGTCTGACGTTAGGGCCACGTCTGGCGTTCTTGCTTCCACGTCGGGATCGAGACCTCTCCAGGTCCCGGGAAGGGAGTCGAGTCGGGCCGCCCGATCTCCTTCGCCAAGTTCCGAGATGAGGCACGCCAGGCGTTTGTCTTTCGAGGACCTCGAGGCCTTGGCTCTCGGAGTGGAGGATGCCCGAGCCCCCCATGGGTCTGTGAATCTGAATTCCCCTGAGCCTCCTTCGAGTGTTCGAATGAATTCCCCCGCGGCTGCTGTGGAGGTTCCCGCACCTCCTAGCCCCATTGGTCTAGAAGTACGTTCGCCTCCGGCCGAAGTTGAGCAGGAGGGGGCTCGGCCGCTGAAGATGCCGAGGACTGATGCAGGTCCCAGCTCGGTCGCTGCCTCGCTGCCTCAGGGGCCGCCGTTATGGTAGCCGAGCTTTATGCTTGGGCCGGGGAGGCCGATGACGATGGAGGATCGCGTTCTTCACAGGATTGATCCACAGGTCCTCGAGGCCTTGGGGCGAGCCTGCGCCCTACCTCGGGACATGGAGCAGCTGGACAAGTACAGCGACCAGAAGCTGATTCTGTCAATGCTGCAGTCTAACTTCACGGTAAATCTTTCTGCATTTCTTTTCGCCAATCCGGCGGTTCGGCATCTACGATCTCTGGATCTAATGCGTATACCCCGTTTCTTTCACAGGCGGCACAGAAGTCCATGGCTGTTGCTGATAGGATCTGCAGATACAGTATGGATGCTGCCGAGCTGATCGTGGAGAAGAACGACTTGCAAGAGTCTATGGACGTCGTCACCCAGAAACTAGCCAGGGTGAAGGGAGAATACGCGGCGAAGCTTGAGCAGGCGAGGGGGGAAGCCGAGGTGGAGAGAGCTAGGGTGGCCGAGCTCGAGGTTTCCATATCGAAGATGGAAGATGACTATGCGGCCCTGCTTCAGGCCGAATCCTGAGGGCGGATGAAGCCGAGGCGAAACTCAAGTCGGAGTGCGATGCTGCTTTCGAGGACGCCAGAGTGCAGGTCACCGCCCATTACAAGGAAAGGGTCCTCGTCGTGAGGGATAAGGCCTGGGTGAAAGGATGGCGTGCCGGCCTGAAGGAGGCCGGGGCTTCTGAGGACCACCCTTCCTTCCGGGAGCCTCCCCCGTACCCACTCCCGACGCCGGCTTCTGCTGCTCCGGAAGTTTCTGATGCTGCAGCCCGCGGGTCCGACCGGGCATGACCTCGGGACATTCGCTTCTCTGCTTTATGCTTTTTGTAATTTCCTTCAATTGTATTTGCTGCACAATGTAATGACAAGGATTTTAATGCAATTGAAAGTTTCTTTGACCACTCGTCCTTTTGCTTCTGTCTCTCGGTACTTCTGTGCTTGAGCTCGGCATGGTGCTTTCTGTGATGGGACGTTTAGAATTGAGTGCCGAGCTATCTTCTTGGGTGCTTGCGACGATACTCCGTATCCCGGGCGATCTTTTCCAGTATTCACGCTGATAATCCGTATCTGGGGCGATCTTGTACAGCAGTCGGCATGGTGATGTGACCGTTGAGGGGAACGAGGGGATGGCTCCACGTGGTATCATCGGAGCCGCTGGTCAGTATGGGGGAAGTCTAGCACGCCACGCAAGACGTGAGAGACCTTACCTCATAATTTCCCTCGAAGATCGGGCCCCCCGCTCTTCCTATAAATAGGAGTGGCAGGTTTGCCATGGAAGGGACGAGGGAACCGGGATATTCAAACAACCTGGCAGCCATGCTTAATAGATCTTCACGGGCTCTTGACCCAGGCGGAACTCCTGTGCCAGGTGATGGCTTCCTCCGAGGGGGAAGGCCTGTCGCAGTCTGCGCGCTCTCTGAAGATGGTCCTCGTAGGCTACGCGCTCTCTGAACGCGGGTCTACAGCCAGCCTTCCCTGGTGCGGTTGCATGGGAATCTTTGCAGCCTTGGGTTGGTGGCGCCCCCTGCGTTCGGCTGCCTTGTCGTCATCCCGCAAGGTTCTGGGCGGAGGGTAGGACTAGAAACGCCCCAGGAGGGGGCTCTTGTTTGCAAACTTTGGTCTGACTAGCCAAAGCGTGTTGCAGAGCTCTTGGCACCGGGCGCCTGGGGGTCCTGCTTCATCCCAGAGGGCGGGTCTGAATCATGCCGCAGACCCTCCTCCTTGTGGGATATCAAGACCTCGGGGCAGGATGCAACAAGCCTTTCCGCCGGAGGTTTCCGGTCGGCGGGCGGTGTCGGTGAAGAGTAGTCTCAAAGCCTGCTTTCTTTTGGGTCTTCGGAGGGCCACGAGCCTTTCTGTGTATTTTGTTTCATGTTTGTAATCCATGCAATGAAGCAATTACAATGAATAAGAAGGGACGAGTTTTGTGTTCGCTCAATCCGTGTACATTTGCATTTTTGTATTTCCATGCTCGCACTGCTCTTCTTTCGAAAGCTGACCTTGGCCGAAATGGGGAGATTGAGCCGAAGTGAGTTTTGGCGTGATCTCGGCTGTTTGAGTTCGGCGTGATCTCGAGGGTGTTTGAACCCAGAACATCGGAGATCTCGGCCGTGCGATCTTTAGGGGTGTATGAACCAGGAATTTAGGAAGCGACTGAGCGTCGGAGCTCGGAGCCTTTTCCAGGGTCCAGGACCCGGAGCTTTAGGAAACGACCGAGTTTGGACTCGAGGCCTTTTTTTTCCCGGGTGGTGGACCCGGAGCTTTAGGAAACGACCGAGTTTGGACTCGAGGCCTTTTCCAGGGCGGTGGACCCGGAGCTTTAGGAAACGACCGAGTTTGGACTCGAGGCCTTTTCCAGGGCGGTGGACCCGGAGCTTTAGGAAACGACCGAGTTTGGACTCGAGGCCTTTTCCAGGGCGGTGGACCCGGAGCTTTAGGAAACGACCGAGTTTGGACTCGAGGCCTTTTCCAGGGCGGTGGGACCCGGAGCTTTAGGAAACGACCGAGTTTTGACTCGAGGCCTTTTCCAGGGCGGTGGACCCGGAGCTTTAGGAAACGACCGAGTTTGGACTCGAGGCCTTTTCCAGGGCGGTGGACCGGAGCTTTAGGGAAACGACCGAGTTTGGACTCGAGGCTTTTCCAGGGCGGTGGACCCGGAGCTTTAGGAAACGAACGAGTTTGGACTCGAGGCCTTTTCCAGGGCGATGGACCCGGAGCTTTAGGAAACGACCGAGTTTGGACTCGAGGCCTTTTCCAGGGCGGTGGACCCGGAGCTTTAGGAAACGACCGAGTTTGGACTCGAGGCCTTTTCCAGGGCGGTGGACCCGGAGCTTTAGGAAACGACCGAGTTTGGACTCGAGGCCTTTTCCAGGGCGGTGGACCCGGAGCTTTAGGAAACGACCGAGTTTTGGACTCGAGGCCTTTTCCAGGGCGGTGGACCCGGAGCTTTAGGAAACGACCGAGTTTTGGACTCGAGGCCTTTTCCAGGGCGGTGGACCCGGAGCTTTAGGAAACGACCGAGTTTGGACTCGAGGCCTTTTCCAGGGCGGTGGACCCGGAGCTTTAGGAAACGACCGAGTTTTGGACTCGAGGCCTTTTCCAGGGCGGTGGACCCGGAGCTTTAGGAAACGACCGAGTTTGGACTCGAGTCCTTTTCCAGGGCGGTGGACCCGGAGCTTTAGGAAATGACCGAGTTTGGACTCGAGGCCTTTTCCAGGGCGGTGGACCCGGAGCTTTAGTAAACGACCGAGTTTGGACTCGAGGCCTTTTCCAGGGCGGTGGACCCGGAGTTGCCGAAGTCATGTGAGGAGAGATGACACAGATTTGACGACAGGGCAAAAGACACTTTCATTGATTGAGACTTGCTACATTTTTTAGAAACAGAATTTCTTCAGGCAGGACGCATTCCACGATCTCGGCAGTGGCTTGCCTGTGAGACCACCCTGAACGGGCCATGCCAGCTCGGGGCCGGCTTTCCTTTGTCTTGGCTGTGTGCTCTGGCTAACCGTTGCCGTCAGTTGGTCAGACGCAGGGCTATTGCTCCTTGGCGCTTGTCCGGCAGCTCCAGCTCCATTGCCAGGTTTGTCTTACTTCGGCCTTGGTCGATCAGCTCTGCGAGAAGGCCGATCTCTAAAGGAATTGACTGCTTCCATCCCGCAGGCCGGAGAGGTGTTGACGAGGTGGGAGACCGTCGGGCTTGTGAAGTGGGACTCGGCGGCAGTCTCTGCAGGCGTCAAGTTCATCCGGTCGTGGCCAGTGATGGCGCCGACCAGGGGGAACCTGTCTGGGTCTGCCGAATTCAGCATGGCCTCGGCCGTGGCCTCAATCGCTGTGGGGGAGCTGGATTCCCCCGAGATCTTTGTCTGAGAGAAGAGGTCACAGGTCGGCCGCGGCGAGCTTTTTTTTGGATGCCAGTCCGAGCTCGGCTTCCATCACCTTCTTCCGTGCGATGCGAGCTTCCGCGAGACGAGGGAGAGGGAACCGAGGATGCCAGGTGGATCACGTTAATGATCTTTTCAGAGTCCTCGCTGTCTGGGTCCCGAGCCGTGCTCTGGTGAACTCGGCCCCCGCTGCCGCCGGCATCTCCTGTTTTGACGAATTCTGGGAGGTGGCCTTCGCCGGCGAGTCTCTCCAGGTACAACTTCAGAGAGTTGCACTCCTCGGTCTTGTGTCCTTTACCTTTGTGGTAGGAGCAGTAGAGCTTGCTTCGACTGCCGTTGGTGGGCTCATTTCTCAAGGGCTGAGGCCACTCGAAGAACGGCTTACCCTTTATTTTGTTCATGATCTGGTGTATCGGCTCTCTGAAGACGACGTTGATGCCTTGATAGGCGCTGGCGTGAGGCCTTGGCCTCCTGCTGCCCCCAGACCTGGGTGGTATGGGCACTGCCGAACTGGCGACCCAAGCCTGCCTGGGCTCCTGCTTTTGGAAGGGCTCCCCGCCTCTCTGCCGAGGCTGGTTGCTCTCGTGCTCGGGTTCCGGATGCCCGTCCTGATCCCGGGCTCGGATCTCGTCTTCCTCCTGGGCGATGAAGCGCTTTACCCGGGACATCAACTTTGGCATGGACTCTGGGGGGTCCCCGGCCAAGTCCTTCCGCAAGTCGTGGCCGGGGATCAGGGCATGCTGGAAGGCGTAGATTGCTATCTCCTCCCTAGTGCCCTCGATCTGGCTGTAGACCGCCCAGAATCGCCGGGCGAAGAAGGCGAGGGTCTCACCCTGTTTCATTCTCATGGCGAGGAGGTCCCCCTCCTTCTTGGGGACGACGCTGTAGGCTTGAAACTTCTTCAGGAAGGAGAGCTGGAGCTCCTTCCAACTCGAAATGGACTTCTCTGGGAGAGAACAGAACCACTTCAGGGGGAGGTCACCCAAACTGGAGGAGAAGATTTTGCAGTTTAGGTGGCCCTCATTCCCCCAGATGGACATCTTCTAGGAGAAGTGTCGGAGGTGAGCGGATGGGTCGGACAGTCCGTCATAGGGGACGAACCGCGGGACGGAGAACTTTCTGGGCAAGGGGGTGCGCTCGATCTCTTTTGTGAAGGGTGAGCCCCCCAGATCAGTGTGACCACAGATCTGCTTCTGGTCCCGCACGTCCAGGTTGTGCTGGAGAGCCAATCTGACGCGTTTGTCAAATCGCTCCTGCTCATCGTCCTTCTCTGGAGTCTGGGCCTTTGGCTTTCGCTTGGAGTGGTTCGGGCTACGATGGCTATGAGTTCGGCCATCTCGGCTAGGGTGACTCCGGCTGTTGCTCGAGCCTTCGTCACGAATCTGGCTCCGCTTATGGTCCAGATGGTTTCTGAGGTCCTCGCGGGGAGGCTGGGCTGCCCTGCTGGGGGCGTCCTTCTTTTTCCCTTGAGGCTCAGAGACCTGCCTCAAGGAGGCAGTTTGCGCTGCCCTCAGCTGCTGCTGGAGCTCGCGAATCAGCTGCTCTTGCCTCTGGAGGAGAGCATTTTGGGCTTCGAGGACCCCTCCAGTGGCAGGGGGTTGAACGTGGCGCGTCTCTCCTACGGCCACCGCTTTGTCCTTCCGAGGACGCTCATGCCGACGCTCATCGCGTCTGGGTGGCATAACTTCTTCTGCTGAGATCGAGGCCTCGAGTCCCTCTTGGAGTGGGAACTCGACAAAGAGCTGAGAGCCTAAGCGGCCCTCGCCTGCAGACGTGCCATGCACCGTGCGGGAGCGCCCTTGAGGGGGGACGTCCGTCGACGGTCGTGGCAGCTCGAGCGCTGCTCTCGAGGACTCTACGCCCTTCCTAGCTTTCGGAGGCATGGCTTCTGAGAGATTGAGGTTAAGAAGGTTGAGAAGGTTGGGAAGGTAGGGATATTACTTCCCCACAGACGGCGCCAATTGTAGGTGCAGAAAATAATGACCCACAATAACTGGGGAGCCTTAGGGGACTTATCCAAAGATGTTGATGACTGGGTGCCGTCCGAAAGCCTGAAAGGGAAGAACACACGGTCAGAGGACCCTGGCCTGGGCGGCGCAAGGCTCTCCGATGCCAAAGTCAGTGTAGGAACTGGAACAATGGAAGGAGAGGAGGAAAAGAGGCAGAGTAACAGCTCTATGTGTTGTATTGTGCGTACCTTGCATGTGGTATGGGATTATATTTATAGAAGCTTGCCTTGTATTTTTGGAGGGCACCTTGGTGTGTGTCCCGTGATTTGACTGGGAGTCAGATAAGCCCGCAAAGTAATAAATGCGGTCCAATCCAGCCCACCCTGCATTTAATGCCAGTCGGATCAGCCCACAATGCATTAAATGCGCGTCTTGTTGGGCCAGATCGTGTCGGGTGCTTTTGGCGGTAGGAACAGCATCGGATCTGCCCTCGGGCCCTGCCCTGATGTGGCTTCAACCGCTGGACGCCGCCTTGTCAGTGATCCGGCGAAGATTGTGGACGGATGGATGTCGCATCTGTCTTACTAGTTTGTACCCCTGTTCCTTCACGTGCCTGGCGACGTGAGGGGTGCGAGTGGAGGTCTTTTCTTGCTTCGGCTCTCGTCTCGGCTCCTTCAGCCGAGGTGGAGTTCTCAGCCGAGATGGAGACGTAGGGGTGGCTGAGCTCGGCGCTAGTGGCATGGAGCTGTCTGACTTCGGCCGAGGCCTCTGCCTTTCTAGCCGAGGTGAGTCTGGTGCCACGTGGGTAGCACGCGGCTGGCACGTGAGAGTGCTTAGTCTCATCTGATGGCTGGGATTAGCTTAATCCGGTGCTCTGGAAATCTCCCCGCACAGCTACCCATATGCTTTGCTTGGCTTACTTTGCTTACTTATGTTGGGCTTTCTTTTCGCGGAAGGAGAATATTAAATCAATAAAAAGATGTGTATAGAAAACTATAGCATATATTATGATGGGTATAAAGTTTACCATATTCAGAGGATATAGCATTCAAAATATGATTTCTACAAAAGAAGGCATCATGTTGTCATTCAGAGGGATCAACGAAAGCCACTGGTTCATATAATTTAGGTTAAAGAGATGGTTTTTTGAAACTATTTGTAGTGGTTGTTTGCCTTTTTAAAATGTGATAGGGAAATGAGATTTATATATGCAAATATTATTGCATATGAAAAAGTTACAAATGTAAAACATATCACTATGTTTGTAAAAGTTACCATTTTTGATGGTTTTATATGTATTTGGATTTTCTTGGGCTTTTTTGATAAATTTCTCAAAATCCATATAGAATTAAGACATGAAATTAAATCAATTGCTATTTACCATTAAAACAAGAGTATTGAACAATTCGGATCATGAATTGGGGCCCATAGTAGAGTACGAAACAAGTTTTATAGGTTGATGATTTTGGACTTTTTTTTTTATAAATTTCTCAAAAGATTTAACTTATGAAATTATCAATGTTGGGTTCTCAAAAGATAAATGGCTTGAATCATGAGTTTGGAGCCCACAAAAGTGAGTAAACCATTATATATATAGTCAATGTAGTTCAAACCAAGACAACCACTTAATGCGTTTCTCCTTGTACCACCATCTGGTTACGATGCCACATGTAATGATTTATTACATGTTTATGTATAGAGGATTTTACCAAAAACAAAAGGATTAGGTGACTAGTGGCCCCAAAAGATCATTTTAACTGACCTTACACCAGATCAGTCATTTTGCCAGAAAAAAGTATTTTTTTTAGCACTTTCTACTAGCGTCCTTAGCGACCTTAATTTTATAACGTTAAGGGTCCTTAGGGACTCTGCTGTGTATATATACAAAGTAGAACAAAATAGGGCTTAGTTTTGTTGTCAACAGCTTATTTTTTTCTTCAACACGGTCATCTGTGCCTAGCCAGCGGTGGTCCTCTCCAACATCCTCTTCGTCTGCAACTCCTCGCCCTCCTACTAACTGTGGTCCCCTCCCACATCTTCTCACTACAACAAAAATCATTTTTCCCGATGTAAATTTTTCCACGCCTCATCTATCTGTTGTTGCTGGTCATTTGCAATTGTTTATGCGCGCGGTGTTTTCTTTATTTATATTGTAGATAGAGATGTCAAGTGGGCCGTGCTTGCCCGCCAGTCAACGGGCCGTGGCACGGCACGGCCAGGTCAACGGCACGGCCCACTGGGCACGGCCCATGACGCGGGCCTTGCTGGGCTGAGCTTCGCAGGCCCGCTGGCCCGTTTGGTACGGCCCGCCAGGCTAGCGGGTCAGCCCCTGCAGCCGCTAGGCCCGCCAGGATTCGGCCCGCCAGGCCCGCCAGGCACGGCCCTCTTGGCCTGCCCAAAAATGTGTGTTTTTTTAAAAAAATTGTCAATTTTATTTCTGAGAGAAGTATGTCATGTAAGTAATCCACACACTAAAATATAATTCACTTGAACCTCCCATTCTATCCATGCAAAGTTGTACACTGGTATCTGCAAACAAACTCAAAAATCAAAATGCATTGTACATCAATAAATTTTAAAAATTGGTTGTTTTGATTAGTTTATCTTCGAAAATAATTCTTATGTGTCACTGCATCTTATTGTTTTTCTATTAGTAAAAAGATGAAAGTATGATTTATTTTGAAACTGAGGAACGCGGGATAGCCCAGTGGTAAGGGTGTCCCATTTTACATGCCGGCCATGGATCATCCTTGGTCAGGTAGATAGTCTCACATGTCTTGTACCACTCACCCATGCTAGGGTAAAAAAAATATATTTTGCTACCATAATGACTCCCTTCCAGGGAAAATTCTCTCCCTTCCCATTTGCCAATGTGGAAACTTGCAAGTAACAAGAAATGACCATCTGAATCTCTAAGAGCATCTCCAATGGATATGTTATTTTGGAAATGTCAAATTCCATTTAAAGACTTATGTGGCAATTTGAAGGTTTAAAATTTGACATTTCTTAAAATAAGAATTCCACCTTATGTGTCAAATTACATGAAAATTTCTCCCTTCTTCTTGAGTTCTACATTGTTAGTGTAGATTTGTCTTTATTCAATAATGTTTTTATTTTTTATAAATTATAATAACTTATTATTTTTATTAATCAATTACGTATATTATATATTCATTTGGGTTTAATTTTATTGCATAATGATTATCATAAAAATAAAAGTTTGACCACCATGCTTAAAGTACAACACATAAGTACAAAAAAATAATAATTACAGTATTTATAGTATGAAAATATAGTTACTTTTATAAAATACCTCATGGATAAAGTCTAACTACTTTAGGTTCTCATCCCTATCTAAAGTGGTTAAATTCTCATCCTAATTTAACTAGTAGTTTAATACTCTAAAGTGGTTAAGTTTTCATCCTCATCTAACTAGTTTTAATATTGTTTGGATAAAGATTTGTATATAATTGTTAGTTGGTCCAGTGGTTATGTTTACCTGAATCACACCTAGCATACACATTTTATTTATTTTTAAAATTATATACAGGTTATGCAGGTTGAGCCGACCCATCTCCAAGCATCAAAGAGACCAGGCCCGCTCCACTGCGGGCCTGCGACATCTCTAATTGTTAGATATCATGGGTACATCTTTGAGTCAACAATCGCAGAGAAACCAAAGTAGAAGAGTTCTTAGGCATGCCTAAATTTTTCCTTGAACTTGATAAAATTAGATCTTCAAGCTAATGGTCTAATCTTTATCAGACACCTTTTCTTTTCTTTTTTTTTCGGTAACAACAAACTTTCATTCAAAGTGTGTAGAAAACAAGAAGAAGAGAGAAAAGAAACAAGAGGTACAAGAACATTGTACCCAAAAGATAGAAAACTATAAAATGAACCATTCCCAAGGAGACAATCTATCAAACCCTTGTTTGGCTAAAGCATTTGCCATGAAATTGGCTGATCTTAGCTCATGACGAAAGACTATATTAATATTTGAAGATAATGCCCGAATCTCATTAAAAAGGAATTGAAACATCCAAGGATGCACTTTTCGGTTGGACACCCAAGTGATTGCATTAGAGGAGTCACTATTCACAATAAGGCCACCATTAAATCTCCTATATAAAGCATCAAAGGGCCTGCAAAATAGTTAAAACTTCCACTCCATTCGAATTAGAAATACCATATTTTAGAAAACATAAATAAAACCTCTCCCTTATAGTTACGAAGCACACCTTCAACACCCGCTGGCCCTGGCTTACCTCTTGCAGCTCCATCAACATTAAATTTAAGCACACCAAGAGGAGGTGGAGACCAAACAACGAGTCTCTCTAACTTAATTGGGACACACTCCATACAAGCTTCCCCATTAACAAGGATATTATTTAGAGTAAAATTAGAAAACTCCTTCCTTACCAAAGCCCACTTCGCGATCATCACGCCAATTGAAGAAATCAAATATGTTGTAGAAGAAGAATAGCTCTTAAAGATTCTATCATTCCGTACCATCCAAGCAAACCATAAAATGGCAAATGGAATCATCTTCCAAAGAATAAGCCCATGACCAATAAAACGTCCTCCTAACCAAGAGTCCAAGACTCTGCCGCCATGCAATAGTCTCTAGGCAACACCAAACAATACCACACCTACCAATTAAGTGATCGACTCCAAGCTACACCGACAACCTCACAATGAAGAAATAACCTCTTTACGACACATCACACAAATGTTTGAGATGTTATTCAAAGTCAGCCCTCTTCTTCTTAAGTTATCAACTTTCTTTTATGAGACACCTAACATTGATAATATCGTCAATGTAGACTTCTACCGTCTTGCCGAGCTGAGCCTGGAACATCTTGGTCACGAGGCGTTGGTATGTTGCCCCTGCGTTCTTCAGCCCGAAGGGCATGACTTTGTAGCAATAGGTGCCGCGGGGGGTTATGAAAGCGGTCTTCTCCTCGTCCGGCTCGTACATCGGTATTTGATGGTAACCCCTGAAGGCGTCGAGGAAGCTCATCCGGTCATGGCAGGCGGTGGCATCGATCATCTGATTGATCTTCGAAAGGGGGAAACTGTCTTTAGGGCAGGCCCTATTGAGATCGGTCATGAAGTCCACGCACACTCTCCATTTGCCCGTTTTCTTCTTTACCACCACCGTATTGGCCAGCCAAACCGGATACTGGACTTCCCGGATTGCGCCCGCCTCCAATAACTTGCCGACCTCGTCGACCACCGCGTCTGTCTGCTGGATCCCCGTCCTCCGGGCTTTTTGCACTACTGGCTTGTGGCTGGGGTCCACATTCAGCCTGTGGCACATGACCTCGGGGTCGACCCCAGGCATTTCGCTCGGGGTCCAGGCGAAGACATCCACGTTCTGCACTAGGAACCTCGAGAGCTCGACTCTCTTTTCGTCTGGTAGCTGCGTGCCAATCAGGAAAAATCTATCAGGGTTTGCTGGATCGAGCCTGACTTCAGCCAAGTCTTCGATACTTTTCTTATCAGGGTCTCGGCCGATCTCATCCAGCCCCTTCTCAAATTCTGCCAGGTTGACGCGCTCTGACTGCTTTTCTGCTGGGACCACGGCCAGCATGCACTGCCTAGCTTGCTGCTGATCTCCTTCCACTGTGACCACTTCCATCTTGCCCTCTTTGTCCTCGAGCACGAACTTTAGCTTTTGGTGGAGGGAAGAGGGGACTGCTTCCAATTTGTGGAGCCACGTTCTGCCCAAGATGGCGTTGTAGGGAGAAGGGGCGTCCATGACCAGGAAGTCGGCCAACACTGAGGCCCCGCCCACTCGAGCTTCCAGGGTGACTTTACCCTTGGGATAAACCGGTTTGGCGGATAGCCCAAGCAGGGGTGCACGGACCTCCGTGAGGTCGGCTTCGGAGAGGTTCATTTTCTTGAAGCATTCATAGTAGAGGACCTCGGAGGAGCTGCCGGAGTCGACGAGGATCCTCTTCACAGTGAAGTCCTTCAATTTCATGGTCAAGAGCAGAGGGTCATTGTGAGGGAGCTGGATCCCCTCCAGATCTTTGTCTGAAAAAGAGATTACTGGACGGTCGCGGCGAGGTTTCTTGGGCGCTGGCCCGAGCTCGGCTCTCATCACTTCCTTCCCGTGTGAGGCCCTCCTGGCTTCGGCATGAGCCTGAGGACTGTCTCGAGTTGAGGGCGAGGGAGCTGAGGGCGCCAGGTGGATCGCATTGATGATCATCTCGGAGTCTTCACTGTCCGGATCCCTGGCCGCGCTCTGATGAGCTCGGCTACCGCCACTGCTGCTGACATCTCATGCCTTTACAAAATCCGCGAGATGGCCTTCCTTAACGAGCCTCTCCAAGTGAAATCTCAGAGTTCTGCAGTCTTCGGTTCTGTGCCCGTTATCCTTATGGTAGGCACAGAACTTGGATTGGTCACGAGTGGAGGGATCGCCTGCCAAGGGACGAGGCCATCTGAAGAATGGCTGGGACTTGACTTTGTTCATAACTTGGTGGATTGGCTCTTTGAAGGTGACGCTCATGGCCTGGTAAGCGTCGGGGGGAGGTCTGGCCCTCCTGCCGCCCCCAGAACGGGACGACGAGGGTCTCGCCGAATTGGAGACCCATGCCTGCTTCGGCTCTTGTCTCTAAAATGGCTTTTTACCCTGCTACTGGGGTTGGTTGCTCCCTTTTCTAGGTTCCGGGCCCGTGGTCTCCCGATCTTCCTCCTCTCGAGCTCTGATTTCGTCTTCTTCCTGGGCGATAAAGCATTTTATCCGGGACATCAAGGCCGGCATGGAGGGAGCGGGATCTCCTGACAAGTCCTTCCGCAGCTCGTGTCCGGGCAACAGGGCGTTCTGGAAGGCAAAAGTCGCCACCTCTTCTCTCATATCTTCGATTTGACTGTAAATTGCCCAGAACCGTCGGGCGAACTGGGTGAGGGTTTTGCCCTGTTTCATCTTCAGAGCGAGAATGTCGGCATCAGTTTTGGGAATGACGCTGTAGGCTTGGAACTTCTTCAGGAAAGAGAGTTGGAGCTCCTTCCAACTTGAAATAGATTTCTCCGGCAGAGCGCAGAACCACTTTAGAGGGAGGTCGCTCAAACTGGAGGAGAAGATCTTGCAATCGAGATGACCTTCATTCCCCCAGATGGACATCTTTTGGGAGAAGTGACGGAGGTGAGCGGACGGGTCGGACATCCCGTCGTAGGGGACGAACCTCGGGATCGAGAACTTCTTTGGCAAGGGGGTTCTCTCGATGTCCCTAGTGAAAGGTGAGGCCCCCAGGTTGGTGGGGCCACAGATCTCTTGCTGGTCCCGCATCTCCAGATTGCGCTGGAGAGCTAGCTTGATGCGTTTGTCGAGTCGCTCCTGTTCGTCGTCCTTCTCCGGTGTCGGCGCTCTTGGCTTCCGCTTTGCATGGCTTCGACCAGGGTGGCTAAGAGCTCGCCCGTCGCGGCCACGATGGCTATGGGTGTTACTCAAGCCTTCATCGCAGGCGTGGCTGTGCTTCTGATCCAGAAAGGCTCTTAGATCCTCTCGGGATGGCTGGACTACCTTGCTCTGGATAGCTCTCTTCTCGCCTTGGGGTTCTGAGGGCTGCCTTTGAGAGGCATTTTGTACCGCCCTCAGCTGCTGCTGGAGCTGGCGGATTACTCGCTCCTGCTCCTGGAGGAGAGCGTTTTGGGCCGCGATGTCTCCTCCAGCCTCAGGGGGTTGCACACGGCGTGGCTCCTCCGCTACTGGAGCCTTACCTTTGAGAGGGTGCTCACGTCGACGCTCTCCCCGTGGGGGAGGCGGGACTTCTCCGTCTGAGCATGAGGTTTCGACTCCCTCTGGGAAGGGGGATTCGACGAAGGGTCGCGAGGCTACGCGCTCCTCGCCTGCTAACGCACCATGGTCCACTCCGGGCCGTCCCTGAGGAGGAACGCCCGTCGACGGGCCCGGACGCTCGAACAATGCTCGCTGGGACTCTCTGCCCCTCTTAGCTTTCAGAGGCATGGTTTCTGGGAAGGTTAAGAGGATTGGGATAGTGCTTCCCCACAGACGGCGCCAATTGTAGGTGCAGAAAAATAATGACCCATAATAATCAGGGTGCCTTACAGGACTTATCCAAATGTAGAGCTTAACCCGCTGCCTGAAAACCTGAAAGGAGAAGAGTGAACGGTCAGAGGACCCTGGCCGGGGTGGCGCAAGGCTCTCCGATGCCTAAGTCAGTATGTGAATCAAAGGAAGGAGAGGGAGAAAAGAGACAGAGTGATGGCTCTGGTTTTTTTTTTTTTAGTGTCTATCTCTGTAATGGAAAGTGTTGCTTCCCTTATAGAGGAAGATGCCTACGTTGCATGGGGGAAGTTAATGATGACGCCTTGTCATGTCTGGAGGCATCATCATGTCAGCCCACCATTCATTAAATGAGGGTCTGATCAGCCCACAAAATAATAAATGCCAGTCGGGTCAGCCCACAATGCATTTAATGCGTGTCGTGTTGGGCCAGATCGTGTTGGACGCCTTCGGCAGTAAAGGTACCATCGGATCCTCTCTCGGGCCTCGCCTTGATTTGGCTTCATCCGTTGGATGCCGCCCTGTCAGCGATCTGGCGAAGATTGTAGACGACCGGATGTTACATCTGTCCCCTTGGCTCGCGCCCCTACTCCCCCACGTGTCCGATGACGTGGGGGGCGAAGGGCGTGAGTGGAGAGTCTCTCCTTGCTCCGGCTTTCATCTCGACACCTTCAGCCGAGGTGGAGCTTTTAGCCGAGGTGGGCACCTGGGCATCCGAGCTTGGCGCTAGCGACCCGAACCTGTCTGACTTCGGCTGAGGCCTTTGTCCCGGCGGCCGTAGTGGGTCTGAGGCTACTTGATTAGCACGTGGAGGGCATGTGAGGCATGAGAATGCTTAGCCCCATTGGATGATTGTAATTAGCATAATCTAGGAGTTTTGGGAATCTCCCCACACAGTATCATCAACACGAACGTGATCTTGGTAGTCATTACATATATTTGCTCTCTAATTTTATCTCTTTTGTACAGAATGTGATGATTTCTTTTTGTGTTGTTTTTTTCTTTAGAATAGTGTAACTACCATACTTACAGTAGTCATCTTCTACTTGAATGTTTTTTCTTTTATTCAGAATGTCATCTTCTAATACAATCCGTTCTGAGTGTACTCCAAAATGCCATTGTGGAGCAGGAGACATGAAATTGTATACTTCTTGTATGCAGTTGAATCCAAATAGAAACTTTTGGAACTCCTGAATTGGAATGTAAGGGTGTTTACGCTACCTTATAGATTAGTCAATATACATCGTCAAGGTTTCAAATCCAGCATTAACTATTTTTTATGTGCGTAAATCTTTATGCAAAATGAAAATGCCTGTGGTGCGTTCCTTTGGAATGATGAAATAGCAAATTGGCAGCAATCTGAAGCTAATCCATCGACTTGTGAACGAGATAAACGGAGAGAAGAAAAGAGCAATTTGATAACAGTCGTTGAAAAGTTGGAAAGTTCAGTGCGCGTTCTTATTGAAGTAGAAAATATGCGAAATGTGTATTTGCGAAAAATTTATCATGCTATTATAGTCACATGTTCTATAATAATTTTAGTTTTCCTGTTTAGCTAGGCATGAAGTAAGACAAACAACATGTCTTCTATAAATGAACATTCACTTTCATAGAAGATGGAACTATCACTGCCACCAGATTTTGTTTTTCTCTTTATTTGGAATGAATATTATACATTGGATTAGTATTCATTGATTGAACCAAGGATGATTTGTGCATGCAAATTTGGGAAGTTTTCAGATGGAAGAATCTCATCAGAGTCCATTTCTTAGCAAAAGGAAGATTTGATGGCTAACTGTAAGTCTTAGCCTTTTTGCCATCAAGTTTAACCCATTTGATAGAAGGATATTGCTTAAAATTCTTAGAAAAGCAGGAATTCAATATTGATCAGGCAAATGTGATCAATATAGGTTGTCAAATTGGCCCCATCATGCATGAAATGAAATATAGACAGCTCAAATCTAATCTAATTTAAGATCAATATAGGTGATTTGTTCTACATAATTAGTGGATAATTATGGTTTGTCTATAGCAAACACCCACCAAGAGAAAATACAGTCCGGTGAATTGTTTGGGAGGTTGGGTGTTGAGATAATACTATCAAAAAGCGCCACAACTGGATGGAAACTTCGTTGTCCCAAACTATGGTAATAATATTTTAATATATGCTTGAAGAAGAATTGTATCCAACTACCAGACTGGATGCACAAGAGAGTTTCATGGGGCTCAGGAGGCCGATCTTTCATAAGTGGAGCTCCTTTTGCACTCTTTTCCCTATATAATCTGGCATCATGCATAATTTTAAGGTCTTCAAACTTCTGATAACCATTGAGTTGAATCTCAATAATTTTAAGGTCTACAACACAAGGCATGTCACTCCACTGACTTTCAGTGGGTTGCAATCGGAGGAAAGATCTAACTGGAGAGGTGTGAAAAAAATACAATGAAGATAGGCAAAATCGACAATATGATTCTAGCAGTACTTTACATTCATCACTCCATTTTTAGTAATAAGAAAGTTCAACTATTCTCCCTGCCAGTCATGTACCAATAATTTGACAAGAAAACCTCAAATATCCACTTTTGAGCTCCACATTTAAAATCTAAATGTCTCATAACCAAGATTGTCATGCTTGGCTGTGGGGTTTTCTTGGTAGTGCTGTACTGAGCAATTTTGTGCTGTGCCAGGCATCAAACTGATAATCAGACATTAAATTGATCTCAAACTGGGCATCAAACTGATAATCAAATTTAACATTCAACATACATCATTCAACAAGACATACATCATCAAATCTAAAAATAAATTTGACAAAAGCAAGTTGGCCATTCAACATCAAATATAAACCAAATGTCATGTCCATGTGTTGACATCGGAACTAAACACATCCGAAGAGCTTCCTTCAACAGGTGTATCAGATGGGGCTTCCAGCATTCTTGGAATGTCCACATGTAGATCGACAGTCCCTCTGAAAATAAAACACAGGCAACATAATTAGTGATGTAAACTAAGAATAAGGAAACTAAATAAATAAATTATAAAATCACTACCGATTCAAGAGAGTTGGGCAATTCCGCTTGTCATGTGAAACACCACGCTGGTTGCATCCACGACTAAGTCGTTCTTTCTTTTGAGCTTTCTCCTTTGATGACTTTAGTCTTTTTGGACGGCCATGAGTTGTAGTATGAGGTGGTTCAATCAATTGGAGTGCACCACTAACTGCATCATTAACCATTTTGTTTTCTCCATTGGATGTTTGTTCTCCTCCAAGTTCAAGTTGATTCATTTTGCGACACATTTTATGAAGATCATTCAACATATTTATTGCATATTTGTACGTCTTTGAACATATACTTGCCTCATTAGAAACTATGTTGCCCCAATAAGACAAATCACCATGCCGGACAATCACCGAGTTACCACCACTAGTATTCCCCACCATCACACATTTACTATATTCCGCATCATCTCTCGCGTGACGAGTCCATCTCTTTAATATAAAATGCTCGGGCAAGGTGAAAATCATCTCGTGTTTCAACGTAGCAATTATATGACTGCAAGGAATTCCTCGAAACTCAAATAGTTTGCAAGAACAGTTTTTACATTTAGAATCTTTCTTGAAAATCACCCTTTCAGAAGTTTTGTAGTTATTTTTCATGGACCAAAGTTCATAAATGCTCTCTGCCGGATCTTCCTTTATAAGTTTTGGAATGGATGATACCATTGCCATGAGTTGTACCTGAAAACTCATGGAAAATTTTTCTCGAATATATTCCGGCCATTTGTAGCTCCATCTCCAAATCAGTTAGGAGCTTTGGCTTCGTTTGCAAGTTTTCATGCTCCGCTTTTAACTCTTGATACCTTTGACGTGTGATGGCATGTTCAAAGCGCATCATAAAGTCATGCAAACCACACTTATGTGTTTCAAACTGCTTAAGGAAGGCATTGAAACTTTCACTTCTCTGTGATAATGACATTCCCGCAAAAAACATGCCCTTTAAAAAGATTGGTACCCACATCTCTCGAAGCGTGTACATGTCTTCTAGCAAACTGTCTTCTTTCAATTTATACTGATTTCGTAACCTGGCCCATTCCATCTCAAAATGATCCATTGAGACAGCATTGTAAACAACTTTATTTATTGCATCCATAAGCCCGTCAGCATGAATTACAATTCTGCCTAACTTGGATGGCAACTTTTGCGTAATGTGCCAGACATAAAATCGATGTCGTGTGGCAGGCATAACGTGCTTAATTGCTTTCCTCATCGCGTGATCTTGGTCTGTTACAATCGCTTCTGGTGGACCCGCAAGCATAGCTTCCAACCAACGTTCAAATAGCCACACAAATGAATCAAAACTCTCATTTGATATTAAAAAAAAAAAAAACCACTTCCGAAGATGACCTTTAGATCATGGTGATTTACTCTCATAAATGCACCGAAGATAAGATCATATTTATTGGTTCGATATGTTGTGTCAAAAGTAACAACATCACCAAAAACAATATATGAAAGCCTGCATAGGTGATCTGCCCAAAAAAACATGCTTGATTTGATTGTGCTCATCTGTCTCTATAGAATAATCAAATCCCATATTCATTTCTTTTACCCTTCTTTGCTTTCTGCTTGTCCCGATGGTGATTTGTCATGTCCTGCTCATTGAAACCAACTGCTCATGCACCACCAGCTTGTGTGCTTAAGAGTCCCATTTGATTTGCAGGACGTATGTTATTTTCTTCAAAAGCATCTATTAACTTTTTATGAGCCGGAGTAATCTTACGGTGTGAATGCAGCATATGGGTTTTACGTGGGGTAGATAAGACATGAGTATGTTCTACAACCAATTTGTTAACAACCCGATGACCGATTGTGATTTTTTTCACAATCATCTCCACTCCACAATTTTCTCTCGTATATGGAACACGCTTTTGTGGCACATAACCCCGTTCTATTCTTTGACCTTGTTTGGCGCACATAAACTGCTTCCAACATACTTCACCCCTCTTTTTTTTATCTGAACCACGCTTAACACCAAAACCTGCCGCCCTCACATAAGTATTATAAAATTCGTAAGCTTATTCCAAGTCATGAAAACACATTCCGACCTGTGGGTTTTTATCATTATCTATATCAGGTATGAATATTTTACTCATGGAGGATGCAGCTGATTCCATCTTCTCATCCATAGCCAAATGTGAACAGCCAACCCAGAATATACATGAAGAAAAAAAAATCCACGGATAAAATAATTGCACATCATATATTCTCAAACAAAAATAAATAGATAAAATAAAATAAATTAACTCCCAAAATATTTCATTTGAGAAATATTTTATGGTGACCCACCACTATGGTTGGAGTTAGAAAACTCTTCTACCTCATTACCGGTGGGTAAGGTCTGGGAGAACAAAGATGGGTGAAAAGAGATAGGGTCATCCATGTATAGTAAAAATATGACCTGCTTGGAGCTGGAATAGAAATCAAGAAAGAAGAAGAATTACTGCCCCTTAGTAACACCTTACCAAAACAAAGCATTGAAATCCCCTAAAGTAGTTCCAAAACAGTTCCACCCATTGAATTGAATCAGATCTTTCATCAGGGGAGCATTCAGATAGCACTCAGTTTATAACAGTGGATATTGATGAAAAGACATACTAATGAAAATATCAAATCGGGAATTGCCAACCAAAAAAAAAAAAACAAAAAGAAATTGTTTTTATCATTCCACAGGCTAGATGAAAGAGGCGACATGGCATGACCCCATTACATGAGGTGGATTTTAATGGCTGATGACATTCATAAAAAAAATAAAAATAAAATAACCCAACAAGTGGCGTGATGCACCACTTTGAAGAAATACCATTTTAGTTTTTTTATCATTCGAGAGGCTAGATGAAAGAGGCGACAGGGCATGACCCCATTACATGAGATGGATTTTAATGGCTGATGACATTCATAAAAAAAAAACATAAATAAAAAAACCCAATAAGTGGCGTGATGAGAAGACCTGGTTCGGGCCGGGAGCGCTGCGACGAAGATTATAGGCGAGAGGGGATGCACAGCTCGTCGAGGGATGGAGAGTTCGAGTCTCGTCGATGAGAGGGATGCACGTGATCGACCGATGTTCTGCTTTGGTACGAATCAAATCGAGCCCTAGGTCTGGGATGACTACACGGTGGAAGTGCGACAGGCGAGAGAGAGAGACATCAACGAGAGGGAAGACCGGGAGAGAGAGATCGATCGTCCTATGCTTCAACGATGTGCAGATCGTGCCGAGAAGGAGGAGGAAGACCTCCGTTCGTTCTTGATTTGGGCTTACTTGGGCGGACGACAGTCATACCCTATTTTACTTTTCCCTCCTTATGATATATATGGGACATGTCCAGCGTTTGATCAGACTTCTAATCGAACGGTCCTCAACGGTCCTTACAAGTAATGGTGAGGACGGTCCTCACTAGACCGATTCCCATATATATATATAAAGCTAATGCTTGATAATTTTATTTTATTTTTTTTTAACTGGTGCCCTACTTTTACATCTAACTGGCCACTACTAGAAAAAAGGGTTTTTATATCGGCTAAAAACCGATATAAAAGACATATTATATCGATTTTCGAGTGAATTTCAAACCGATATAAGTGCCCCCGATATAAAAGATAAACGGAACCGATATAATAAGTGCAATATTTTATATCGGTTAAGCCTAAAGCGATGTAATATCATATGTATTTATATCATAAATTATTATAAAACCGATATAACTTATAGCCAAACCGACATAATTAATATATGTTATATCGGTTTCATATGATTTTTTATATCGGTTTCATAATAACCGATATAATTGATTAAGAATAACCGATATAAAAAATATATAATTAGTTTGTTATATCGGTTTCATATGGTTTATTATATCGGTTAAATTACAACCGATATAATTGATTAAGAATAACCAATATAAAAAATATGTAATTGGTTTGTTATATCGATTTCATTAAAAACCGATATAATTTCACAATTTATTTTTTTTTAATATAAAAAAAACCTGCTGTACCACGATAAAAAAACATGCAATATACCTCAAAATACTAACTTCTAAACAACAAAAACCTTTGTATATATATATGCTTCCTATCTCATGCATGAAGAACTATACAGTAAAATGAGATTTCCTGGTAAAAACAGCCACCATATGCATTCAAACAAAACTTAAATGAAGTAAAGTGGTTCATAGAAAAGGTTCACATCTTTGTAGACCCAAAAACCATGGGATGTACCTGGAAAGATTTTCTCGAAATTTCGGCATAGTCTCCCCTGTACGTGTGACATGTAATTTTTTTTTACAACCTGCTAGTACCTGTACATGACAAAAAAAACACTTCATATAAACAACCCAATGCCCCAACACACTACAAAGTCATTCACCACTACGTCATCAGTCATACACCATTTGACCATAGCACTTTAATACCCCAACACACTAGAAAGATGCACCAAAAAAACTTATGTTCATTCATTTCTATATCCAACATTATGTCATTATTCCAAACTTGTGTGCGAAAGAGACTGCATACTTGGCCTTCATATTGGTTGCATCCTAACTGCATGGACTCTTTCAATAAAATTGAGTTGTAATTTTCATTCAACCTGCATAAAAAAATAGCAAGATTAACATATGATTAAGGATGTCATATGCACAACTGAATTCCCTTTATGGTTCAGGGTATAGTTGCTAGAGTGTGAAAACTAATATGCATTCAGGTGAGGAACAAAAATCGAAAAAAAAATTTACTGGCATTAAATTTAAGTACTCACCTTTGATAAGAAATGATTACCCACTCATCCACTCATCGTCCTAGTAAATTCTACTATGGTGCCCGGGCTATGGATCATGTTGTAGTGTATCTTGATACTTCATTTTTTATTTGGGATGCTGTATCTGTGTATCTTGGTGTTGCAGAGAAGATTAAATTGTGGAAAAGTAATGGTCCTCGTATACATCTTCATCTTAGGCCCTTTACTGTTCACATCTTTACTACTACTTCAATGAAAACCCCCTTTACTTTGAGTTCTGCTGAATTTAGTAAAAAGTTGCCAAATGGGCTCAGTTAGTTCAAAATGGATGCTCACCAATAGGGTCATTCCTATGGAACAACATGGATGCTCACCAGTAAGGTCCATCCTATGGAACAGTTTACTTTTTTTTACTCCTTGTCAAGGTCAGGCCAAGCTTGGGGTAACACTTTTGAGTTTTTGAGTATGCCTGGCTCAGTTAGTTCGAAATTATGACCTGACTAATCTGATTGGCCTTTGTTATTGATTAGGTTCAGAGAAGGCATTATGGGTGGCAGGCGGTTCATAAGTCGTGATGCAGTTGAGTAAAATCTGATTAGGTACATATTTTTTTTTCTCAAATAGAGAACATTTTTTTTAACTAACTTAGTGTTGCTCACAGTCACATGTATAACACAGTTTATTTTCAGTCATCCCATGTATCTTTCCTCTGGTTTCTCATCTTCTAATTCTGACCATTCAAACAATGTATATTTATAGTTCTCAAGATTTTTGAATGCTACTGACTGAAAAAAAAATGTTTGTGAAGCCAATGATGGGGATAGTAGATCCAAACTCTGACGCCTAACCCCATCCTTTGCTAGGATGTTAACCACTGAATTGGACATGGTAGAAAGAAGCACCAACCTTTTCTACCACATCTTGTTTTCTCTATGGAGACCTGCATCTACCAGAAGCTCATCATAGAGCATTTAATAAAAGCAGTGGCATGTAAGAGAATTCTAGTGTTTGGCATTGTTAATGACTAGTAACACCAAAAGACAAGCTATACATGTACAGAACCAAGTTAGAGAGAACTTACTATAAATATGAAAGTCCCTTGTTCTTCGTCAAAGATGTTTTCCATCTATAAATTAATATGTTCCATATACTCTCCACCACACACACCTACAAAGAAAGATTAATCCCATAAACAGAAGTAAGTGCATGCTATAGTAAGGTCATAAGCGTAAAAGGCTCAATTTCACACCATATCAATGATGATATTGGCACAATCTCAAGGCTCAGAGCAGTTCATTCAAAGGAGCCTACAACATTCAGATACGTATTCTATCAAGAGCATTCAAACTTCTTTTAATAACCAAATTATACAAAATATACATTATACATATTCTAATTGCAATAACTAAAAAACATTTACATATAGTATTAATATTAAGATAAAGCAAGTTTTCACCAAAAAGAAATTGTACAACGTATGCATATATTAGGAATATTTAGTTGAATCTCAGTTACATCAGGTGACACATGGTAATTTTTAGAGTCCTTATAAATTGTTAGTCGAGGAAAAAATATTGCCATTGCATATTTACCCTTAACACTTTGCAATTGCTAAGTTGTCTCCAGAAACATGGACGAATCTTGGCAAACCATTTTTTTAAATGAAACATGAAAGAAGGAAAAAATGAAAATAAGTAGCCTACGCCAATTACACATTAAAATAACACAATCTACAGTGGTAAAGAAAAAAAAAAACATTTCTACTCCCATAAGCTTAACCGGTGAAAAGAATACTTTTGAGCAAATACAAGTATCGTGTACATTATTGGTAGAGTGCTAGATAGAGTAATCAAATAAGAAATACCAATCTATTATTAGTACATGGATTTTGCATCAGAATATCCAATAAAGAGTTGAGTAGCTTAAATGAATTTCATGCAATCTAATTAGAGAAACTAACACCAGCATCCAACATATCTGCTTGTGCATTTCATACACCGGCTGAATCAATACATGTCATCACTCATCAGTAAATCAGGAATACAATGAAACATAAAATCGGATAGTGATTCAGGTGGGTTTGGGTATTAGGCATTATTGATTCCTTCAAATCCAACCAATGCACAACTGGAAAGAACCCAAAACCGAGAACGCCTCTTTTTTCTTTTCTTTTTATACATGGTTTCAAGGAAGAACCCAAGTCCCATACAAACCCAAAACAAATATTTACTCAATCTGCTTCAACAAAGAAAGATAAAATTGAATAGAAATTCTCACTTACAGATTAAGTCATGAGTGATGAAAAATGAGATCTCTAGCTAAAAAACAGGAAAGGGATAATCAAATTGAAGGAAAATAAAGAACCCAGAAGAAGGGGGCAATTAAAATCAACACAATCCATGAGAAATTGAATAAAAACACCTACAAATTAATTCAGGATCGATGAAAGAAGCAGCCTTTAGCTGAAAAAGCACAAAGAAATAATCAAATTAAAAATATAATAGACCCAAAAGAAGGTGTCGAGTAAAACCACATAATCCACAAGAAAGTAAAGTAAAACAAGGAGAAACAACAGAAATTGATTGATACCTCTGGATAACTCAAGATTGCTTGAGAAGGGAGAAAGCTTGAAGAAGGGAAGGGGGTCTTGCACAAAAATCTGAGTGTCACCATTCAAGAGGATCGAGATTCAAGAGTGCTATAATCTGTGTCGTCAAAGTTCATAATAAACTAATCAAGCACTAATCATATTATTCACAACAAATATTCTACAGAAAAACATAAAATCACAAGCATTTACAGGATAATGAATAAGATACAAAGGGGCCCAGAAAGAACACAAAATCACTGATTTTCTACTAATTTTTTCATAACAGAACTCCCAAAGTCCAACAACCAAGAGATAAAGAAAGACTCTAAATACTTCAATTAACCAGCTAAATTTGCAACCTGTCTCCCAAACAGACAAAAGAATTCACCAAAATATCCTAATTCCTCACCGGCGGATACTATGATGCAGGAGATAATGTGAAATTTAGATTCCCAATAGCATTCACCATTACAACTCCTTCCTGGGGTGCAATTTTACACATGAATCGGTTGCAAAAGGTTGAGCAATTGCAAAATATGTATTCACTATCAAGTGGTGGACAGATTACTTCCTAGAATACAGTGCCAAACCCAAACATTTATATGTATATGTGAGTTTTTTGATACCTGCAAAACCGATCAAAATGTAAATAACAATGTATGGGAAGTACCTAAGGAGCATATTCTGAAATCATAAATGCAAGAATGCTCTGTCTCTTTGGGGACTATGTAGCATGTTTGGAAATCTCAATTTATTTGTGATTCATAATTTAATCGAAAAACCCGAATGAGAATTCATTAGTTTCTTGATGTTTGTAATGACTATAAGAAGTCGTAGAGAGAGATGCTGAAAATAATCAAACCTATTTGTTTGCTGATCTTTTTATTTCTTTTGTATGTTTTTTTTAGTAATGAATAGAATTCAGAACATGGGTAAGGAATGAGATGCACAAAATATCACTATAGAAATCATGCTTAAAAAGCATGTAATCAGATGTGTTTTCAACACACATTTGTACGATTCTGGTTAACAATTAAAAACCATTCATTTCTACCATCATTCTTATTTGTGTATATCCAAATCTACCATAACAAATTTAAAAAATTAAACTAATTTAAATTCACGCAGACACAAATTCCAACTGAGAACCTAATTAACTGTAATTGATTCAGATTTTTTTTAAAAAAACAGTACCAAAGAGAACTATAGAATTTAATCATATCACAAAATCAATTTATAAATCCCAAAAACCAAATTAACCTTACCCAGTTTTAGAACAGTGTAACAATATAACAGAATAGTCATAACAATATAACAGAATAGTCATTCATACCAATTGAACAATCATTCCCAACAAAACTAAATCAAAATTAATAATAATAATAATAAATCATCTGATTTTATTACATCACAAACACGAATTTGTACTATTTTCCCTGCCAATTTGTTCACTCTGGATTGGAAGGGCATCTATACATACTATGCTCTGTTATGTAGTAAAAGTCCTCATTTATGGAAGAAGAATAAATCACAGAAGCATGAGTAAACTAAAAAAGACTACTAGGATCTGCCACATACCAGACTTGGTTATCTCAAGGCACCTTCTGCAAGAATCCATGGTCTTAAACATCACAAACTATGGGAAGAATTGGGCAACGATGAATCCAGTAAAATATCTTGCATTAAGAACTGAGGGAAAAACAAAATAAAAATTGCTATAAGAATGTAAGTGAAGAACAAAGTAAAAACAAAAACCAAAGAGAACAGTTGACAGTGTGGACAAAAGTAAAAACAACTAATACAGCCCTAAAAATAATAGAAACTACTAGCAATTTTTTCAAGTTGTCTCACTATCCATGTGAACAAAAGTACTTCTTGAAAAGGATTATGACGGATCCATGTGGACAAATTAGATTGTTTTCAACATCAACACACACATGCATCTCTTGTCAATAGAACTCTGATAGGGTCCAATCTTCTACACAATATATAACACAATCCATTCTAAAAAATGCAAGGAAATCCCCTACCCAACACCCACCACACACACATAAAAAAAAAGGTGCAATTTGATAAAAATTAAAAAGAGAGAAGAATGTAATCAAAGAATAAGCAGCATCTGATAAAATGCAAATAGTGATAGAAGGCATTCTTTGAAAAAAAAAAAACACATTCAAGACCAAGAATAAATCACAAGGCAATAGATCTTTAAGTAAAGTTACTCTATTATGAATTCTAAAGATCCACAGTATCCATGTGTCTAACAAACTTTGCCAATGATCATAACTAATAATTAACATAAAGCTTAATTGACTAGACAAATCTCTATGGAAATATTGTATATATATAGTATCTACATTGTCTTCCATGGGATGTACAAAAAGTTGAATTATATATAAACAAACAAAAACAAAGTTAATTACGGTAGTTTAACTTAAGCATAACTAATAAGACTTGGAATATATACTTTACCTTATCACCTAATATCACCCATTTTTCAGGCCAAGCCACAAATGAGTTGTGTGCATCTAAAACAGTGCTCCGGGGTACCCAAAGCCATAGTAAGAACATCATGGCTCCCCTCAGTCATTACAACCCCCTCCTTTGCTTGGTTTTTTAGCTCATCCTACAATAACCATGACACCAATGAATCCAGAGCCATATGTATACAACTAATATACAAATACCTTGATGCATGACAGTTAGGAAGAATACTCGACCTGAAAATGAAAACTTACAATTTTTCCTATTACTTCCCTTGTGGCATCATTTGAATATTCTTCGTTTTGTTTTGAAGAGCCAATTGCCATTTGACAGCCCTATCTTCATGATCAACGAAAATGCCTGACAGAAGCAGTTATAAATTCCTTTATTAATGAAAAAGAATGACTCAAGATCCACACTACTGAAGTCCTAGAGATGACAAAACAAACTGTAAAAAGGCATAGGCACAAAAGTAAATGAACAAACCAATACCCGTGTTCATTGAGTCCATGTATAATAATCAATATGCCCCTGAAAATGCAAAGAATGCCATTAAGTTGAATACGAAGTGGAATAAAGCTTAATATAGTACAGGTAAAAGAATTTCAAATTGGATCCACAAAGATGGAGTGCCAAGCAGTTTTTTCCCTTTATTCCAAAGAAGACCCTTTGGGTTTCCCTTGCTGCTTCTTGGTATAATTCTTTTATACCATAAAGCTTCTGAATAATACAAGTTACCATTTCCAAAAAAGAAAAAAGGAAAAGAAGACCCTTCATTTTCCACTGATATTAATGTTGAGAAATTCGTTTCAAACGGTGTCTCGGTTTGGCCACCAAACTGAAGTATTTTGGTCGATTCGAAATTTCGGCGAAACATGCATAATTATTGCAAACTCAACATGCATCCCCTATCAAATTTTGGTCAATTTCATAGATGCTTATTGAAAATTTACCCTCCTCACTTTGCATCTCATCTCAATATCAACAAATGCATCAACGAAATGCATCCATAAAATTGAGCATTAAACCACACAATCTTGAGGAAGACAAGGCAACCCTTCCACAGATTGATTAAAAATAATTATATAAGTTTTTACAACCAAACAACCTTTGATCACACAACTAGGTTACAACTAGTCCCCTTCTTTAGGGTACCTCTACACCTAGTATGCTTTCATGAAAATGCACTTTCCATTGTTAAGCTAATAGGAATGAATAATGGACGCACAATCACTAGATGAAATTACAACGCCTCATAAAAAAAATCAAGAGCAGCACATCAATTAAAACCAAAAGGAATGAAGAAAAAAAAAGTTCCCCCAATTCATTAACAATGAACTAAAAAAAAACCAACATAAAAAAAGAAAAAGAATAAAAGCAATCCATTACAGAACTAAATTAGTAGCCAAAAGAGAATCTTCCCATCACCATTCAGGAAGATGTGGATGGACTTCTCTCTTTTACAATAGAACTCATTTAACCTGTGGATCTCATATACTCTTATCTTGCTTATGGACCCAAGTTTAGTTGACCATTAGCTGACAGGCCCCTTCATGATAAAAATAAATGTTGCAATATACACTAAACTTTGAAGATAAAGGCCCTCTATATTTGACCACTTTCACATTCTATCTGGACCATTTTAGTGTTTCCTTCTTGACCATTAATTTGACAATAAAAAATTGGCTCATCTGATTGACAAAAATAAAAAATAAAAAGAAAAGAAAAAGATCCCACGAGTAATAAGTAACAGGTTTGTGGCCGCACTTGGTTGACAGCTTGGATCAGAGATGCACCACAATGTCAGACATGAGAGAAGGGGAATCATCCAATGCAAGCACCTTTGAGCAATTCATAGAAACAACATAGAAAAGTTGAAAAACAATGTGCCCCAAAATTATTTCAGCAAAGACTACAACATAGCATCCAACAGAAAACATAGAAATAGAAACAAGAGAAATCAGATATTAGAACCTTGTAATCTTGGAACCTCATGAAACAAAGAGACAAACCCAAATCTTTGTAGACCTTGTTCTTGCCATTTATGGTTTAGAAGAGGCAATAACAGTATATGACTAATATAGAAGAGGCGGAAATTGAAAGGTGTTCTTCTCCAAATGAATATTGCACCTTACTAAACAACACCAAACCCACTAACCCATGGCCTACATCACTTCATCAACACACAAAATGCATATTGCCCAACCAAACATAAACCACCCACCTACAAACATGCATATCTCCATCATATATATGACCCAAATCAACAACTATTAGAAACTGATAAGAAAAAATAAATCAACACCTAGTAAAATTAGCAGATGCCAACACACATACCTCCTACTCATCTTGACTCTGTATTCCCTCATATGCCATCAAGAATGGCTTCACCTTCTCCAATGCATCCCTGAGAGACATTAGAGGTTTTTCGTCGATGTCCGGATTCATGTCAAACTCCCCCATCAAATACTCTTCTTCACACTCAATCTACAAAACAAATACCCAAAATTAATATAGGACCCATTTACAGCAGAATCATTCCCCTGTTCAACAAAGAAACAAACCTTTCAATGTCAGACAGATGCCGGAAAACGACCCCATTGCCGTCATCCACTTTGTGCTCCCAAAGCAGTTTTCCCCCTTCAATTTTCCCAGCATTCTCGTCCTCCCAAATCGACCGTACCGTTGGCCCAGCCGCCCCATCCTCAAGGTCTTCGATGCCATCCACAGCCGTGAGCCCTCTCTTCTTTCCGATCCACGCTCTGACCTCGCCGGCTACTTATCCATCCTACACCACCTAGAGGAGGCGCTCGCCTTCCTTGCTGCCAACTCCGGCCTCGCAATCCACTGGCTCGACGACATCGTCGAGTACCTTGAAGAGAACTCCATCGCCGGCAGAGAAGGGGGAAGAGAAGGGGGATCGATTGATTTTAGGGCTGGGGTATGGTAATGAGATTTGGGCATTTTAGTTTTGACACAGTGAGAGCTTTTGACACAGTGAGAGCACAGCGCGGGAGGAGAAAAAAAATGGGGGAAGGAGGAATTCGCTAGTTTTAGGGCCAAAACCGATATTAAAAAAAAATACAGTGGTTTAAGAAGAACCGAGGTAAAAAGAGAGATGTTATATCGGTTTTAGAAAACTATATAATATCGGTTCCATAAAACCGATATAAAATATAATTAACCGATATTATATATAGAAATTATTATATCGGTTACCATGTAACCGATATAAAAAAAAGTTAACCGATATAAAAAAAATTAATCGATATAAAAAACCTTGACTGAAGATATTATATCGGTTATATTAAAAACCGATATAGGGCAGTTTTTGCAACCGATATAAATGTCTTTTTGGTAGTAGTGTGGACTACCTTTCATCCAACGATCGAGGAGTTGCCCCATTTGGTTAGATTGGACCTAATGGAAATAGAGCATATGAACACATTTTTAATCGTATTGCGATTGCCTCAGTATCTTTAGGTAGCGTTTGGTTCGCTATAATGAAGGTCGGAATGGAATGGTCATTACAACGTTTGGTTCGCAAAAAATTGGCAGAATGACCATTGCCTCCGGAATCTTATTCCTTATGTAGAGGAATGGCCATTCCATTGGGGATGGGAAGGAATGGCCATTCCATTCCTTTCTACTTTCGTTGAAACCAAAATACCCTTGTTTCACATCTACCACTATTATAAAAGAGAAGAACTTGTGTGGGCCCCACCTATTAATAGTTATATGATCTATACATCATCATCATCATCATCATTATTATTATAAGATTATAAAAGAGTTGAACTTGTGTGGGCCCCGCCTATATAATAATAATAATAATATAATCTATACATTATTATTATTATTATAAGATTTATATAGAAGAAGAACTTATGTGGGCCCCATCTATCTAATAATAATAATATAATCTATACATTATTATTATTATTATTATAAGATTATAAAGGAGAAGAACTTGTGTGGGCCCTACCTATATAATAATATAGTCTATATATTATAATAATAAGATTATAAAGGAGAAGAACTTGTGTGGGTCCCATCTATATAATAATAATATAATCTATACATTATTATTATTATTATTATAATAAGATTATAAAGGAGAAGAACTTGTGTGGGCCCCACCTATATAATAATAATATAATTTATACATTATTATTATTATTAAGAACAAAATGACAACTTGTGTGGGCCCCACTTAGATAATAATAATATAATCTATATATGATTATTACACTTCTAAAAAAGAAGAACTTGTGTGGGCCTCAACTATAGAATAATAATATAATTCCTACGTCATCTAACAAGGGTATTTTGGTCATACTTATGTAAAATAATGGCCCGCCAAGGGGAAGGGGGTAGGTCGTAAAGGATGTGAATGGAGGTTAGCTGCAATAGATATAAAGAAGTGCAATGTCTCTGAGGATTTAGCTCAAGATAGATTGGAATGGAGAAACATAATTAATGTAGCTAACCCCAACATTGTTGGGATAAGGTTTTGAGGATTATCATTATCATTATCATAAAAATGAAGCCTTCATAGCTTCAATTATAGTTAGCGTTTGGTAGATCCTCTAGATAGATGATCTCCCTAATGGCTAAAAAACCCATGCTCTTTCCATTTTCTTGACGATCTATAAGAAATGCCACTACTTGATTGAAAACATTGGGAAATGGCCTTTAAATTTATTCTTAGTCGCGTCTCACAAAATTTATAGTTTTTGTAAGGGTTGTTAAAATGAAGAAAATGGTAAGACCACCGCTAACATTTGAATTAGGATCCTCTTGGAGTACTAGTCTCCGAGAATTCTCTAAAGTAAAGCTATGACAAGAGCATAATTAAAATAATTGTATTAGTCGAGGGCGGGAGAGTAGGAGAAAGGTAAATTATAGAAGATTTACGGGAAAATTCTCGGTTAGTGGCCGTTGCACGAAAAAAGACCCCTAGCTCGGGTAGCACGAAAAAGGGTCCGTCAGCCTATATTTCATTTTTTTTAGAATCTTGAGAGGAGCGATGCTCTTCCTCTTCAATTCTCATTGACCAGTTCCCTCGTCAGGAGCAGAGATTGAAAGCTCATTCAATCCCTTCTCAGAGTGTTCTCATGTGGGTTCTCTACATTTTTTGATATCTTGATGGTTTTCCATTGAACATGAAGGGATTCATCGATATTTATGTGAATATTCTTGACGGGTTTTTACTATTATGTTGTTGCTTTTCAAAATCTAGCAAAATCGATCTTCTCTTCTTTTGAAGGTACTTCACTTTTCTTTTCTTTTTTTGAAATCGAAGTGTCAGGTCACTGTTTCTTGTGAATATTCTTGATTGGTTCTCTAATTTGCACTGTGTTCGTGGTGTAACTAGAATCTCGGTTCAATTCCTTTCTCAACAATTCACTATTTTCACTCAAATTTGATAAAGGAATTAGGAGAGTCCATTGACTGATCTTTTGGGCTTTTGATTATGTTGTTATTTTTGTAATTCTTGCCAAATCACAATAAGAGAATTAGAAGTTTCCACTGTGTTGTTGACAAGTCCTTTTCAATTGAAGTTCTCTGGTTCTAGAATTTCTTTGTAATTTGATCCATGTCTTAATTGCGAAACACCGTAATTGGCATTCTCCCCTCTATTGTGTTTGTTTCCCCTCTTATTCCAATAAAAAAATTACGTACTTCGGCTCCCGGAATTCTCTTGAAGCTCTTCAATGCCATGAACACGGGCATTAAGCCCATCGACGAGCATCAAAGAGCCCTCTTGCAAGTGACTGACATTGTCCCTGTGGATCTCGATGAGAAAGACCTCTGGCCTAAACATGGATTCTACATCAAAGTATCCATATATGTCAATCTACCATTCGAACAAGACGATCTCGTTCTAAGCAACAAAATGCAGCTTGGGCAATTCATATATGTCGAGAGACTAGAGCCTGGATCGCCAGTTCCCATCATAAAAGGCACGAAGCTGCTCCCCGGCAGGCATCGATAATGACTATCAGAGAGAAATGGGAGAAAACAGATACCAAGATCCCATAGTTCTAAATTCTTCTCATAGAAGAGGTTCTTGGGGACCAGATCTGAATCCAGTTGATGTCATTTCTTCTTGTTGTTGCTATGAAACCAGTTATATTGGATTTTGATCAGAGTCCGCCGAGGATAGAGAGGTCGAGTTCAGTATGAATGGGTAAGATTCCAGTATCTCCATTATTAGAGGGAGAATTACGAAGGAAGAAACCCCACAAACAGATCACCTAGTTGAACTCATTGGTCGGATTTGCGACTACCAAGATAAAAAAGAGAAGCCCTCTTCAGCCATACAGATATCATATGATGGGCTGATGGTCTGGACGAGGAAGAGATGGGAAGCGACGCATGCTAACGCCCGCCCCCATCAAAGACCAGCGATGCTCCTCTCAATATTCTAAAAAATAGCCCCTCAAGATTAAGAAAAACAAAAATAGGAATGACGAACCCGTTTTTGCAGGCCGAACTACGGGACTCTTTTTCATGCAACGGCCACCTACTGGAGTTTTCCCGTAAAATCCTCTAAATTATAAGTAAATGATATTCTTCTTCCCTAAGTTGAAATATGGTTGAGATAACTATTGGGAAGAAATCATGTCAAAAATCTATCCGTTGATCCATGTCAGCACATGGCCCCACCTCCTCACTTAAGCAGTTTCATCTAAAATGAAAGGATTAAATGTTTGGTGTCCTTTCTTCCCCTGCCACTTGGGTCTAGACCAAGTGGGATCAGGGTTATGGGTATTTTGGTAATTGTAGTGTGACTTTCTTGTTAACTAAGATATGATTTCTTAGGGAATAAGAAAGAGAACATTATATATATATATATATATGATGTAATGTGTAACAGAATCATATAGAGTGAAGAACCCAAAAGGAAAGTAGTGCTTCTTTCTCGTGGGTGTAGGTGTAGGTGAGTTCGCCAACCACGTAAATCTCTGTATTAATTTCTATTTCTTGTGTGGTTGGTTGATTGTTCGATCATGGTGATTCACGCTTCCACACACATGTGCACTACATGTGGTATCAGACACTCGGTTTCCTAGATTATGTGTGCGATCATGGGATTGGATCCAAGGGAGATCCGGATTATGCACGTCGTTGATCGTTGCAGAAAAAAGAAGGAGATCAACTTTGATCATTTGTAGACCACTAATCGACACTAAGATGTGCAACACTTAACCGCAAGACTACGGTATCGTCAAGTAGTTAAGGACTAAAGACTCCAGATTATCGATCCCACAGAAAGATGATGGAACAAGCAATGAATCTAATTAAAGTAGAATTGAACTAAGATAAAGCTAATATAAACAATTGAAGTGAACAAATAAAATTACTAAACTATGCAATGTATATATACAATTAGTTGGAACCAACAACTATGATTAAGACGTGATTAAGCTAGATTAACAAACTAGTGGGCTAATTAGTATGCAAACTACAACGAAATGATGTGAAAAATAGGATTAAACCAAATGGAATGTAAAATAAAATTAAAATAAGAACTAAACTACTCTAATTAACAAACTAAAATATAAAATTAATAAGATCTAAGCTAATCTAACAAACTACACTAAACTAGTAGATGAATGGTGGTGGAAATGGAAGATTTAAGGTGAAGATGTGGTGTAAAATGTGTAGGATTTTAAAACAGGTGATGTAAAATGTAGATATAACAATTTAGAAGTGAGAACAACAAATCAAACAAGGATTCAACTTAACAACATTCAAAATAAGAGATTAGGCAATCCAAAATCTACTAAGTATGTGTTTAATCCAATCAATGCTTGTTCTAATTTAAATCCCAAATCCACAATCCAATTAACAATCTCTTTTCTAATTGGATTGGATGATATAGTAATGAAGACTTAAGTAAAAAAAGTCAAAAGCCAAGATCTTAGATCATCATCTAGCTATCCTAAAAGAAAGCTACAAAAGATCAAAGATCAGGCCTCTAGAGCATGCTACGTGAGAGAATTTAATAAAACTACAAATCATTAATTTAGATTATCCAAGCATCAAGTGTAGAGATAGAGCATGATAAATGAGAAAGATTAACACAATTAGATCTAAAAACTACTAATCAATTAATGCACAATTAGTAATTTAAACTAAAACATGCAAATATTACACACTTATCAAAGAGCTTTAGCCACTAAACATCAAGAAGAACTCGAATTCTTCATTAATGATCTTCAATTACACACTATCTCTAGATTAGTTACAATTTAGCTCATGATTATAATATAAAAGTGTAGAGAAAGTAAAAATAAAATTGCCAAAGGATATCTCTCTCTACAAATACATTGTAAATTTCCTTTCATTGTTCGCAACTTGGAGGCTTTTCATTGGTGGAGAGGTTAGAATATCTTATATGTTAAAAAAAATATACAATTTTTGAGGAATGAACCCATAACGTGTTTCATACCTACCCAGGTAATAACCTATATACCAACTACTCATTTGTGTTAAAAAATAACTTCTTTTATTTTTAAAGTCTTCTCCTCTTATTTTGGAATTCTTCAACTTCTCATAGGATTTCTTCACCAAAATTTATTCATGAAACTTCTTTCATTGGAATCTCTTCTTGATGCCTTGTGACACTAGCCGGAGGGTTGGGGTACTTGCGGGGTCCCCCTATACAAGAGAAATTACATAAGAATGCGCTATAAAAAATTCTCGAGTTTTTACATTAAAACTTTGCCGCTTCGTATCTCCCTCGTCCAAACCCGTATGAATGCAAATGAGTAGCCGATTTTGCTAAGAATTTTGTGTCCAATACAATAATACAAAGAAACGACGTCATTTTATGAGTTAAAATGAAGTTATAATGGATGATAATCCGATAATTGGATAAAACGATAAAATCTCTGTGTAAAGCAAATGATATATACATGATATGCTGATAAAACTCGGACTAATAGGGGTAAAATATGCAATATTTAACACTCATCAGCCACATTGATCGGATTTCTGCAAAAGTCCGAAGTTGCAGAGATGACAGAGAAGTTCGGGGCTTGTCTCTTGGAGTTTCTGCAAACCAGAGAAGTTGCAGAGGATCCAGGCCTAAATGGTGATTTGTAGATGGTACTATTGATCATAGGTGGGCCAACCAAGTGGTAAAAAGCATAATGGCTGCTTTAGATAAGAAGCAAATTAAAAGATCCCCAGGCTTAAGCATTGTGTGATAAATCTTAACGCGACCCAGAAGGCCGGAAGCACTCAAGGTGAAGACCATTAATTTTGTAAGACACGGGTAAGATGAGACTCAGCAATTCCAAAAGCAGAAACAAAGCAAACCATAGCAACAATCCAAATTCGATATTAAAAAACATAAAAGAATAGAAGTCTACTAAGTACGATGCCTTCTAACTAGAACAGCCTCGTAAAACATCACCAACAAACGTATGCAGGTTGGTATAAGACGATCCAACCTTCTCTATTGCTCTTTTACAGGCCTCTTGCAGTTCTCTTGCTCTTGTTCTCAGCTGTTTGCCTTCATCGTTTTCCAAGTCCATAAATCTCTGCACATTCCTAGCAATCTCCTCTCTTCCAACAATCCTTTCATGATTCTTCAGCTTCATACCGACCTTCCAGTCTTCCACTATCAGCTTGGTGTTGATGAATTGTTCTGCTGATAAAGGAAAAGCCAACATGATTTTGCCTGCAAATACACATTCCATGGTAGAGTTCCAACCACAATGGGTCAAGAAGCCCCCAACAGAGGAATGGCACAACACCTTCAATTGGTCACACCATGGCACCACAAGGCCCATCTCACCACTTAGATGTTGTAAGCGGGTCACATCATTGCGTGCAATCCACAAGAATCGAGCCCCACTAGCCTGCAACCCAATTGCTATTTCATCAATTTGTGCTCCTGAAACGATTACATAGCTGCCGAAAGACACATAAAGGACTGAACTCTTGGGTTGGGAGTCTAGCCAATTGAAGTAGTGCGCGTCGTGTGGGCCCATGGCCCTGTTTTCAGTAATCATGTAGGGGATACAAGGGCCCATACTGTAGACAGGGAGTGGAAGCCTTGCCTTCAGAATCTCTATGGCATGGGTCTCTACCTCATGAAACGAAGCTACCAACAAGCAATTTGCTTTGGCTGCCATGGAGACAGCTCCATGGATTCGATTCCGGAGATCAAGGTTTCCTTGGAAGATGACTAGGACGTCTGCTAACCTGATAGAAGGGATTCCAGGAATATAGTCCACTCGCTCATCTCCTAATTCTGTTCAAAGATCAAGTCAAATAAACCGCATTAAATTGCATGTAATAAAACTTCAATCCAAAACTCAAGTAAGCTGCCCGCCAGAGTTATTGGGGCATACCAAAACTCAACTCGTGGAGAGTTCTGATTGTCTGACTCTCTACATCAGAGAATGCCCAAGTTAAAATAAAATGTGTAGCACTCAACATAAATGCCCTTCTTGTGTATAAGTACTCCAAATTTTACTCCAATAAAAGTTGTCTCACCTTAAGATTGGCTATTTAATTAAGTGTTATTAAAACATTCTCATTCATATTGATTAATCACTATTTTCATCAAACTATCATCTCATTATGGAACCAACTTCTATTATGGTAAACTTTGGAGATATCTCATGCACTTAGAGGGATTTAATTTTTGAGCTGCTTGGATTTTCAATTGGGTCAGTCCACTATGAAGCTCCACTCCAACTCATCATTTCACAAGTGATCAATGCAGTAAGTGCTATTTTGATTGGTGTGAGACACACATCTCAGTACTTAAACAAGGAGAAGGATTATTTTGAGCAATTTTGAACTCATTTTAGTGACCCTAGTATTTCCTTATTTTAACTGCGCCCTCACAAAGTTTTATGAAATTATATGAAGGAAACTGTTGGGGTATTTTCAATTTTACTATTTTTCTTTAAATATCATTGAAAACTCTGCAAAATATAAATTAGATTTTAAATTATCAGTAATAAATCAACAAATATCCGACTGTCACTTGCCGCAATCCCCATGAGAAAATCTTGGCTCTGCTACTAATCTTTTACGTATGTAAGACATTAAAATAAAGGACCCTTTAAAATCTAAAACTTGCACTCGACGGAGGCAAGCGGTTTGTCTCCTCGTTGTAACTCAGCCAGGAAAAAAAACATGAGAGTGTGAGTGACAATGCACATGCACATGTTTGAGTCCCTTATGTAAGAAAGAGAGAACTATAAGTAAGTGGTATTCTTAGAAAAAAAAAAAAAAAAAAAACACCTGCTTCTCATGTGACAATAATGAAAAAAATTTATAATTTTTTTTTTTCCAAAAGTCGAAATCTTTTGAAAGAGAAGAATATATTTTATAGATGGATATGGACCAGCGTGATTCTTCTTACATAGGCCCTAATTTCTCTACATTCCCCTCGTTGGACTTTAACCTAAATCCAATTTGGACAAGATGATTTGGCCTTCTATCCATCATTATTAAAGACATCAATAAGACAAATAACCCATCTTAATGGAGCAGTAATTTAAAAATTAGACAGTAGGAGAATCAGGTGGAGTTCTTCTCTAATTTCCTTTTATTTTCTTTTTTTTCTTTTTTTTTTTTTGGCAAAGAATCTAGTGGAGTTGCCGGGCTGTCTAATCCATCTAAACACATTTTACCCAGCTTTGTCGAAAGGTAAAATTATAAAAAAAATTTAAGGAACATTTTTTTTGAAAATATCTCTGAAATTCTTCCAAAGTGCTTTTTTTTTTTTTTTTTTTTTTTTTTTTGTTCCGGTAGCCCAGGTAAGGGCCTAGGACCCTTGAGGGACTTGCAAATAAGGAGCTGGGAAACTCCCACAAGGGAGGAGAAGGAACTTGCATGTGCGTGTTAGAGTTACACCTCTTATCCACTGGGTAAGACGTCATTATTTCCAAAGTGCTTACTTTGAACATATTACCTGAGGAGATACTCATATATATCACTCGGACAAAAATGCCTTATCTTATGTGCGTAGGTTCCATCTTGGAACCTCACTGATCAAGGGAAAGAGGGGGAATCGAAATATTTAAATAGGTCTAACCTAGATACAAAATCTGAAGTTAATTTAATACCTCTATAAGTCTCCTTATCCTTGGTCTCTATAATTATAATAAAGAATTTAAACTTACCTGATATATCGATAGATAAATGCCCATTTGAGATGAGCAGATCAAAATTCCAAAGGACGGAAAATGTCGATGCGGCCATCGGCCAAAAAGATGCTACCGGAATATTCCTTCGATTCCCAAATTCCGGTGCCCATGACAGAAAGGTATCAGCTACAATGAAGCCAACGGGCGGCTCCAGCTGATCTACCAGCTCGTCAAATGGGCCCTCCATCTTGCTTTGAACGGCTGCAAAGAAGCCGGGCAAGTCTGCCCCACGAACAAACTCCGAGGGGATGACGTTGGGGATGGATCGAAGCCGTATGTTAGGCGGCGCAGCCGGCGAGCCGATCAAGCCGAGCCACTCCTCAGTGACTACGAAGGTGATTTGGAGACGACCGTTTGATGATGCAAGGAGCCTGGAAAAGTTCAACAGGGCATTAATGTGGCTGCGGCTGGGGTGAGGGATGATCACCACATGACTGCTGGCAAATAGCTGGGAATCCATGTCCGGGGTTCTTTTGAGTAGGAAGGTGATCAGATCTTCGTCTCTTCTAAGAACATGAGAACTTAGACTGAAATGTAGCAATGGTAGTATTAGTACTCTTTCCAGAGGAGGATATTTAATTCAATTTCTTACATCCACCAAACAAAACCAGGTACCTGAGCTGAGCCCCACCCGGTTGGATTTTTTGCTTTATTGGCTTAATGAGGATAAGGTGTGTTGACCTACAATCATCAAACCCAACAGGAGGCCTCGTGCCAACCACCACCCCTTGCTTCCTAAACGCTGCCTCTAGGGGTGTTCATGGGCCAGGCTGGGCCGGGCTAAGGCAGATTCAGGCCCGTACCGTCTTTAGAAACACTGGCCCTGGCCCGGCCCAAGCCCAACACAGGCCATAAAACTTAGGCCCAAGCCCGCCCATTTAATCAATCAGGCGGGGCTAAACTAGGGTTTTCATCGTTTTTATGGGCATTAGAGCACTAATTAAATTAAATTACATGCATTTCTTACACGCATTTCTTACACAAGTCGGATTGAGCCGGGCTATGGGCTTGCCATCACTTAATCCAAGCCCAGCCCAATTATGAATCGGACCCTAATTACATATCCAAGCCCAGTCCAAAGCGGGCTAGGCCCTGCGCCCATGAGCACCCCTACCTGCCTCTTGTGCAAATGAAGAAAAGCATCCATTCTTGGGCTTTTAGAAATTGTCCGGTCCACATTAATATCCTTATTCGATGTTCATAAATCTTACTACAATAGGAGCATCTCTTACAAAAGAATTGATTGATGACAGTCACTTTAATGTTATTGTTAGATTATATGGTCCCAATCCAGTGGATGATGCAAATAAATTGATTTATTTCTTAATTAATATAATCATGTTTTTATTCATGTAAAAAATAGCTTTTATTTCATGAGATAAATGGTATTTTTTTTTCTTGTTTGCACACAACCAATACGATGACATAATAGCTCATGAGATGAACCGGATCCCACAAGTATATTAGATGTGATCCATTTGTGTAGAAGAGATCCACATGCAGGAGACATATATCACAAATCCTATACTTGAATCGATTCGCAACCGGTGATGAGATTAGGCATCACATCTGACAAGGTTGCAGCTTTATAATAACTATGAGATAGTGTCATTTGTCTCAATCATCAGAGTGTAAGACTCTGAATCATCGTGCTAGTAGATTATATATACTGAAGGACCATGAGTTGCACCTTATGCAAATCTGTCTTTGCTTTAAGGGCTGCTCTCATACTTCCCTAAGTAATAGGCTCTTAATCCTGAGAGATTAATGAACTCGAGTTTCTATTATTCATTTGCTTTGAGTCACTAATGAGAGGCCAATTGTAGATCAACACCTCAGTATTTTAAATACATGGTAGTGGGATTGTGGGAATATATATTTGTCAAGATGGAATCTATCCTCTAAAAGATATATCCCCTTATGCCAATTAACAGATTTATCATTAGTAAGTGCGCATCCATTTCAATTAAGAGTTAATTGGATGGTACTGATGGTTACTGTGATTAATTGGGTCACAAGGATAATAAGATATGGATCTAACTTGGTTGGACAGGTTTAATCCAATTGATCCATGGATATAATTGATAGAGGGGTCTACTTGTAGTAATAAGGAAGATCAGGCTCTTATAAATTATTCGTAAGACTGGAGTTCAACTGCATTTATTTAGTGGAGTTAATTTGCAATTAACTGTGATTCTAGATTGCACATGAGATGTGGGGTCCGGATATCCCAATTGGAACCAGCTTCTATGGAATCCTCACTGGTCCCCATGCTAGCCCCAATAAGAGATTTTTTCTAATCCTATTTAAACTCTAAAAGGAAGGAAGAGAAGGATACTGATTATAATAGAAGTTGGACTTCTAATTATAACAAAAAAAGAGGTGTTCATATGCTATTTAAGGGCAGGAGGGGGCTGGATGTCCTACACACTCATTCCACGCCCAAGCCCCTTTCTTCTCTCTCCTCTTATCTCCTCCGATTCCCTTCTAGAGATTCTAGGGTTTTCTTCTTTTGGAGATTCCACCACTCTCCTTGAGAAGTAATCTGATAGAGGGTCATAGTGTGGAAGACTACAAGGTATTGGAGATCCTTCTTGTTCTTGTGAAAAAGTTATTCAATGTTGACACCAAAAATGTCACTTTGCCTCATCAAGATCCGAAGAGCTACATGAAGTCGCAACCTGCCATAAATAGGCAATGCTGCTTCCAAAAATAAAATCTTGTCAGAATCAAACAAAAACTGCAAGATTCTTCCAGACAGCCAAAAGAGGAGTACACAAGAAGTTTCGGGCCATTTCAAAATCATTTGGCCTAACTTCGCTTCTCCGACAGCCAAATCAGGCCTCTCGGTGACAAAAGCTCTCCGGGACCATGGTTTCCAAGACAGAACCTATGGATCATCTTAAAATGACTCCAATAGGTTCCCTGTCAAATTTCAAGTCAATCGGACATCGGTTGACCACACATCAAACCGCGACATCTTCATCGCGACAAAAAGCAAGTCTGCAGGTGATAGGACCCCAAACGGCTTCGAAACTCAAACAAAAGCCTATGGTTGGTCTTATTTATTGCTCAGGAGGCTTCACACCAAATTTCAGGTCATTCCGACATCGTTTGGCCCAGTTTCAGCTTCTGACGGAAAATCGGCAGCCCTGCGCGACAAAGTCTTCGGCTTTCTCAGGAAATTGGAAACTTTGTAAAATAAAATGCAAGGATTCTCATCAGGTTTCCTACAAAGAAATTAGGCCAATAAATGGTCAAAATGTCAAGGAAAAGTACAGAAGAAAAAAGAATCAGAAAAAAGCAAAAACGGACGCAAAACGGGACACGAAAGGGGGAAAACCCCCCCAGGGTCGCAGACCCCTGCGACCCTGGGCCAGGGTCGCCGGGAAAGCCCCGGAAACCCCGGTTTTCGCCGTTTTTTCGCGATTCGAGGAGCCCAGCCTCTGGTACTTTCCAAAATTCATGCTTTTGGGACACCAAGTCCTCTGACATCCGTCCAAAACACGGGTAAATCATCAAGAGTATCAAAGACAGTATTGATCGCCACCCGGTCAACCAAAAAAAGTGTGCTTTCCACCCGACCGATCGAGAAATCGACAGGACAGATGGCACCGACCCGCTGTTGGCAACAAACACCTGAAATTACATGATCATCTGATGTCGATCTACATGAAGATCCATCGATGATCATCGACAGAAGAATTCCAAAAGACGTGGCACGGCCCGCGACTCTTCAGCTGCTCGGCGACCACTTAATGCGATTAATTGACTAGCTTTATTACAGTCATTAATCCATTTCTTTGGACGGCCCAATCAGAAGCAAGCATTCGGGAGTTACAAGTCAAGAGATTCATGGCATTTAACCCATGAAACTCCTCCCATCATGGCGATTAAAGGCGATTAAATGCCCTCAATCTCCTCCGGCCAATCAGAAGCTAAGAAAAAGGAGTTACAAAATAAACAATTTAATTTTGTAACTCCTCCCATTATGCGGCTTAATGACAATAAAAGCCCATAAACCCACCTAAAAGGCTACCTAAAAGCCTATAAATAGGAGGGCTCTCCAAGAAGAACACACATCAGAAAGCATCAGAAAAATCAGAGAAAAAAGCACAAGCACACAGACAGAAATCCAGAGAAAGGAAAAAGAGAGAAAACTCTGCGGAAGTTCTACACCGGCCACCGCAACAAGGTGATAAAAGTCCCTTGGGGGGTACCCCCCCCAAGGTCCTTGCCTTCTCCTCCTGCCTCCAATGGCTTAGATGTGGCTTTTCAGCCCGTCTACTCGGTTTTTTATTGGACATAGGACCTTCCTTTGGTCTTTGTCTTCTAAAAACTCGAGGTTATAGCCAAGCCAAGCGAATCAAATAGCATCCTCTGTTCTCATCTGCATGGATGATGGCGAAGCCCACATATGGCTTGCGACCGTCAATCTAAACGAGTCCCCCACAATCTCCTGAGAAGTTAGATCCTCCTTTTCTTGCTTTTCATTGTAGTTTGTATTTTTTTAAAAGAGACAAAAATCACAATTCTTGTCTTTCATTGTTGATAAGGATTGTAAATCGGCTATAAACGCCAAAATCGGCTATAAACGCCAAAAATCGGCTATAAACGCCAAAATCGGCTATAAATGCCAAAAAAATCGCCTTTCACGGCAAATCAAGAAAATGTCTCTTTTCTTAAATATATGTGCAATGGAAAACTTGAAAGAAGTTGATTTCCTTTTTTACTTGCGAAGGTTGATCTCCGGATCACCATTTGCAATTCCAAGTAAAATAGAAAATCTGGCACACCCACAAAAAAAGAAATGTTGATGCACGCCCTTGCCCCCCGGTTACGAAAGGGTCGGACCCGACGGACTCCCACGTCCGCCGACCTCGGTAGAACCAAGCAGGAGCGCGGTCCATCAAGCTGGCATCACCCGGTGGGACTCGTTTATTTGAGAACACGATGCTAGAAATGAAATATTTGCATATCATATATTTTGCTCTATGCTTATATTTCTTTTCTCGATTCCTTGGCTACTTTATAATTGGTGGCCTATGTTGAATTCCGCAAAAAAAAAATGAGATGAGATTTTTTGTTTGGAAATTTCTAATTCTTTGAATTTATTTCCACTCTTTCTCTTTTCAAACAAAATTTTTTTAAAAAAAAAAAAACAAAAAAATCAGATTTTTCAATTTGGATTCAAAATTGAGAAACCTTGATCTGTTCCTATCGTTCATCGCGCTTGCAGAAATGTTGAGCCTGTTCGACTAAGGTTTTGGGCCATGGTTTCTCTTCGATGAGTTCATTAAAAATAAAAAAAAATATATATATATATATAAAAAAAAAATTTAGATTTCTCAATTTGGATTCAAAATTGAGAAACCTTGATCTGTTCCTATCATTCATCGCGCTTGCAGAAATGTTGAGCCTGTTCGACTAAGGTTTTGGGCCATGGTTTCTCTTCGATGAGTTCATTAAAAATAAAAAAAAAAAAAATATATATATATATATATATATAAAATTTTAGATTTCTCAATTTGGATTCAAAATTGAGAAACCTTGATCTGTTCCTATCGTTCATCGCGCTTGCAGAAATGTTGAGCCTGTTCGACTAAGGTTTTGGGCCATGGTTTCTCTTCGATGAGTTCATTAAAAATAAAAAATATATATATATATATATATAAATAAAAAAGAAAAAAAAAAATTAGATTTCTCAATTTGGATTCAAAATTGAGAAACCTTGATCCGTTCCTATCGTTCATCGCGCTTGCAGAAATGTTGAGCCTGTTCGACTAAGGTTTTGGGCCATGGTTTCTCTTCGATGAATTCATAAAAATAAAAGTAAAATAAAAAATATAAAAAAAAAAAAGACATAGACCACTAAGGTTAAACCAACTGTGTTCTTTGATCATGGTTGATTCAAAGAAAAGCCTTGTCCAGAGTGTGGAGACAGCTTGACTGTTCTAGGCAAGGGTCCTCCAAACGGGTTCATTAAGTAATCCTACCCTTACCTGGGGGCAATTCTATCAATCAAGATTTCATAAGACCGGGTTAGGAGGCCTATGTGTACTCTCTCGTCTTTTAAATAAATTTTTTTCAAAAATAAAATTTTTAAAAATAAAAATTTTAAAATAAAAATAAAAAATAAAAAAATTTTTCAAAAAAAAAAATCTTAAAAAAAAAATAAATAATAAAAAATAAATAAAAAAAAATATAAAAAAAAAGATTTTTTTTTAAAAAAAAAAAAGAAAAGAAAAAAAATCTTCAAAAACTTCAAAAAAAAAAAACTTCCGTCATTTTGGGTTTAGATTAGAGAAATCTTGGTCTTCTCCTTTCTGAGCACTGGCGCTCGCGGAAATCGCTGAGCCCGTGTTCAGATTAGAGTGCCTTTTGCTCTCTTTGATGAACCCGATATTGGCCTTTCAAAAAAAAAAACTCGTCATTTTTAGATTCAGATCCGAGAAATCATGGTTCATTTCTTTCTGAGCACTGGCGCTCGCGGAAATCGCTGAGCCCGTGTTCAGATTGGAATACCATCTGCTCTCTTTGATGAATCCAATCTTGACCTTTCAAAACAGAGAATCTCATCTCATAGATGCGGTCTCAAAACATTTGTGTCTAGCGGTACTAGTACGCCCTTTCAGGGTCTACTGTATTGCGACCGGCACATCTGTAACTCCAACTTTATATTCTTCTTACCTCGAGCAAGCTCTGCTTCTCGATAAGTCGAATTTAAGTTCACAATTGCTTCTAGCAGTAACTGGGATGCCCATTCCGGGCTTACCATACCTGCGATCAGAACAATTGTACCCTCTATGGCATTTTGCCTTCCTCATATTGCTCGGGTCATCTATCTCGAGCAATTTGAAAAGACGAAACCATAGAACTTCCCATTTATGATCATTATATTCTTGTGATTACTAATGGATGTGGTCTTGTTTCAGAAATTTTCGAAAAAACTAACAATGGCAGCTTCACTAACCATTACTTTCGACGAAAGCAAGCACCAACTCATGCTTCAACAGAAGCAAACCACGCGCACCTACAAGCGCCCCATCAGCTGCCGAAGTGTCAACTCCCTCGGCAACTCTCTGAACTCCGGGTCGACCTCGACTCCCCGGACTATCGTCTTCGGGACGCTGGGACCATTCCCACTTCCTGAGGAACAAGCTGCTCCCTCCAAGAAGCAGAAACTCGCCTCTCAACGTGTCACTATCGTGACACCAAAGGCGAGCACTAGAAGGCCTGAAGCCCGTGGCAGCCCCACGAAGCCTCAACCTACAAACAACCAGGTCTACCCCAAGACTTGGTCCCCAAGACCTTCACCAAAACAGAGAAGGTCCCAGGCATCCACTAAGCCAGCATTCCTGGCCCCACTCAAGGAGAACCAGTTCTATCCTCTTGCTTACATGAAAGAGGAGAAACCCATCTCCAACCCGACTTCAAAGTCATCCCAGCATGAGCCGGCTTGTTCCTACAAGCCCAAAATCAAGTCATGCATCACAAGGCCTCCACAAGCACCTGCTAAGGTCTACAAATCTGCAGTTCGACCCTTCATCTCTACAGGGGCCGAACTTCACAAATTCAAAGCTTCGCTGCAACTGGCGAAGGATAGGGTTCGCATCCTGTCCTTGCCCAGCTACAAAGAAGACAGACTCGGCTGCTGCGCCCGAGGGAGCACATCCTTCATTGTCAAAGCCCAGTCAGAGCTGACCGAAGCTCAAATTGCTCGTCGTATACGCCGCCGCGCGTCGTACCGACAAAAGAGACTACAGAAGCAAAGGACCCAGCCTCCCACACTTCAAGTCTCTCCCAAATGGGTCGAAAAAGAAATACCCAACCAAGTTGCTGCCGTCCATATGGTTGGAAAAACCAGAAGGCGCCAAAAATCAGCAACAAAAATCCATGTCCGACGTCCGATGACCCGCAGCGTCTCCAGGACAAGAAGACATTCAGAAGAATCCCCTGCTCCTTCAAGCAAAGGACAGCAGAGTGATCCTTCCTCAAGCTCCTCTTCGAAAAGAACGAGCCCCAGCTCAGTCACCAGGACAGTTTCTTCGTTCGAATCACGAAGGATGAATGTCTTGGCTACAAATTCTGAGCCACCACCCCGCAATCCACCTCCAGAAGATGCGATCACCCGCATCCAGCAGTTGGAACAGGGCCAGCAGAGGATTGAAACTCTGATGGAAAACCTTCTCCTCGCCTTCCAAAATCAGGCGAACAATGAACCTCCTCCGAATCATCAAGACGATGAGGTAAATAGAGAAGAAAATGAGTCACGCGCCCTTACTAAAAAGGACGTAGACGGTATCCTCGCCAAAGCAAAAGAAGAGGATATACTCAAGGAGCATGGGATCAAGCCACCATATCCCTTATGGATGGACTCGGTCCCGTTCCCCACCAAATTCAAGCATCCTACTCTCCAAACATATACGGGGAAAGGATCAGCCAGACAGCACGTCATCCACTTCAAGATCCTGACGGGAGCTATCGCGGATCAAGATGCACTCAAGATCCACCTCTTTGCAAGCACCCTAAAAGGTACGGCCTTCGATTGGTACTCCACTCTGCCTGAGGACTCAATCCAAAACTGGGCCATGCTAGAGACACGCTTCCTGACTCACTTCAAAGGTGAGGATCACCCCGCTACTATGGCTCAGCTGTGCAGCCTAAAACAGGGGGAGAATGAATCAACATATGACTTCATTCACAAGTGGAAAGCAATGGCATACAAATGCTCTGATGTATTGCCACAAGCGTCGCTAGTCGACATCTGCCGAAACAACATGAGAGCCAGAATCCGCTCCATGATCATCGGCAACAAATCAAAAAACCTGGGAGAACTCCTAGAAGCTTCCATGGAAGCTGAAACGGTGATTAAAGACCTCAACAGTCAGAAATCATCAAGAAAAGAGCCAACCGCCATTGCAACCTCTAAACCAAAGAAGAAAGAGGTCCTCAATGTGCAGACCAAGTCAGCTCCTCAGCCACCAAAGAAAGCTGAAAATAAAGCTGCTGGTAAGAGACCTGAACTCTCTGACGCCTTCAAAGAACGAGTAGAGAAGAAATACCCGTTTGATGAAGATGTTGATGAAATCTTCGGGGCTCTTGTGGCAAACGGCAAGCTCATCTTGCCTGAACCAAAAAGACCGGGTGATGTTGGCAAAACCAACGATCCTCGGTACTGTCCATACCACCAGATGATCTCGCATCCTCTCAATCAATGCTTCGTTGTGAGAGAGAAAATAAATGAGATGTGGAAAAACGGAGTCATCACCTTTGACAAAAACTATGGGTCTGCCTCCGTCAACATGGTGACATGTGGACAAACATCAAGATCACCGAAGAAGAAGATCACTACTTCCTTCAAGGTGATAAACTCAATCGAAGCGTCCGAAGAACTGGTTCCTTACCCGACACCAGACGGACAACCGATATGGGTACATCCCGATCTCCTGGAAGATGAAAATTGGGAGGTCGTGAAAACAAAGCCTACAACTCAACAGCGAAGGCAGGCTAGGAAACATCTCCTCAAGCTCAAACGGCAAGAGAAGACCCAGCCAAAACTAGAGGTCAAAGAAAAGGCAGAGGCTTCCTCTACCACTTCACTGGAGGTAACAAAAACATCCCTTCCAGAGACTTCAAAGGGGGTAAGGAAATTCACTCTCAGTGATTTCATGCCACCTCAATTCAAAGAAGCCATGCAGGAGGCATCATACTCTTGCAATTCGGTAGTTGGATTCTCCATTGATGGATACGAATCCAGTGACACCGATGATGGATTCGAACCCAACTACACAGATGAGTGGGAGGAGTCCCTTGAAACAGGAGAATATCTCTCCGATGAAGAATGGGTTCCTGAGTCTCATCTTATGCCAGTAATCTGGTATAACCCCTACAGCCACAAGGATCCTGGTCTGATGATGAAGAAGACCAAGAGGCTGTACAAGAAAATGCTGCTGACCCAGCACCTCTCATTACTCCAGTGGAAATCAACAATGTTGAGCCACAAAGAGATGATGAAGAAGAAGATCCGGCTCCCATGCCTGATCTTGAAGAATATGCAAGGATCTTGCAGCGACTCGCTCTAGAACAAGAGCAAAAACGCGTCAACGAGCCTCCTCGCAATCCAGAGCCTGAAGTCCCTGAAGACCATCAGGTACATCCTCCCTTAACTCCTGAAAATGGAGAAAATTGCTGGATAGACGATCCTCTCACATCCGAGGATGAGTCTGACTCCGATCAGGCAACGTCTCCCGTCAGAGCTTCCTGTAATGTGATAATTCGGGATTATAGCTCTTCCGAAGTGTGAGACCCCACCCCTGGTGGGCCCTCATTGTGAATTTGAATACTATTTATTAGCTTAAGTATTTTAATTATACTAATTATGGGACTTAGTGAGGGTAGTTATGTATTTTCCTAGGGTTAGACTAGTGGTGTAATTAGTAGAGTCAATAGGGTGTCTCTTGTTATTCTTAGAGTTAGTTAGTTTGTTTGAGGCCCTAGCTAGAGTTTTGTATTTACCATAGGGGGTTTGCACCAAAGAATCTTCTAGAAAGTCACCTAAAGACCTAAATACCCTCTACCCTAACCCTAATCCTATTCTAACCCCAAGGGCAATTTTGTCCCTAACCCAAAAACCCAACCTATATAAACAAAACCCTCCCCTGCCCTAACAACTACTGTTCATCTCCTTTTCTTTTCTCTCAAGTTCCAATCTCCTCTCTCTTCTTCTTCCCCAATTCCCTCCAACGAACCCTCATCTCTCCTCCAATCTCTCTTTTCTCTCCCTCGCCCCAGAAATCCCTGACAGAAGGCCAGCCGAGACCAACCTGCACCATAAGAGCTACTGTCGAGACCCTTTCTCTTTTTCCCTGTGGTTTTCTCTCTTTTCCTTCTACCTTCAATTGATCAAGGCAAGTGCACTGTGCTGGTAGTTTAGATTGCATGTTTCCTTCCTTTGATTGGCAGTAGAATTTCAATTTGTAATATATATGTTTAGATCGATCCTTGAGCATGTTTGTTTGGTTCCTTTGGCCATTGATGGATGGGATTACCTCATTTGGATGATCAATGGCCGGTTGATGATGGGTGGAAGATGTAGGAATGATTTATTTTGCTTCTGTAATGGTCTATGGAGAAACCCAGGAGAATTGGGTGCAGTGATGGTTTTCCGGAGATGGAATGACGAGAACCCACCTCGTTGTGTTGTGATCGGAATCGAAGTAGGACCACCCTTGGAAGATCAGGACCCCTACGTCTATGTGAGGGGCCCTGTGCGACCATGGGGTGCTACTTGATCTGGATTCTGATCAGAGGTGGACCACCATTCCTGTGCTTAATGAAGAGGAGTTGTGTCCTGTCGCAGAACTGGGTTCTGTAACAGAACACAACACTGATAGGAGAGATAGACAGAGTCCAGCGATGGCCGAGCTCCGCACCTGCAGAGCCCAGCGGTTGCCGAGCTCAGCGTCAGCGCAGCTCAGCAACTGCCGAGCTCGGTGCTGGCCGGACTCAGCGATGGCTGGATTCAACACTAGCTGAACTCAGAGTTCTGCCGAGCATAATGGTTAGGATGAGATTCGCGTTTAGCCGAGCTAAGTGTCTAGGCCGAGCTCAGTGCTCAAGGCCGAGTTCAGTGTTACGGCCGAACTCAGTGTTATGGCCGAACTCAGTGTTTTACTGAGCTCAGCGCCAGACCGGGTTCCGTGCCAGACCGGACTTCGAGCTTAGCCGAACTCAGTGCTTAACCGAGCTGAGAGCTAAACCAATCTCAATGCCTAACCGAACTCAATGCATTTTCGGAACTCAGTTGGGTGGCCGAACTGAGCTAGGCCCTTTGCCGAGCTGAGCTGGGTGACCGAACTGAGCATCAATTGAGCTCCATTGCTTAGCCGAACTCCGAGACGGATTTCCAAAAGGCGGGATTTCAACAAAGGAGACTAGAACCTGGGACACTCCCTTTAGCCAGAATTCTTAGTGTGCACGGCCAACTACCCAGGCCAGGGAGTCAGCCGAACTCACAGGAAGTTCTGGACAAACAGGCCTTGCCTGTAGGGTGTTTTTCCCTCTCTGGTCCCAGTGTGCCGAGCTGACCGCCCAGGCCAGGAGGTCGGCTGAGCACACTGTGTACAGTGACGACCCCCAGATTCTAATTTCTGTTGTTGCAATCATATGTAGGGCCCATTGACCATTCAAATAGACTTCCATCACTGTGCCAGCCACGAGTCAATGGTACGGCTCAACCTTGACTCGTGGGGTCCACTAATTAAAGTCCTGGTTATGTAATCTTAGATGATTCGACCTTTATACGTTACCAAATGATGCACACAACTTCTAAGCACCAAACACAATATTCCTTAGCATCTGTGGTTTCACTTAAAGATCGAATTACCTGAGATGGACCTGTATCCGAGGGTGGACCATTTACCTAGGTTGGACTGTTGCTATCTCCCTATGATTCGTGTACTTGGAGATTCATCTCCCTCATACTATGACTATCACTCTATTGTCCTTATTATTGCTCATATCTGTTAATTAAATGGAAAATGGAGGACCCAAACCTAGGAATACGTAGAGGTGACCCGGTAATCTGATTTGGTGGATCATTGACCCGTGTCTGTGGCTAGGCGGGCCCTTTCTATGGCCTAAGTTGGATGTGAATTACCCTAGAATGGAGAGGTTAGATTGTATGGGCTTGTGACCCATTAAGGTTGTAAATGGATCATATGTCATTGAATACGGACTTGTATCTCATATGGACTGTTATAGATCAGGCCATGTATTTGGTGGGCCTTGGTATGGATCCAATGATGGGATTGGACTTGGACTATGATCCACAGTTTATATTGAATACTTGGACCTCTTAGGGACTTTTGTTAGGACCTTGTTCACGCAAGGTAAAGCCTAGACAGACACAGACCTTTATTGTTTCCGAGTCGGCATAGACATTCACTGAGTTGATTTAAGCTCAGCCAGTTGGACTGATCATCACTGGTAGGAGCTATTGAGATTTGTTGTGTGGCTATCATGATGAGCACTGTTGGGACGGACGGTGTGATGCCGGTTCCGGTCGTTGTGGATGATGTTGGTGATATTTTGCAGGGTTAGTAATCCCTAGCATTAGCTTAGGATCCCTACCGCGACTGTGTTCAGTATGGGAGGGCCGCGGCATAATATCCCGCGGTGACCAGCTTATGTGGATGTGCCATATTGTGTAGGTTTATTACGGTTATGCTTATTATGATTCTACATTGTTATCTTGCACGACTGCACAGCATATGTACCATTGTTACTCTCTTAACTTTATACATGTCTCTACTCATTTTGATGCATACATTCTATATTATCTGCATATTGTGACTTGCCAGATCTTTAGATCTGACCCACTCTTGGTGCTTAGGTCTTGACCCCGAGTTCGAGGGCGATGCGTTCGCACTCGTTGAGGTGCCCGTAGTAGGCGACTACGGATGGGGGCCGGCCGACCATGAGGTCGAGCCGGAAGGTGGAGAGCCGACACTAGCTGCAGGGGTTTGAGTGTTCTTTTGTCTGGGTTTTGAGAGACATTTGTTGTGAGTTGGGTAGTAATGAAAATATGTAATTAAACTTTGATTTGTTATCTCTATACATTTAGGCTGGACATCAGCCCATCTACATTTGACATATATACGATGATACCTTATGCTTCCGCTATCTTTGTATGGCTTCCGCTATACTATCATGCTTCCGCAATTAACCATTGTTACTATGTTGATGAAAAAGTTTTAAATTGGACCTCACTGCGGACCTACGATCTTGGAAGTTCTCGGATTTTCCGGGAAGTAGCGCGCCAATTTCGGTACTTTGACGATTTTCTCGGTATCCGGAATTGGGGCGTTACATTTTATGGTATCAGAGCGGGCAAGTCTCTAGGAAATAAAATACACTAGAAACTTTAGGACGTAGTGAGGATCTCAGTGTGGGGGTACGTATAGGGTCGATGGATCGGGTAGAATCAGTGTAGTCCTAAGTGTTGGACTTAAACTAACCTAATTTCTTTCTCTTAACAGATGTCTAGAGAAGGTTCTCCATCACATATGATACCAGCAGTCGGTAGTTCGCCAGACTTCGAGCAGCGTTTCCAGAGGTTCTTGCAGGCCTTCCTCGTTTCCCAGGAGGCCCAGGCTTCGGCGCAGCAGCAGCAGGCCGAGGATTTTGCCCAATTCCAGACGCAAGTCTTGGACATCATGGATAGAGTGGCTCAGCCAGGCATGGCGGCGGCATCCGTTCGGGAGGCAGACCCGAACGTCATATTTGAGAGGTTCCTCAAAAGGGGACCCCCTGAGTTCACTGGCGCCGATGACCCGCTGGTGGCCGACGAGTGGATCGTGCGGATGGAGAAGATCTTCAAGGTCTTCGAGTGCACCGGTCAGCAGAGAGTGCAGTTAGCCGCTTACATGTTTCGGGGAGTCGCGGAGGACTGGTGGAGGACGATTCAGCGTCATTTCGAGGCGATAGGAGACGAGATCACTTGGACTGCATTCAGAGCGGACTTCCTTCGGAAGTTCATACCATCTCACGTCAGAGACCGCAAGCTGCGGGAATTTCAGGCGCTGGTGCAAGGCAGCATGACTGTCTACCAGTATGAGGTTCGCTTCACCCAGCTTTCTCGTTTTGCAGAGGCTCTGATCACACCTGAGTCCGAGAGGATCCGTCGGTTCGTCGATGGGCTGAGAGACGACATTCAGCTTAACATGTCTTGCATTGAGATTCACACTTATGAGGAGGCTTTGAGGAGAGCTTACTGGGCAGAGGAGCGTCTGCAGTGGATAGAGGCCAGTCAGCAGCAGAGGCGAGTTAGAGCCGCCTTGGTCAGACCGCAGCCCTTGCCCATACAGCAGCAGCCATTCCAGAGACAGAGGCCAGCAGGCCAGGCCAGGCAGCATCAGTATCAGCGGCAGCCTCATCAGCAGCAGCAGCGTGGGCCCAGAGTATGCTATGACTGTGGGGAGACAGGACACATCTCCAGATTTTGCCCATTCAGAGGAGGACAGCCTCAGGCCCCGATGCTTCAGCTTCCAGCACCACCGAGAGCACCAGCTCCAGCTCCACCTGTTCAGCAGATTGCACCAGCACCCCAGCCACCTCAGCAGCAGTACCGTGCCCCGCAGCAGGCACGTGGACCCCAGCAGCCCAGGGGACAGCACTACCAGAGGGGACGATACCAGAGGCCCCATGGACAGCAGCGACAGCAGCAGAGACCTCAGGCGCTAGGCCAGGCATTTGCACTCACACATGAGGAGGCCGAAGCTGCAGGGAACGTCGTTGAAGGTACTCTTTCTATTTGTGATCAGATTGCCTAGAGTATTGTTTGATCCTGGTGCGACACATTCCTATGTGTCTTCTGCTTTTTCTTTAGTTCTTGGTGGGGTAGGAGAGGAGTTGCCTTATACGCTAGTTGTGTCTACGCCCGTGGGCAAGAGGGTAGTGTGTCAGACTTACCACCCCAGATGCCGAGTGCAGATCGGGGAGTACATTATGTTTGCAGATTTGATCGTGTTACCCATGCATGACTTCGACGTTATCTTGGGGATGGATTGGTTTGGCCAGATATCGAGCGGTGATGGATTGCTTCGAGAAGATAGTCAGACTCACCATCGACGGTTCAGATGCCACGATCAAGTTTGTGGGTGAGAGGAGACCACCCAGCACCAGATTGATTTCAGCACTGAAGGCTGAAAGGTTAGTACGATTAGGTTGCGAAGACCCGCGAGAGGGCTTTGGCCTGGGCGCTCGGGGGTTATTTGGCCTGGGCGCCCGGGGGTTATTTGGCCTGGGCGCCCGGGGAGAAAGTCCTGGGCGCCCAGGGGGTTTGTCCAGGGCGAGCTTCGGGCCTGGGCGCCGAGGATGATGGAGCCCAGGACTGAGGAAGGAGTCCCCCAGGTCCCGTTGGTGGCCATTACGTATTCCTTTTTTTTTTTTTTTTTTCGGGGGCGCTGCCCACTGGGCCCCCGCGAGCTGACCGGTCAGCTCGACCCCGCCGGGGGGACACCCCCCGGACCCCCTCTGCATAGCGCATGATATATCCCTTAACATATGTAAATTCCAAGACTCTGCCCCTCGGTAACTTCTGATGGGTCATCCCAGAAGAAAAAAATAGAGAGCTTCGCAGGCTGAGGAGAGGGCTACGCCAGCTAGGAGAGGGCTGCGCCAGCTAGAAGGGCTTCCGAGGCTGATCTTTCCGCGGCTCGCGAGAGCGCGACCAGGCTTTAGACCGAACTCTTAGTAGCCTATGAGAGGGCGGCCAAGGCAGAGGCTGAGCTTGTGAGCTTGTGAAGGACCTTGAGAGGGCTTCGCTCAGTGAGGCTGAGCTTCTGGAGACCCGCGAGAGGGCTCACTGAGCTTCTGAAGACCCGCGAGAGGGCTTCGCTCAGTGAGGTGAGCTTCTGAAGACCCGCAAGAGGGCTTCGCTCAATGAGGCTGAGCTTCCGAAGACCCGCGAGAGGGCTCACTGAGCTTCTGAAGACCCGCGAGAGGGCTTCGCTCAGTGAGGTGAGCTTCTGAAGACCCGCGAGAGGGCTTCGCTCAATGAGGCTGAGCTTCCGAAGACCCGCGAGAGGGCTTCGCTCAGTGAGGTGAGCTTTTGAAGACCCGCGAGAAGGCTTCGCTCATGAGGCTGAGCTTCCGAAAGACCCGCGAGAGGGCTTCGCTCAGTGAGGTGAGCTTCTGAAGACCCGCGAGAGGGCTTCGCTCAATGAGGCTGAGCTTGTACAGACCCGTGAGAGGGTGATGCTTCAGAGAGACCGTTTGTGGAGACAATGACTGGGGCGGTACAATGAGAGAACTGCTTTCCCAGATATTGTCATCTTAGGCTTCGTGCTGACTGAGGGGCTTGATGATTGTAGTGGCAGCTCTTATAATGATGTCGATGGTGATGTGCTCCTCGACCTTGGGCGCCCAAGTGAGGTTGCTCCTCTACCCTGGGCGCCATGGTGATGGCGCCCGGTGAGGTTGCTTTCTCGCCATGGAGCAGCTCGACCAAACTGATGATGTCTATGGTGATGCCGAGGACAACTTTGAGAGTGATTAAGAGGGCAGGGGACTCTATTTTTTTTTTTTTAACTTGTAGCACTGATAAAAAAATGATTTTATTAATCCATTGTTTAGTGCTACACAACATTAACAAAACCAAGCCCCCCAACCCTCACTACTTTGACTCTCTTATGGTATTACTGGTAATTCATTTTCAACAGTCCGCGTTCCCTGGCAATGTGTTCACCACTGCATCGCGAGGAATGAATGCTTGTCTGTTCTCTCTGCGGAGCAGGACCGCGTTGGTCTCTGACAGGTAGCCTCTCTGTCCTGTTTCGCTTGTTGCTTCTATTCCTTCCTTTCCTCTCTGTCTCGCCCCTTCCCGTTGTCGACTGCTTGGAGGCCTCCCCTCGCCTGGCCCTTGTGGTATCTTCAGCATTATATACTTCTGAACCTTTGTTAGTAGCTCTGGCATGCTTTTTGGCGGGCGTTTCCTCACTGAGAAATGGAATCTCGGAATGAACGGAGACCTCCGAGGAAGGCTGTCATGGACACCTTGTCGTCAAGCTCTTAATTGAAGTACCTCCTCGTTAAAACGAGTGAGGTAACTCCTGAGGCTTTCATTTGTATCCTGCTTTATGCTGAGCAGGTGTGTGGCAGGCTTCTGGTGGCGGCGTCCTCCGATGAAATGTGACACAAAGGACTTGCTTAATTCCACAAAGGTGGCGATGGAGGTAGGGGCGAGATTGGCAAACCATTGCCGGGCGGAACCCTTCAGTGTGGTTGGGAATGCCCTACACATAATCTCGTCAGGGATATTATGCAACTGCATCACGGTCTTGTAAGTTTCCAGGTGATCCAATGGATCCTTCCTTCCATCGAAGGTCTCCATGGACGGCATTTTGAACCTCCGAGGAAGGGGGAGTTTACTACATCAGACTTGAACGGGGTGTTCGTTCGTCTGACGAGATAATCTACTGTCTCTGGGGCCTGCGCCCTCACAGCATCGAAGACATCCCCGATTTGATTCTGCATCTCCTTAAATTTTTCCTCCCATTGATTATGGGGTTCTCTGGAAGGACCAGGGAGATAGCTTTCCTCCCCCACTGTATTATTTTCACTTCCCCCTTCTTGGAAGTGGGGATCGTCAGCCTGAGGTTCTGCAAACTGGGCTCCACCTGGAGGTGGAGGCACTGCATGATAAGCATGACCTTGAGGATCAACCAGGATCGGGCCAGGTGGGGGGTCCAAGGGAGCGCCGGCAGAGGCATCCTGGGCGCGCTGGGGCGGCATAATCAGGGGAACTCCTCGACCCTGGGCGCCATAGGGATGGGCGCCCAGGTGATGGAGAATGGGCTGGGCGCCCATATGAAGTCCTCTGCCCTGGGCGCCCAGGGGATGGGCGCCCGGGTGAGGCGCTCCGTTTCGCGGAGCAGTCGGGCCCCGCGGGTGTCGCCTCCTGCTGCTATCTCACCGAATGGCGCTCCTCCTTGCCCTGCGAGCATAAGCTGGAGGATTTGCTGGTTTTGAGTCACCAGCTGCTGCATGGTCTCCATCATTTGCTGTGGAGAGGGAGTAGGAGCGGGAGTAATCGGGACAGGATTACCCGGTGGAGGACCGTTCTCTCCCTGTCTGGGAGAGTTTGGTTGTACAGTAGGGCCCGACCCGTAGTTAGGCCAGGGTTGTCCTCTCTCTTACAGACCTCGTACTGATCACCATGATTCTAAAAAGGGTTTGAATTTTCTCGTTTCCCACAGACGGCGCCAACTGATGATGCCAAAAAAGGTAAATTCGGACACCACCGGTCAGATAATTAATGCTGTGCAAGTAAATGAAGAGAGATGAGAGATTTATAGTGGTTCGGTCAAGCGTGACCTACGTCCACTTCAAAATGGTGATGTTTGATTAATGTAGAGAGTTACTGGTATGAGAAAGTAGGGAAAAACCATTCCCTCCCATCAAGTGATGAGAGGGCTCTATTTATAACCTTCCCAACCAGGAGGGGATGCGATCAGTTCAACGTCTCTTTGGAGCCTCAGTCGTGTCCTCGAGGAACGAGTCAGGTGGGAGGCAGGTGAGATCTTCTCCGTGAGACTTGGTAAATGCAGGTGAGGGGAGGACTTCGTCGCGATGACTTGGAGCCTGAGGTGACGAGGCTTCGTTTAACAAGACCCGGATCTCAACAGAGCCATTCTGGCCTGACCCACGATCCTAGACGGACCGGGTTACTCGGACCTGACTCATTACCGCGATCCGGATTGGGCTTGACTCATCAATATGTATCAATATTTAGAAATTAACTTCTTAGTAGCTTGTTAGCCACCAAAGCTACATAGCTATGAAAAATGAATAATCTCTTTAATTGAGTTTAAGGAATCACCTTTATTTGAGTAATTATGACAACACCTAATTAAAGGTTGCGATTTTATTAATTGAGGTTTATCTAAAGGTGAGATCATCAACGGTTCGAAATCGGAATTTGACACGTTTATCAATATGATATAAACTTTTAATTGATTTACACCCAAAGGTGTGATATTTTTAATTTGTATCACATTTGTCAATATGGACAAATTAATTATGAAAGGTAATAATTTACATGTTGTTTATCCACCCAAAGGTAGATTTACAGTGATGACCCATTGCTTTATTCTAGTTGCAAAATAAAAACTCAAAGAGGAATTAGTTACTGTTGGGTTTATGTCTTGTATTTCGGTTTATCGTAGTGGTCCATTGGACCGGCTTTAGGATCATGGGTATTTTGGTCATCTGAAGAGAGTCAAGATGTGATACTATGCTCTCTTGTTGAGGACGTAGGGAGTTTTGCTGAACCAAGTAAAATCCTTGTCTCTCTTTCTCTTGGGTGGCATGATTAATCAATCGTAGTCATTCACACTTCGGCACGCACGCGTACAACAGTTGCAATCACCATTTAGTTGTCTATGATTGGAGAAAGTTCCTTTGAAGGGCGAAAGTACCCTTCAACTACAGGTTGCCTTCACAGTTATTTAAATTTAGCATGTGGTAGAAATACCTTGGCGCCAGTAGTTATTCAAGGGAAAGGGCGTCAATTCATTAATTATTTCAATTTGAGTTATTCTAATTAATCATCATCAAACACCAAGTTTACTGATAAGAGGAAAAAAATGGAAGAAAAAGTTTATTACCAACTGGTTTATGGTAATGTCATTTTTGTCTCTCTAGAAAAAAAAAAGGTGGTTGGTCCATATCGTTAGGAGAGAATAGGTGACTGTATGTAAAAAAATGAAAATAGAGGTGGTTACTTATAAATATTATTAGAAGAGACAATTGGTTGTGTGGAAAGTTCTCAGCAAATGCCTAACAAAGAATTATAATTCCACCCAGTGGAAATTCAAACCGTTCATGTTCTATGGTCATTGAAGAAACTTTTGTGATACCAGGTCTATATCACATACCAATAATTAACAAGTTGATCAAAGTCAATGATAGAATCTCTATGGACTATGGTGGTATAACACCTTTCGTGGAGTGCAAGATGTATCTTCTTTTACTTGTACTACATGAGAGATAATGTCTTCTTGATCCCTTGTGTACCTTTCTCCTTACCTTCCTCCTTATTATCACTTGGGGGGGGGGGGGGGGGGGTGTGTTGTCCTTCTTTCTTTCCCAAGGGGGGGGGTGGGGTGGGGGGGTGTTTGTCCTTCTTTCTTTCCCACCTAACTGACATGTTCAAAGGCCTCATACAAGAATTGCAACCCAAGACTGACTTTTACAAAGTCAAACCTTTTCTATGTCCTTCAATAGGGCCCACCACGATCAATTTAAACCCTCCCATGCACAGCTAACCATGTGATTTAATTAGCACTGATCCTACTTTGTCACCGACACATCCATTAACCAGTACCATTGGATTAGGTCACAATAAAAAGATTCATTAATTAACAAAACCATTGAGTTTTAAGGCCATAAAAATCAAGGGTTTGGATGATATGTTAGACTGATATTTACCTTCTGATCCATCTACATGTGCTTAAAATGCATCCAGGTGGGCCCAACACTAATCAGACCTTGTTTTAATTTTTTCCAAAGAGAACACTGGGGTCACTTGGAACTTGAAAATTATGACTGGGGCTGGATAAAGTCTAAATGTTGACTTTGACCCTCTCAAAGCATTGCCTTCATATTGCCATATTTATTGCATGAAAGAATCTGTAATGAAACAAAAGCTTAACAACGGAGGAAGAGAGATGAAGGACCTTCAATTGAACTGGATCTTGTTCCTGTTTTGTGTGTGATGAGGTGGGCAACTGGAGCAGAGGCAGCAGCTACAGATGCATCTGTGGCCGTTGATGTTTTGGATGCTGTCAACAGTTCTTGTATGTCAATGGCACTACATCAGTACTATGCAGACCCCTCCCGTCGACCACAGACACCAAACACTCCATGTAATTCTCAGAAGAGAATTGATGAAGCAGCATCTTCAGGTATGATTCTCTCAGACAGTAAGACTGGAGGTTTTTCTCCCCTTCTTTGGTAGGACACAGACTGGTGTTAAATTACTGTTTCTATATAGGGAGGTTCCCTTGGCACCTCAAAAGTATCTCTCTCCACTAAATTTTTTTTTTCCTAAACTACCCCCCGTCTCCCGCCTCCGGCGGACTCTTCCTTCCTCCCTCCCGTTCTATTTTCTTTCCCTCTTCTCCCTTCCTCTTCTTCCCTCTCCTTCCTCCCCCTACTCTTCTTCTCCCTCCCCATCCCCCCTCCCCCTCCCCCTCCCCGCCGGAAGAGTAGGGGAGGGAAGGAGAAGGAAGAAGAGGAAGGGAGAGAGGGAAATAAAATAGAAGGGGAGGGAGGAAGAAAGAGGGAGAGGGGGGAGGGAGACCGGCCGGCTGGCCGGAGGGTGGGAGAGGGAGGAAGGGAGGAGGAGGGAGGAGGGGAGTTTAGGAAAAACTTATCTTTTTTTGTCTTCTAGTGTGACGGGGAGAGGAAGATTTGTGGTGCCAATAAAACTCCCATTCTATAAATCATATATGAATTTATATATGGTCCTTCTATCCATCCATGGGCCATGAGTTTGTGTCTGTGGCCCCCAGTTCACCACTCCTGCAGCTTCATTTATCTGAAGTTTTATCTGAAGAGTCTTTCTATGGATGGACCATGCTCTCTCATCTTGTGTTACACTACTGTTTCTAGACATCATATAAGAGTTTATACATGGTCCTTCCATGATTCCATCCATCCATAGGCCCTGAGTTTGTGTCTGCGGGTCCCATCTCCCCATCTTCATTTATCTGAAGTTTTTTTTTTTATCTGAAGGGTCTTTCTATGGACAGACCATGTTCTCTCATCTAATCAATGATTGCAGAGGGTTTTTTTTTTAAAGTAAATAAATATGATATTATTTGAATATGATCAGGGTTTCATAGATATGTGATAAATTTATCATATGTCCACAACTTATGATATTATTTGAAATAAATAAATAAATATGATATTATTTAAAAAAGTGGTGTCTACTATGGTGTATGACAACCATGGAATGTTTCTATATGGAATAATCCAGATGGGATCTACCTATGTGAAATTTTTTAATTTTATTTTATTCATCATAACCTCTTGACCTATGACTCCAAATTTTAATGGTTTTAGAGATATTCTTTTCTCGTGATATCAATCCAACTGTGAATAAAAGTTGGATTGCTGTCAAATTTGGGCTTTATACCAATTCATTATGTAAAATGACTGAATTGACTTTAGAGGAAGTAGAAATAGTTTCCAGTAAATATCCGAGGAAAGATTAGAAGCATGCAGATCAATGCTAATAAGCTCTTTAGTGCATTTGGGTGTTCTTCTATTTAGCTCAGATGAGAGATCTTTTCTCAATCTCCATAGAAAGAATCTTATGTTCAAATCTCAGGGTGGGTATTAAGTAGAATGGAATTCCATATAAAGCAATTTCAAAACATTGGAATTGCCTCGAGTATCCAATTGCAATTTACAGTAAATCCAAGTACACTTTGTTTTGAATGTCATAATTGGAAACCTTGACATGGAACTCTCCAAACACTATAAATTTTAGCTTGCTATTAGTTCTCTTTGACAGACGTTTTTGAATTAACATGGAAGATGTTGTAGGCGTTTTTTGGCAGCGAGGATCGACCGTGGCTGCCAGTATAGATCAATCCAGCAATCAGTCGATTAATAAGAAACTGAAGATTGGCGTCCCTAGAAAAAATGGATTCTATGAATTCATGAATGTGGAAGGATCAACAGACAACCAGCCAAATGCGACGGGTTTCCCCATTGACGTGTTCAGAGAAGTAATTAAACTATTGCCATATGACATCTCATACGACTTTATCCCATATGAAGACAATGCAAGCGCTCCTGCTATCTATGATTCTCCAGGATACTATGATTCACTTATTTCTAAAGTGTATCTCAATGTAAGTTATGCTCTCCAATTCAATTAAAATAAGGTTGTTCACTAGTTGAATGATCTAGATCACGTGATTGTGGGGCTTTAAGTCTCTATAGTGAAGTGAAGCCTTCAATAACTTCTCACCAATATCATCAATTTTGCAGGAATTTGATGCAGTAGTAGGAGATATGTCGATAACAGCTAATAGATCAGATTTCGTTGATTTTACATATCAATATATGGAGGCCGGAATTTCCATGATTGTGCCGGTGAGAGACGATGACACTTCAAGTGCTTGGTGGTTCATGGAACCACTAACAACAGAATTATGGGTGGCTACCTTTGCTTTCTCGGTTTTAAAGGGATTTCTAGTGTGGTTTTTTGAACATAGAGACAACCCAGATTTTCAAGGTTCTGTTGCACAAATGGTGGGGAAAGTACTCTATTTCTCTTCTCCATACTTGTGTTCGCTAACTGTAAGTACAGCGCCCAAAATCTCTCTGAACCAATCATTTTCACTTATGAACATATTTTTCAACTAATCAAATGGTTGCTTACTAATTGCAGCTGAGAAACTGAGCAGAAACTACTCTAGATTTGTGGTAAACGTTTGGACGTTCTTGGTGTTTGTATTGGTCACAAGTTACGGTGCGAACCTCACATCAATGCTCACAGTTGAGAGGCTGCAACCGACCATTACAGATATTAACCAACTACGGAGGAATGGAGACTTTGTTGGGTGCCAAAAGGGATCATTTGTTCATGGGTTGTTACTAACTATGGGATTCCAAGCCGAAAAGCTCAAAGAGTATGGCAATATAGAAGAATATGCAGATGCGTTATCTAAGGAAATGCCAAGGGTGGAGTTGCTGCAATTGTGGATGAAATTCCATACATCAAGGTCTTCCTTAAGACCCATTGTCGCAATTATGCAAGGCCGCAATGGTCTCGTAGATCCGGCGGGCTTGGCTTTGTAAGTCTCCTCTTAAAAACTTCTAGATTAAGATATATAAGAGTGGCAATTGGCTAGGCGGAGCTAGGCTTTTAAAAGCTCAACTAGATTAACTCTCAGGCCTACTGTTATCAGGGGCGGACCTAGGAAATTGAACTTGGGGATCCATATAGAAGAAATATCGGGAGAAGGGGCAAATGTAAAAAACAAAACATATCAAGTATGGGTGGGGCTTCAGCCCCTATTTGACCCTTCTATTTGGGTCCGTCCCTGATTGTTAGGCTTGATATGTTTGGGCACCAATGGTAAGGTCTACGTGTTATATTTGGGTCCGCCCCTGATTGTTAGGCTTGATATGTTGGGCCACCAATCCTAAGGTCTACGCGTGACTCAATGCAACCTAGTTATATAGTGTTACACTAAGAAGCTACTAGTACGAATCCCAAATCAAACAAGCAACAAATCAATCTATAGAATCTATGATGGAATCAATCAATTAAACACATAAAAGAGCACACACGATTTTACGCTGTAAACCCTGTTTTTGATGAGGCTAAAACTACGGGGAAAACTTCAATCTCAATCCACTAAATCAGTACCAAGATTACAATAGATCTCTACTTAAGTTTATACCCAACATTTGAGTTAACATAAGTCATGGAGGAAGACATACTAGCAACCCCAATCTCTACCACAAGAGCTACCCAAACACCTTGTTGGAGAAGATTCAATGCACCAAACTGGTGAGATGACCTGCTACACCTGCATTTATAAGCCGGGGGAGAAGATCGGATGAAGATTCAATGCCCCAAAGAAAACCCTCCTTTTCATCTCTCTTCTTCAACTCACAGATTTCACCAAGATCCCACTTGAAAAATCATTTTTCTTGAATAACTTGCATCCCAATCAAGCCATCCATAAGTATAACTAATGGGCCATCTATTTTGAGGATATAAAGCCCAAATAAGGAGCCTTTTTGGTCTCCAACTCAAGTGGAGTAAAAGACCCATCATGACATATAGGTTTTTTTTTTGAAGAAGTAATATTAATGTATATTTAAAATGAAAAGTTGGTACGAAGAAGTGCACTGAAAGCCAAAGACAAAGTGCTGCTGGTATAAGAGATATGTACAAGGCGCCACTCTTGACACCTATCCAATGGCAGCACTTAAATTACAAACACGATCAATCCCTACCTAATTAGTTAAAGTGTCTTCCATGCCATCAGCAGACCTACTAATATGCTGAAAACAAAACACAAGACTCCGATGAAAGATGTTTAATCGCAATTAAATAGAACTGCAGTTTCCACGGGCCTTTGAAAGCATTTTGCCCAAGATACGACATTGAAGGAATCGCTTTCTACGATGAGGCTAACGTGGAATGAGAGACAATAAATGCGAAGAGCTTCCGAAACGGCCCAAACTTCTGCTTCATTAGAGTTTTTAACCCCAATTTTTTTAAACATGTACAACACCTCACAACACCTCTTCTTTCTGATTTCTAAGAACACTGCGAATACCACCGGGGCTGGTTTATCATGAGTAGCCTACTCGTCCACATTAAACTTTAAACAACAGGACAATGGAGGGCTCCAAGTCACTTTCTTCCTCTTCTTTGCTTCTCCCATCAACCAATTATAATTGACTCAATCATATACAATGTGATG
>CM022955.1:16762717-16849941 GCA_012931725.1 Litsea cubeba | reverse complement strand
CGTTGGAAAAGCATTTTATTTTCTTATTTTTATTTTTCATTTTGCCGACGTTGATTTTCGTCGGCAAAAGCATTTTATTTTTTTAATTTTCCGGCGTTGTTTTTCGTCGGCAAAACCATTGTACTTTTTTTTATTTTTATTTTTTGATTATGCCGACACAAAATTTTCATTGACAAAAGCATTTTTTTTATTTTTTTTTATTTGCCGACAAAAATTTTTCTCTACAAAAGCATTTTATTTTTCTTTTTTTCATTTTGCCGACGTTGTTTTTCGTCGGCAAAATCATTTTATTTTCTTTTTATTTTTTTTAATTTTACCGACGTTGTTTTCGTCGGCAAAACCATTTTACTTTTTTTTATTTATCTTTTTTTAATTTTACCGACGAAAATGTGCGTCGGCAAAAGCATTTTAGTTTTTTTTTTTTTTTTAATTTAGCCGACGAAAATTTTCGTCAGCAAAAGGAATTTACTTTTTTAATTTTTCTTTTTTTCATTTTGCCGACGTTGATTTTCGTCGGCAAAAGCATTTTAATTTTTTTATTTCTATTTTTTTTTATTTTGCCGACGTTGTTTTTCGTCGGCAAAGGCATTTAATTTTATTTTATTTTTATTTTTTAATTTTGCCTACGAAAATGTGTCGGCGAAAACATTTTATTTTTTATTTTTCTTTTTTAATTTTGCCAAAGAAAATTTTCGTCGGCAAAAGGAATTTATGTTTTTGATTTTTCTTTTTTCCATTTTGCCGACGTTGATTTTCGTCGGCAAAATAAATTATTTTCTTTATTTTAAATTTTTTATTTGCCGACGTTGTTTTTCGTCGGCAAAACCACTGTACTTTTTTTTATTTTTCTTTTGTAATTTTGCCGATGATGATTTTCTTCGGCATAAGCATTTTATTTTTTTTTTTTTTTTATCATTTTGTCGATGTTGTTTTTCGTCGACAAAACCATTTTATTTTTTTTTTAATTTTGCTGACGTTTTTTTCGTCGACAAAACCATTTGATTTTTTTAATTTTGTCGACAAAAATTTTCGTCGGCAAAATCATTTTATTTTGTTTATTTTCCTTTTTTAATTTTGCGGACGAAAACTTTCGTCACAAAAGCATTTTATTTATTTTATTTTTCTTTTTAATTTTGCCGACGAAAATGTTCGTTGGTGTAACGCCCCAATTCCGGATACCGAGAAAACCGTCAAAGTACCGAAATTGGCACGTTACTTCCCGAAAAATTCGATAACTTCCATGATCGTAGGTCCGCAGTGAGGGCCAATTTAAAACTTTTTGAACAATATTATAACAACGGTTAATATTGTGGAAGCATAAAGAAATAAGCGGAAGCAGTACAGACATAGCGGAAGCATAAGGCATCATGAATGATATATCAAGTGTAACGAGCTTATCCATACTAAAAATAACAAGTGATAGAAAATCAATGTTTAATTACATATTCCAAACACTACCCAACTCACTGCAAAATATCGCTCAAAAACACAAACAAACAGATGTACTCTCATGCCCCATGTGCCGGCTCTCCAACCTCAGGCTCGACCTCATGGTCGGCCTGTCCCCATCCGTAGTCACCAACTACGGGCGCCTCTACGAGTGCATACGCATCGCCCTCGAACGGGTCAAGACCTAAGCACTAAGAGTGGATCAGATCTAAAGATCTGGCAAGTCATAATATGCAAATAATATAGAATGCATACATCAAAGTGAGTAGAGACAGTTATAAAGTCAAGATAATAGCAATGGTACAGGTCCTAAGCAGTTGAGTAAGAAAACAAATAGAATCAAGATAATCATAATATTAAAACCTACACAATATGGCACATCCACACAAGCTGGACACCGCGGGATATTATGACGCGGCCCTCCCATACTGAACACAGTCGCAGCGGGAAAAATCTCTCAGTGCTGGGGATTATCTAGCCCCGCAAATAACATCATCCATCAACACACACAGAGACCAGACCCGGTATCACACCGTCCGTCTCCAACAATGCTCATCATGATAGCCCACACACCTCAATAGCTCCTACCAGTGATGATCAGTCCAACTAGCTGAGCTTAGATCAACTGAGTGAATGTCTATGCCGACTCAGGAAACATAAAGGTCTGTGTCTGTCTAGGCTTTGCCTTGCGTGAAACAAGGTCCTAACAAAGTCCCTAAGAGGTCCAAGTACCCAGTACAACCTATGGAATCATAGTCCAAGTCCAAGTCCAATCATTGGATGCATACCAAGGCCCACCAAATACATGGCCTGGTCTACAACAGTCCAAATAAGACACAAGTCCATTTTCCATTGACATATGATCCATTTTATACCCAGGATGAGTCACAAGTCCATACAATCTAACATTTCCAGTCTAGGGTAATCCATATCCAAATTTAGGCCATAAAAGGGCCCGCCTAGCCACAGACACGGGTCAATGTTCCACCCAATTATATTACCAGGTCACCTCTAAGTAGTCCTAGGTTCGGTCCTCCATTTTCCATTTTATTAACAGGTATAAAGCAATAATAAGGACAATAGAGGACAGTAATATATGAGGGAGATGAATCTCCAAAGACAGGATCATAGGGAGGTAACAATAGTTCAACCTAAGTAAATGATTCCACTTTCAGATTCAGGGTCTAATGATCCACTTTCAGATTCAGGTCTATTTCAGGTAATTCGATCTTTAAGTGAAACTACAGATGCTAAGGAATACTGTGTTTGGTGCTTATAAGTTATGCGCATCACTGGTAACGTATAAAGGTCGAATCATCTTAGATTACATACCTTGACCCTATTAGTGGACCCACGAGTCAAGGTTGAGCCACACCATCGACTCGTGGTTGGCACAGTGATTGAAGTCTATTTGGATGGTCAATGGGCCCCATACATGATTACAACAATAGAAATAGAATCTGGGAAGTGTCACTGTACACAGTGTGCTCAGCCGATCTCCCTGGCCTGGGCCGTCAGCTTGGCACACTGGGATCAGTGGAGCATCACCCTGCAGGCAATGCCTGATTGCCCAGAAGTTCCTGTGAGTTCGGCTAACCCCCTGGCCTGGTAGGTTGGCCGGTCACACTGAAAGCTCTGGCTAAAGGGAATGTCCCAGGTTTTAGTCTCCTTTGTTGGAATCCCGCTTTTTCGGAATCCAGCTCGGAGTTCGGCTAAGCACTTGAGCTCAATTGAACACTCAGCTCGGTCACCCAGCTCAGCTCGGCAAAGCGCCTAGCTCAGTTCGTCACCCAGCTAAGTTCGGACAAAGCATTGAGCTTGGTTAGGCATTGAGGTTGGTCAAGTGCTGAGCTCGGTCAAGCACGGAGCCCGGTCTGGCACTGAGCTCGGTAAAACACTAAGCTCGGCCATAACCCTGGGCTCGGACAAGACACTGAGCTCGGCCTAAACACTGAGATCGGCCTAAACGCGGATCTCGGCCTGAAATTTGTACTCGGCAGAACACTGAGTTCGATCAACATTGAGCTTTACAACACTGAGCTCGGCCAGTGTGGAGCTCGGTCAGTGCTAAGCTCGGCAGTGCGAGCTCGCAGTGTAGAGCTCGACCAGTGCAGAGCTCGGTAAGCGCGGAGCTCGGTAGTGCTGAGCTCGGCAGTGCTGAGCTCGACCATCAAGGCACAGGGACGCTTTGCAACTCCAGAATTCCGGTTTCCTTCTTCAACCAGGGTTCAACCAATCTCATCCAAACTCCATAAAACATCCAAAAATAAGAAACACACTTCAATATACATCCAACCATCCAAACCACGGGCCATTGATCTTCCAAATGAGATCAACCCATCCATCAATGGCCGATCGTCCATAAAAACGTGCTCAAAGGTAAATCTAGCAGTCCTAACATCATCTAAATAGAAATACAGAGAATCAAAGACAGTAAACTTACATTCTATATTAAATAAGCATATTGCACTTGCCTTGCTCAATTGCAAGAAGGAAAAGAAGAGAAAACAGAGATCCAATCCGGGTAAAAGACAGTCCCAGCTCTATGGTATCCCAAACACACGATCAGCCCCAAAATCTCTGATCTATAGAGATTTCTACTCCTACACCCATTTCCATAAGAGAACTTCTATAAGGAACGAGATCCATAGAGAGATAAAGAGAATTTTCTAATGGAATTGAACTAGAAGAGGGTATTCACCTGATTTGAAGGAAGAGGAAGAGATGACTGATGTGGAGAGAAAGAAATCCCAATATAAGTTGCAAGTAACATGTCGGCAGTGGCTTTCTTCTTCTTAGAATCCATACATAGAGAACGAGAGAGGGGAGATGGGAAATTGGAAGGAAAATGGGGAAGGAAGAGAGAAAGAAGGAATGAAAGAGATGAGCAGCAGCCTTCGTTTGGAATGGGGGGTTTGTTTATATAGGTTGGGTTTTAGGGCTAGGGACAAAAGTACCCTTTTTAGTTTTAAATAGAATTAGGGTTAGGGCCAAGGGCATTTTGGTCTTTGGGTGGGTTCCAGAAGATTCTTTAGTGGACACCCCCTATGGTAATTACTAATTTCTAGCTAGGGCCTCTAACAACCTAGCTAACTCTAAAATTAACAAAAGACACCCTATTGACTCTACTAATTACACAACTAGACGAATCCTAGGAAAAATACATAATTACCCTTAACTAAACTCCATAATTAGTATAATTAAAATACTTAGGCTAATATATAGATAGTATTCAAATTCAAATTGAGGGCCCACCAAGGGTGGGGCCTCACAGTTGGCAAAATCATTTTATTATTATTTTTTATTTTTTAATTTTGCCGATGAAAATTCTCGTCGGCAAAGTCTTTTTTTCTAATGTATTTATTTTTTCATTATAATTTTCTTTTAAACCTGTTTATACACTTGTATAAAACATAAACCTGTTTCATATACCTATATTCAACGTAAAAAATGCAATGAAACAGAAGTTACTAAATAAACAAACAACCATCTCCAGTTTTCCTTAAATCATTCATCTCATTAAATAAATATTACAATTAATAATGATATCGTCTCTATAAATATCCAATATACATATATATCTACAAATAAACCGAAAGGAAGTCCTACACCCCCACAAGTCTGCAACCGACCCCAAAGCGTCCATCAATCTGCAAGGACAAAAACAAAATTAAATTCTTTTCAATGAATTAAATTATAAAATGAACATAAACATGTATATATATATAAAACTTTTCCTAAGTGTTTCGGTAGACTTTTTTCCAGCCTAAGTGTTGACAAGGTATCTGTGCTGATTCCTGAGTTGTTCGATGGCCGTTTCCCGTTTTCGACCTACAACGGCCTATTTTCGAGACTAAGTGTTCCAAATTAAAGTTTTTAGGTCCAATCCTCTAACAGGGAGTCCTAATTTGCAAACCGTCATTTCCTACAACTTACTCTACCCTCGAGCGAAGTGCTCGTGCCGGTTTTCGAATCTTTTTCCGCGGCCGTTTCTTCGTTCCAGCCCCCCGGCGGCCGTTTTCCGAGCCTTAAGTGTTGAAAAATCCCATGTTTCAGTTGTAATTCTTTAACCGGGCGTCCTATTTGCCGAACTGTCAGTTCTTACAAGTTAATCTACGTTGAGCGAAGTGTCTCGTGCCAGTTTCTCGAATTTTCCGTGGGCTGTTTCCCGTTCCGGACCCCCGGCGGGCCGTTTTCGAGCCTTAAGTGTTAGAAAATCCTATGTTCGCTCGTAATTCTCTAACCGGGAACCCTATTTGCAAACCGTCCAGTTTCTACAAGTTACTCTACCCTCAACGAAGGTGCTCGTGCCGATTTTCAATTTTCCTCGGGCCGTTTCTCATTCCGGGCCCTCCGGCAGGCCGTTTTTTAGCACTAAGTGTTGAAAATCTCATGTTTCACTCATAATTCTCTAACCGGGAGTCTTATTTGCTAACCATCAGTTCCTACAAGTTACTCTACCCTCTAGCAAAGTGTTCATGTCGATTTCTGATTTTTCCCGCAACCATTTCCCGTTTCGGGCCCCCGGCGGGCCGTTTTCGAGCGTAAGTGTTGGAAAATCTCATGTTTCGCTCGTAATTTTCTAACCGGGAGTCTTATTTACGAACCGTCAGTTCCTATAAGTTACTCTACCCTCGAGCGAAGTGCAAGGGCCGGTTTTCAATTTTTTCGGGGGACGTTTCCCATTCCGGACCCCCGGCGGGCCGTTTTCGAGCCTAAGTGTTGGAAAATCTTATGTTTTCGCTTCTAAATCTCTAACCGGGAATCCTACTTGCGAACCCTCAGTTCCTACGAGTTACTCTACCCTCGAGGGAAGTGCTCGTGTCGGTTTTTGATTTTTTCGGGGGCCATTTCCCATCTCGGACCCCCGGCGGGCCGTTTTCGAGTCTAAGTGTTGGAAAATCCCACGTTTCGCTTGTGATTCTCTAACTGGGAGACCTATTTTAGAACCGTTAGTTGCTACAAGTTACTCTACCCTCGAGCGAATTGCTCGTGCTAGTTTTCGAATTTTCCGGCGGCCGTTTCCCGTTCCGGACCCCCGACGGGCCGTTTTCGAGCCTTAATTGTTGGAAAATCCTATGTTCGCTCGTAATTCTCTATCCGAGAGTACTATTTGCGAACCGTCAGTTCCTACAGGTTACTCTACCCTCGAGCGAAGTTCTCGTGCCGATTTTTGAATTTTTCGGCCGCCGTTTGCCATTCCGAACCCCCGGCAGGCCGTTTTTGAGCCTAAGTGTTGGAAAATCCCATGTTTCGCTCGTAATTCTCTAACCCGGAGTCCAATTTGCGAACCGTCAATTCCTACAACTTACTCTACCCTCGAGCAAAGTGCTCGTGTTGGTTTTCAATTTTTTCGAGGGCCGTTTCCAGTTTCAGACCACCGGCAGGCCGTTTTGGAGCCTAAGTGTTGAAAAATCCTATGTTTTCGCTTTTAATTCTCTAACCGGGAGTCCTACTTTTGAACCCTCAGTTCCTATGAGTTACTCTACCCTCGAACGAAGTGCTCGTGTCAGTTTCTAATTTTTCCAGGGGCAGTTTCCAATTCGGACCCCACGGGCAGGCCGTTTCTAGCCAAGTGTTGGAAAATCCTCTGTTTTCGCTTCTAATTCTTCTAATCGAGAGTTCCTATTTGCGCACCGTCAGTTTCCTACGCGCTACATAACCCTCGAGCGAAGTGCTCAAGCCGGTTTTCTAAATTTTCGGAGGCCGTTTTCCCATTAAGGAAGTGCGAGGCTATGTTAAAACATGAAAAACTAATTTAGATGAGAAGAATCGAGATACGTTAAAATAAATTAGCACTGGACATGACAAGCTTGAAAAAATATCCACCAACATCCTGTTACAAGCACATTATACACTGATAAAATCAACCTCTGAATCTCATAGATGATAATGGAAAAATCTCATAGCTATGTCTCAAAGGCATAAGAGACCACAATGTTTACAGTATTTTGTATTGGTAAAAATAAATGAACACCCCTACTGCTTCTTCAATCCATAGCCCCTTTTTTTATTGGTGTGGGTCACTAGATCCCACCAAAGTTTCACACATCTCAGTTGAAATTGGTTAATTTAAAAAATTATAGCTTCCATCCAGTTAGCTGGCACTCATCATATGATGTTTGTTTGACACTATTTGTAGGCCACTCTCTGATAGTAAGTCCATGTCCTTGAAGTGGCCACCCTGGTGTACTCATTTTTGCTTCTGGCACTCTCAACACAATTAGTTTCATAAACCTCCTTTATTTGCGTTACTTTCGCGGTTATCAGTACATTAGAACAGTCAGTAGTGGATCACAAATCCATGGGATTGACTTTTAGAAATGGCACCTTCAAACCATATGACATCTCTACAGAAGAGAGTGTCGGTAAAATATACCTGATAGAAATGATCTCTGGGAATCCTATAGAGTAGCTTGCCATTGAAAGACCATATGTTGAAATCATTTTCCATCTCATGACTGAAGTAACAGCGGTTGAATGTATCTGGAAGCAGAAACAGTGAGAATCCAACTTTACAAGAACTAAACTAACCCCTACAAAACATGCATACAAAAAGTACAAGTGATAAGCATTGGAGCTATACCTCCAATAGGATCCCATTCAATGTCAGTTGCCCTAAAATGCTCACCAGTTGAAATTGTCTCCAGCTCATAAACATTGTAAAACTCTAGCTGTCCATTGAAACCCTTCACCCCTGCATGTATAATGAAGTGACAGCAGGGGGACCAATAAAGATTAGCTTGCCATTGAATAACCTGTTCCAAGGGGCCACTTTTGAGTAGAGCTTCTGAATTATGTGGCAAAACCGTATATACATGAAAGAGTATAAAAGCATCTTTTTTTCAGTCTTTTACCAGCATATGGTGTGCCTTCACATCCCTCCAGTACATAATCTGAAATGAACAGAGAAGTCTTTTGAACATATCTCAAAGTGCATGAACAACTTGAAAGCATGCGAAAACGATACTTTTATATAAAGAATTTAAATGGCTGGACATCTTTCTTTATTAAAAAGAAAAACCCATATCAATGGGATCCACTCGGGAACCACCAGGAATAGAGGGATAGATTTGAACATGGATTACAAGTGTTTCCAATATCAATGCAATCAAGTTATCCTAACCATTTATTTTAGGACCCTAACATTTGATGGCTTTATGTAGAGCAGAATTTTATGGTTCATATTCATAAGGTCAGTGCCACACAGGGACAACTGCTAGTTCATGGGGGATAGCAGTATTTGCACAAGAAGTCGCTTCCACCTTATGTTAAATAGCAGTATTTGCCGATGAAACCAAGAATATACATGAATAGGTATATGACTCATCAAAAAATAAATAAAGATTCATGGCCAAAAAAGTGGATCCCATACGAATCCCGATTTCTCTTCTCTAGGAAGAAGAGACTGGTAATCTGCATCGATTATAACTACAAAAAACGAAGAAGCAATCTCTCTTAGAAATTATGCATAAAATTAATTGGGATTTCATTATAAGGCATGGGCACCCTTGTAAAGAATAGATTTCCTAGTGATAAGTCAGGGATTAATTACCTTCCCCATTTGAGTTTGATTCTGTTGCAGTTTTTCCATTTATTTATGCAAAAAAGTAATTTTTTGAACATGTGAGTGTGTTGATAATAGTAGTAGCAGCAGGAGTAGTTAGTATTAATCAATTGTCAACCTTAAGTATGGTTTCTTGCTTCCACATCTCAATCCCCATTGTAAAAGAGCTAGAGGAAGCACGTGGTACATTAAGAGCTAGAGCCTAGTTCATTAATCTTTACAAATAAGTATTTGATGAAAGGGACTAAGATGAACCAGTGGACAATCAAATGGATGCTCTTGGGTCTTAACAATCACCTCTAATACATGACTAACGGAGAAGCCACATGACTAACAATTACTAGTTCCTACCAGTCACAGAAAAAACCAGAGAGAGAGATTAACAGAGCACATAAACACTAAACCCCCAATTCATCCCATCTTTCACCCTAACTAAAATCCTCAATTCTGCAAAGTAAGGAAAAATAAAAAAAAACAAAAAGCGAGAGAGCCAAATAGAATCCATAATTCACAAATCAAATTAAACCCTCAATATCTGCAGTTTGCTAGAAAAGGCAATGGCAACCCAATCTGGCTGAGAAGACGACCACTGCAGCTGCTCGATCTCTGCCCCGGCGGTATAGGCCAAAATTGGATCCAGGCCCCCCTCCACCGACTGCCCCTTCGCGACAAGTCCCAACTCAGAGCCTGGGAGTCGTCCCCCGCGGTGCAAATGTGGCAGGAGCTGTCCGGCGCCCAGGCAATGGCATTGACAATAGCCTGGTGGGCGCTGAAACTCCACCACAGACAGCGTCGGGAATCGAATGTCGATCACGATGACCTTGGCGCTGTCCATGAGATGGTAGCCATGTAGCGCTGGGTCCTAATTGTTCCACTCCGAGCGAAAGAGAGCAGAGAGATCGAGCGAGAGGCGAGAGTGAGCAAGAGAGCCGAGAGAGCGAGAGTGAGAGTGAGAGATCAGAGAGAGAAATAGCAGGGAGAGCGCACTGAGAGAGAAATAGAAGAGAGAGCGAGAGTGAGAGAGCAGAGAGAGTGAGAGAAGAGCAGGAGAGCGAGAGTAAGAGTGAGAGCAGAGAGAGTGAGAGAAGAGCAGGAGAGAGAGTGAAAAGAGGGATTTCGGTGGCGGAAGTGGGAAAAAAAGGTGGGAAATTTTCAAGGATTTTTTTTTCGTCTTAAAAAATAGAATTTTTGTTGGTAAAAATTATTTTTTTTAAATAAGTAAAAACGTCTACCAACCTTTACAGATGTTTTATATTAAACATAGGTGATAAATTTTTCGACGCTAAATTTTTCGTCCGTAAAAAAAATTCGTCGGTAAAGGACTCTGATTTTTAAATTTCCTAAAAATAAATTAAACATACCGACATTTTACAAAAAATGTTGCTAAATGTTCATTTTACCGGAATCATATAATTCGTCGATAATAGTCTCGATAGTTTTAGAAGCGAACATAGGATTTTCCAACACTTAGGCTCGAAAACGGCCCGTTGGGGCTCTGGAACGGAAAAAGCTTCGGAAAAATCGGAAACCGGCACGAGCACCCTCGCTCAAGGCGAAATTAACTTGCAGGAACTGATGACGTGTAAATCGGACTCCCGGTTAACGAATTCGACCTAAAACTGTTGTATTCTTAACACTTAGGTCAGTTTGGCATCTCTACTTTTCTCCCTTATTGGCTTAAAACTGATTGAATCCGGTTTTAGCATGATTGGTTGAAGCTTTTATTGTATCCATTTCAAATGCGATTAAGACCAATAATGTCTGTTTCCCTGAAGTCATAAAGTAAAAAAAAGTGGCAGATTCCAATCAGCCAAACTCGTCTGAAGCGGATAGATGATTGTCGGCTACAAAATATGGACGTCCCCATTGGACAGTCCAATTTTTCATTTTTTTAGTTTATGGGACCCGAAATCATGATCCAGACCATTAAATATTTGCACATAGTCAAACACGACCACGTGTCTAAATTTCAGCCGTTGATCTATATCGGATCTCAAGATATTTGTAGAAAAACGTGAGCTCTTCGATCTAATATTCTGGACATTGTGCGCCCCATAATCATGATCCGATATGTTGATTCTCTTTGGATAGCCAAAAATGGTCCCAGATCCAAAAATGAGCCTCTAAATCCAAGTGGATCTTGAGATATTTATAAAACTATTTTTCATCGTTGATGAACTACCATGATTATTGACTGAGTTTTGAAATTGTACAAGGGCAGTGTGGTTTTTTCTTTTTTTCATTTTGTAAATTCAGCACCAAAAATTCATGATCCAAACCATTAGATATATTCAGAAGATCATGCACGATTATGGGTCCAAATTTTAGTCGTTGGATCATCATAGATTTTGAGATATTTATAAAAAACCACAAATATTTATATCTACCTTTTTTAAAACCATGGCCCCCAAATGCAAGATCCAAACCATTAATTCTCTTTGTAAGGTTAAACACAACTACGACGTCAAATTTCAATACTTGAATCCTCATGGATCTTGGGATATTTCTAAAAAATTCTCAACGATTGCTTTTAAAAAATGTCTATTGCAATCATTTTTTTTTTGTGTAACCAAAACAAAAACTATTGTACACCATCTATTTCAAACAGGGGCATTTAAAAACAGAACTGTTTCATATAGATAAGCGATGCGAAACAAACCCTTAGTTTCGAAAATAGTTCGTCGAAGGTCGAAAACGAAAAACGCCATCGGACAGCCCAGAAACCTAGCACGGGTACCTTTTTCAAGGTTAGAACAAGTGCCCAAGTTAGGCGGGCTACAAGAGTTGCAATATCACACAGCGTATTAGAATTCCATCTTTAAGGACCCTTTGTAATTCAAACACCACATTTTGGCAAAAAAACTTAAAATTATATCATCAATCTATAATTATGGATTTCAATAATTTTTTAATATAAAATCTCTCACTTTTACTATAAACCACGTCTGGATTTACTACTTTTTTATATGACAAGTTTTTCTAAGCAACTTTTTACCACTAATCAAGTAGAGCTCATATTGCTAGTCTCTTTACCACACTTCATGTAAATGAAAGAGTGAAACTCTCAGCGGGGCTCGCCTATTTAAAACTTAAGCTAATTCAAAACAAATGCCTTTGCGCAATGTAACTTTACGTTCCTAGAGGTCCTAGACCCATGGTTAATTCATAAGATGAATAAAACTAATTGTAAAGAGGTTAGCCAAAGGTGAGATTTGAAAAAAGTTGCAGAACAGGTGCCCTCGAGTTTTTTATAAGACAAATAAATATGAATAGTGAAAAAAAAAAGAGGAGAACCGATTTAAGCTTTTAAAGAAGGGTAATGTGAAAAGATAACCTTGGTTGTGATACTGAAGGTGGTAGGAAGAGGGTAACATAAAAAATAAAAACTTTTTCCGACGTTTTTTTTTTGTCGGTAAAATAAAAAATACTTTCGCCGATGTTTTTTTAGAGAATGCTTGTTTGAGATCCTCGTCACTGCAATTTGGATCAAGTCCTTCGACAAATATATACAAGAAGAAATGGGTTAACAACGATAAAAGATAAAGCAGTCCTACCGACACCGAAGTATGATAAGGACTCACTGTTGTGTTACTCGAATCACCATTATCACCTTGGGCAGAGGAACCATTCGATGCATAACCACCTAGTAATCAAGATTACCAAGACCAGCTATTGAGAGAGATGCCAAAATATGATTACCAAATGTAAAAAAAAAATTAGAAAATGAAAGTAAAATCCGTATGAATAATTGATATAGAAAAAGAAAATCCATAAAAAGCCAACACCGACTAAGCTTACCCTGCGCGACTACTCCAAGGAGAGTAAATGCATCAAAAATCAGCTCATTCTCTTCATGTTGAAGTCAAACAAAGTTAACCAGGGAGTGAGGGTTTTACCGACGTATTTTTACGTCGGTAAAATGAAAAGAAAAAAAAAAAATTAAAAAACAGTTTTACCAACGTTTTTTTTCGCCAAAAAAATAAATAAACTTATATTGCAAAAACTTTTACCGATATTTTTTTCATCGGTAAAATAAAAAGAAAAATTTTTAAAAAAATTGCCATCGTTTTTTTCGTCGGTAAGATGAATAAAATAAAAATTAAAAAATCTTTACCGACGTTTTTTCGTCGGTAAAATGAAAATAAAAATTAAAAAATAGTTTCACCGACGTTTTTTTTGTCAGTAAAATAAATAAAATTACAATTGAAAAAAAATTTACCGACGTTTTTTTTGTCACTAAAATAAAAATAAAATTAAATAAAATTAGAAAGAGTTTTACCTACATTTTTTTTGTTGGTAAAGTAAATAAATTAAAAATTAAAAAAAAAATTTCTGACACTTTTTTCATCGATAAATAAAAAAAAATAAATAAAAAATAAAAAATGTACGAAATTTTTTTTTCGTTGGTTAGATAAATAAAATAAAAATTAGAAAACCTTTTACATACATTTTTTTCGTCGGTAAATGAAAATAAAAATAAATAAACATTAAAAATAATTTTAGCGACGTTTTGTTTCTTTCGGTAACATAAATAAAATAAAAATTAAAAAAACATTTACCCACATTTTTTTTCAATCGTAAAATAAAACGAAAAAAAAGAAAATTAAAAAAAGCGTTTTAACCGACATCTTGTTTCGTCGGTAAAATAAATAAAATAAAAATTCAAAATGATTGTACCGACGTTTTTTTTTCGTCGGTAGAATAAAAGGAAAATAAGTAAAAATTAAAAAAGCTTTTTACCTACGTTTTTTTTTTTCGGTAAAATCAGAAGAAAAATAAATAAATATTAAAAAAGTGTTTTAATTCGACCTTTTTTTCGTCGGTAAAATAAATAAAAATAAAAATTCTAAAAAACATTTTACCGACGTTTTTTTTTTCGATAAAATAAAAAGAAAAATAAATAAAAATTAAGATAGAGTTTTACCGACGTTTTTGTTCGTCTTTAAAATAAATAATATAAAAATTAAAAAAACTTTTACCAACGTTTTTTTTTCGTTGGTAAAATAAACGGAAAAAACATATCGAAATAAAAAATAGTTTTACCGATGTTTTTTTGGTCGGTAAAATAAATAAAAAAATAATTTTACGAACGTTTTTAATGAAGTTAATTATAGAATGAACTTTGACGACGTTTTTTAGTAAAAACATCGGTAAAGTATAGTATTTTACCGATGTTTTATTAAAAAACGTCGGTAAAAGTCTAATTTTTACCGAGGAAATTAAAAACGTCGGGAAAAGGTTGTATTTTACCAACGAAATTAAAAAACGTCGGTAAAATCTAACTTTTACCGATGAATTTATAAAACCGTCGCTAAAAAACGTCGCTAAAAGTGCAACTTGTTGTTGTGATGGATAGCATTCATGTCATATAATCAAAGCATTCAAAGTAAACCCTCTAACCTATACATCACCAAAAGTACAAGATTAGGGCTTCATCACAACCCAAAAGTGGAGAGTTAGTTACTCATGGAGAGAGATGAGTGAAGAATCCTTGACAAAATCTCTATTGATGCTCTTTCCAATCCTCCAAAACTAGCCTCCAATTCTTCTCTCGAGTCTCGAATAACTTAAAATCGAGTTCTGGGCTCCCTCTTATAACTTCCTGCTGAATTTTCCTTCAAATCACGCAAAGGAACAGACTCAACATGTGTCTGGCATCCGGACGCTAGGAGGCAGTATGTGGAATGTTGGGTGCAGGGGCTAGCGTTAGACACACCGGGCGTCCGGACATGTTCGTGTCATTTTCTTTTAACTAGTTTGGGATTTCCCTCCTTCATCTATAATACCTGCAAATAAGAAATTATCACAAATAAGGTGACATAATATCAACCCAAGGTATAACAAAGTCCTTATTGAGGGGCCTAAATGGTACTTTTAGGCTCTCATCACACCCCCCAACTTGCACTTTGCTAGACCTCGAGCAAAGCCAAAGTAAAAGGAAAGACTAAACTAAGGCCACTTTCGTAGGGATTGAGCACGACTGTACTTAGCACTAAGTTCCCCCGAAAGGAAAAGAGTTATAGTCTCGTGAGGGTTTGCAGTGAATTTACCCACAAAATTTATTTTTTTTAACTCAAGAAAACACACAAAAGCAAGGGAGTCTTTTCCAAAATAATATTTACAAACACCCGATATTCTTGATTATCGGAATTTTCATAGACATATCTCAAATTTGGTCTACAAAACCAATCCGTTGGTCAGAAATCCTCGAAATCATGCTGAATTGATCGTGCATGGTGAAAAATGTGTATATATAGAAGCATAAGAGCATCTAACGATCCAGTAAGAATTTTCGTGAAAACAAATATCCTTCTTTTTTTTTTTTGGTTTTTTCAAAATTCAGGGCCACCGAACCTCAGTAAAGAAGAACAGGCTTCCTCTCAAGGCAACTATGGCGGCTTTCGCACTATTATTTTCTCAAAGGCCGTAACACTACTATTGTTAGTACTTTTCCTCTTTCTTTTCTTTTTTCCTTTTCAACACAGTCTCCAACAATAGGTAGCCCTTTCCATAGCCAGTAAAGATGAACAGTCTTCTTCTGAATACAACTATGACGACTTTCACACTACTGTTTTTTCGAAGGCCGTAACAACACTATTGTAGTGGTTTTTTTTCTTTTTCAATACGGTCCCCAACAATAGGCAGCCCTTTCCATATGCCTGAATTAATTCCCCAATTTGTAGATAAATCCACTCAATTGAACCAGGACATTGTATGACTGAGGGTCGGTTTTCACAAGCACGGAAATCATAGCTTCATATTTTAAATTTTCTATATAATATGTGTCGAGTGAGGGAAAATCTGCATCTGGTTGATCTAGGTTAGATGTAGATGCGCTACGTTTATGGGGAAGAGGATTAGAAGAGCCCTCATCTGCAGTGCTTTCGATTTACTTCTCCCCCTTCTCATTTTTTTTATTTATGTATGTGGGTTTAGGTGACAATTTGATAAAAATACATAAGTTAAAAAAAAAGCTACAAGTACATTATGACAATAGAAAAAGATAAAACAAAAAGCAGTAAATATTAAAAAACATGAAAAAGAAAATTACAAAAAATTCCCCAGTGTTCTACCACCGATGGGCGTTTGGACGCCCGGATTTTTTTCCAGATAGGAGAACTTTCTGTCTCCAGTCATCCAGACGTCCGGAACTAGGTGCTTGGACGCCGATGCGACGTCCTGTCAGGGAAGGTTTTTATATCCGGGTGTCCAGACGCCCAGAACTTTAGTTGTCAGGGGAGGTTCTGACGTCTCTGGGTGTCCGGATGCCCAGAACTGGGCGTCTGGAGGCCATGAATTTTTTTTTTATTAGAGAAGTTTTTGTCTCAGGGTGTCTGGACGCCCGGAACTGGGCATCTAGACGCCCATTAAAAAAAATAAAAATAAAAATATCGTGTGTTTAAGGGGAAGCCCCTTCCTCTCCCCCCTCACTATTCTCTCTTTCTCTCAAAAATCTCCTTCCCTAAACCCTCCCACTTAACTCCCTCTTCCACATACATCATCAACATCACTCTCCTCACCTATTCTCCACCATCATTCTCTTCCTCTCCCTCCCCACTTTCTTGTTCTCTCCTTCTCCACTAGCGCAAGCATCACTAGCGTCTCCATTGTCTCCAGCGAACTCCAAGCTTTCCGGTTAGATGTATCGTCGCTCACAACTCTCCAGTCCTTACAAGCACTTGGGTTCACTCTCCAACGGGTTCCTCTACGTGATAGTGGTTCCCGTTTGTCGCCGACCAACTTTTCTAGTCATCTTCTCCGACAACTTCACCAGAGCTCCGGCGATCGAATTTTGGCCATCTAGGAAACGGTAAAAACTTTGGCCAGCTAACCTCTCTAAGATTTGGTCAATTAATGGTAGGGGAAAATTGTCCTTTCGGGTGATGGAATTCAACTTTCTATTGTTAATGCACACGCGCCACCCATTAGTGGTGCGTGTGGAAACCATCTCTCCTTTCTCATTTTCCACAACAGTGATGCCAGACTTCTTTGGCACCACCTACGTAGGGCTCACCCACTTGCCCTGAGCTTACTCATTTAATCACTTTGTGCGCTAGTTCAGATCTGCACCAATTGAGGCCCATTATCAAGCAGTCAAGCAGATAATAAGGTATATCAAATGGACTTTACATCATGGAATGTGCATAATCTCTCCCAATCTTCAGTCAGCCTATGTGGCTTCTCAGATAAGATTTTGTTTCGGGTGGCTACCCACCCACCATTCCACCACTAGATACTGCATTTATCTGGGTTCGAACTGCATCTCCTGGATATCTAAGAAGTAGCCTATAGTGGCTAGATCCAGTACTGAAGTGGAATATGGGGCACTTGCATGTGCAACAATTGAAGACATTGGGGTGTACCTCAGAAAGCCCTCACATACTCTTTCAAAAAAACAGAAATGTTCCTTCAAAAAAACAAAAATGCTCCTTTATCTTATAGTCAATCCAATGATACATGCACGAACTAAACACATAGATTGATTATTACTGTCACGCCCCCAGAATGCAATCCGGGGTTAAGCGTGAGATTAGGGCCAATTAAGACTTTTTCAATATTAATCAAATGTAACTTGGCCCCAATCGTGTTCCAACTGGATCGAAGACTGCTGTGAGGTGTAAACATTTCCTAAAACATAAATACAAATAGCGAAAGCTTTATTGATGCAAGTGGTATCTCAAGACTATATAGTTTAGAGCAAATGCTGAATATCATAACTAGAGTTTAAGTTTAAGACTGTTGACAAAATATTAGTTACACATTAGGCCACACCAAAAACCTGGGCGTAATCAAAATGATAAAAGAACCAAAAGATGAAACTAAACATATATATCATGAAGGCACTCGTGTACGGGGTCGATACGACTAGACAATGACGTCCGTACTATACTCTACGGAGTCATCGGGCTGATCTGCCTGAACTTCCTTCGTCGTTTCCTCCTCGTAGAAGATGGGCTCGGTACCTATGCACCAAGAGTAGCATCATCAGACACGAAGGTCAACAAGCAATATGTATAAAACATCAACAGATATATGCGGGATGAATCAGAGTAGACGATAGACAAGATCATAAGAAATGCATAGCATTCGAAAGTAAGTAATGCACATCATTCGAATCATAAACAGACTAATAAAACATCTAACAAATAGGCAATCCACATATGCTAATCACCACGGGATAGTTCAACATCGCCCTCTAGGCTCAACATGAGAGCTGTGGTAGAGATAAGCAAACGGCACGAGATAAAAACCCGACAATCAATCAAATTGATACCCTTCAAAACCAAACTTCAAACTTCTTTTCAAAATGGGTATCCAATGGTGTACATCCATCTAAAATATAAAAATATCCGAACTGCAGACGGCCAAAAGTGCGCCCACAGGTGGTGCCCCAGCTGTGTTGGATCTTAACGGCTGAATTGTGCCTGACACAAAGATTCCTAAACAAACAATAGTGAAGGACTAGGCTTTCTTGTATGAACAAGATTCAGCAACCAAAAAGAGAAACTACTTTTCCATTATCAAATCCAAATCATCAAACTCATTCAAAACATCAACATTAACTAATTTTGAACAAACTTTACAATCAAAGCCGCCTAGCCACAACACTTCCATCAAACTTTAGAATGAATGGAACATCAAAGGGATATTAAGTTCATCATCTAAGTTCTTCATATGATCCCATACAAATAAAAACAAACGAAGCTAATGAACATAGAATTTCATGTAGAAGGTACCAGATGGTACAATTCGGAATCATAAGCGATAGTCAATTCAATCCTAAGTACAAAGTAAATCCTAAAGCATCGCACATTCCTAATCAGTCAACAAAAGGGATTAAGGTCCACGATACTCGGACGAACAGTCTTCGTGCATAGATTTAAAGAAGGGTATCATGTTGTCCCGTACCGTTTAAGATTGAATTAGAATGGATCCCGATGCAACCCAGAAATAACCATGAGAACGTCGGCTTAAAACATCCTCGTATATAGTCAAATTAGACCAAAATGGGTAGCCAAGGTTCCAATAAAGTCAATCTAAAAATGGGTGAAAAAGTCTATTAAAAAAGGGAAATCCCAGTTCTCCGGTCGACCCCGCCCCAACGCGAACGACCCCATCCAAAGAAGTCTCCGTCGACCGAGTGGTCGACCTACTTTATGCCCAGTCGGCCTAGCCCAGGCTGGTCGACCGGCAGTTGTAACCCAAAATCCATGAATAGTAAAATGGTCAGGTTCCAGAGAACCTGATGACCCTGTGTCGTTGGTCGACCGAGGCCCCTGGCCGATGCACTCAACTCACAAAAACTCATAATCTCAAATAAACCCCTCCAAATTTTCCGAAATAGCAAACCACCCCCCTACAGTATCCAAACGAACTCGGACTCGCGCGACACTTCGCACGCATGATCTATATGATAAACCCTACTAGCTAAGACTCTAAACGCACTTACTAACTAATCAAGCAATTAATTAGTATTAATAGGGAATTAAGGGGTGTTACAATTACTTTGTACGAGAAAATGTTGTAATCGGAGCAATCCTAACCTAGTTTGTCTCCTCCCACGTGGAAGTCCGATATCCCCAAAATCACCAAGATAATCTTTTGGAATTTGAGACACAAACCAGTAGTTCACACTTCCAGCTTGGGGAGAGTGATGGAGATAGTGAGCCATGGGTTGATGGATGGTCCACGTATATATAGATAATTATTATATTATTTAATCAATAATGACTATATTATATAATGGGAAATTCTATTTGCACCCACATGCTTTTTTGAGCCCACCCACTTTCTGAGCTCACCACACCTAAAAAAATAAAAAACCCATTTTTGCGTAACCCACCCCAACAATAACCAAAACACCCTATTCTCCTCTTCTCTCCTCTCCCCTCCTCTTCCATTCTCCTCACCGGTGAGCTCCCGTCTCTTCTCCCTCCGGCGAGCTCCCTTCTCTTCTCCTCTCCTCTCCTCTTCTCCTTCCCTCCCACCAACTGCGACCGAACCCAGATGTCTGCCCCATCACTGGCGACCGTCTCTCCCTCCGACGAGCTCACTTCTTTGCCACACATCAACAAACGATCATCTCTCCGTCCGGCGAGCTCCGCTATCCACCCCACCCATGGTTTAAAATTGCGGTTTCGGTCGCGGTATCGGCCGGGCCGGAAAACCAATATGTTATTGTTATCGGTCGCGGCTATCGGCCCGTTACGGTCGTCACGGTCTGAATTTATTTTTAATCCAAAACAATTCGCAAAAACATCCAAAAAATCCAGAATATTAGAAAGCGCTGGAAAAAATATATTTTTTCCATTTGGAACAGTAATAAATCAAAATATCGGTGCTCCTCAGTCCTGACATCCTGTATCGTTATTTAGCTTTAAAAAATAATTATATTAAGTTTAGTGTATCATATTTGGTCCCATCTATGTAGTTTTATAAATCAATTAATGTAGTACTTCATATATAAAATCCAAACCAATTTAAGTAACTATCAATTTGACGAGACCATAACTCAAATAAAACTTACCCCATATTGGATTGACCACTATGCAATTGGCCATTTCTTAAAATTTTATTCACATATTTTTTTAGGTGATTAATCAAATCATTGCTTAAGTCTAATTTGATTAAAATTTCTTGAAGGCCCATTTAATAAGGTTCATATAATTTGAATAGTTTTGTGGAACACTATTGATATCCAACCCATTCAATAAAAATTGCATTTAATTCTATGAGTATGTTGGCCCAGGTTTTACAGTTTAAACCCAAATTGAAACTTGGCCCAACTGATCAAAGTTGGCCCACATTTTAAAATCTATATATTGAGAATGAAAAATGAAACCCTAGAAGGGTGAATTTTAATTTCCACCGTGCTCACTTCTCACTCCTCTGTATCGAAAAAGAAAAATGGTGGGGGAAAATAAAAAGGGAAAGAGGGAAGAAGAGAGGAGAGGAAGAAGAAGAGGAAACAAGGAGAGGAGGAAAGGAAGAAAGGAGAGGAAGAAGAAAAGGAAATAAGAAGAAGAGGAGAAGGAAGAAGAAGATAACTAAGAAGAGGGGAAATAGAGTGAGGCTGCAACTCTGGTGACTACGACTGCAGCTTCGGTGAAGGTATTGTGCACGTCGGTGGAGCTCCAATCCAGCAGGTTCCAACCTCCTCCTCCTCCTCCTCCTCCTCCTCCTCCTCCTCCTCTCTCTCTCTCTCTCTCTCTCTCTCTGTTTCTTTGTCTCTTCCCACTTTTTTGTTGTTTTTTCTGCAACAACCACAAATGCAACTACAATTAAACTTTTTCATTTTTCTCCATTGTAGTGGTGGTCTTGTTTTCCCTTCCTCCCCCTCTCTGTGCCTTTTTTTTTTTCAGTCGTATCGGCCGTTACGACCGATACTTCTAAAATATTGGCTGTTACGACCGATATTTTGAAAAAATATCAGACGTGGCGGTCGATATTTTGGCGATACGGATCGATACGATACCGAGACCGATATCTCAGTAAGATATCGTCTCGGTATGGGCCGATACCGGTATGTATAGGCGATACATGCCGGCATTGGCCGATATTTTAAGTCGTGGCCCCACCATCATCGGTGACCATCTTCTCCCCTTTCATCACATGTATCGCTCGCTGGTAGGGTGCACAGAGTTTCAGGGCCGTGCATCGCTGTGAAACCCCGTGCATATATCATGTGCACGTGAGATATGCACATGATTTCACAGTCGTGCACTTGCAGAGAAGATGAAGCTCGTGGGTATTTTTGTCATTTCATACAGGTATTTTGGTAATAATTTTTTTTTAAAAGGTGGGTGTGCTCAGTTATTTTTTAATGGTGCAAATAGAATTTCCCTTATTTAATAGATATTCTAGTGCATAGACCCATTTCTTAGTGCAGGAATCCATCCATAGACCCTAACCCATGAACGGATTAATGGATTAGCATGTTGTAAAAAAAAAACTCATGCTACCCTATCAGGACAAAGCTACAATACAACGGCGCTGGATCATAGTCATATGGGCGGGGCCCACCTTTAAGAAATTCAATCCGTTCATTGGTTCTAGCACCCATTGTGGTATATAGTTATAAATATTATTCAAATCAGCAATATTCACACCATTGGATTAACTAAATCCCGAACACATGATTCAATTTAATCTACTTTCCCTCTCTTTCCTAATGGAAAGAAAGATGGGCACATTTTTTAAATCAACCGGTCAATCTAACGGTAGGCCCTAGAAAATACACTTTGAAGTTACTTTTTCAAAGAACAGGTTGGGCGTAAAAGATGATGAATGGATTGGATTTCTTAAAGATGGCCCCATCCATTAACATATGCCACCCCTGTATTGTAGCAAAGCCCTATCTATCATTATTCATTATTTATTGGTTTAGAGTGAGTATATTTATTGAGATCCATTAATACATTATTCGATGACACGGATTGATCTATTAATCTGTGCACATGCCAAGTTAATTTGATTCATTTATGTAATGAATTATCACAAATAATGGATCCATTATTCAATAATTCAGTGTAAAGTAATTTTTTTTAAATCCAAATAAGCAAGAATTTAATAATCTCGTACATGGATTAGTGCACCATACTGAAAAAATGAGATAAGGAAATTGTGCCGATTCAAATGTGGGAACTGACCTCAGTGGTGGAATAAAGTTGCAGAGTAGCTGTAGCTTCAATAAATTAGGACCCCATGTTATAGAAGTGATGAAAATGGAAAGAGCAGCTGCTGCTGGAATATTCACCTTTTTCGCACCTACTGCATTTCTATATTAGAATCTCTTTGCAGACTGACAATCAAGATGTTGAGATTATCCCATGAAAGATACATGAGGACCAAGAAGATTGCATATCCTCGTGTTTTGTACAGTCTCATTGCATAACCTTGATGAAACAATATTCATCTGTTTCAACAAACTAGGGGTTCCGACTTGATTTTAGAAAAAAAAAAAAAAAGATATTTTATAGGAGAAATTTTACAATTGACGGCTGACACATTGAGCTTACTTTGCGCCACGTGGGAATAGCACAACGAAATTTGAATTATCATTTATTGATTTATATAATTGTTGATCTCTAGTATTATTGAAGATTTGTTGGATTTCTTGAAAAAAAAAAAATTTTCTTACGAGATTTTCCTCCTGAGAATCAGATCCTTAATTTATTTTAGCTAAGTGCAGATGTCAGTGATTTTCCCAACGCATTGCACAGAAGGCTTTTCATATTGGACAGAGGAATATTGTGGACAATTGGGCCCATGGCTTTTCATGCTCATCCCATCCTCCCTTTTTTTGTTTTGGTAAAACATCCCATCCTCCCTTGAAAAGGTCTAATCCCATTCTTACACAACAAGTGGTGAGAGGAGGGAAAGTGTCCACAAACAAAATGGGCCTTTGATGGATGACAATTCACATCATGTGTCGGGGTGTGTATATATATATACACACACATAATTTGAGTAAGTTTACAGGTCCTGTAATCTGAGCAAGGAATGTTGGGGTTCATCTCTAGCTAGGTGCACCATTTATATACCTGACCGAAATTTCATCCATTTTCATCTTTACATAGAATACTTTAAAATAACCGATGATGTAGGTGGCCTGAGGACCATCTAATTTACAAAGACAATGCTATCCACTAACATTTTATAATCTATCAAGATGAAAAGAATGCAATTCTAGGGATAAGAAATATTGCATGTCTTTTGATGATGAAAGTGTTGGAATTCCTGAATGTGGCCCAACGACCACATGTCCAATATTGTGTGGGGTCCACTTATGTGAGATGCGTGTATGTCAGTGAATTCATTTAGATTAAGACTCTTTTTATGAGATGTTTGGAATTGAGAAGGTTGCTGAAAACTAGGTCTCCTATTGTATAAAAGAAGGCTAGCATAATAATCCGTGCTCAGCACAGGTATGACCAGCATATCTGTATAATAAAAAATAGCCATAAATTATAGAAAGAGAATTTTAGAATAAAAAGTTATCACGAAAGTACCTATTTATGTAATCTAAAAGCTAATGAGATAAGAAGGAAATAGAAGAATTGGAGGAAAAAAAAGGAAATGATAGAGTCTTAAATAAAAATGGGGGTATTTCGAAGTTTCAAAAGTGAAAAAGTAGGAGCAAAGGTGATAGGTGGTTCAAAGGTAGTTAATTGTATTAGGTAACTGTGGAGAAAACTGAAAAGATTCAAAATCGTAACTGACAGTCAAAACTCAATCCAAAAACATCTTAGCTTAATATATTATGATGGATTTGATAAATCCCTAATTAAAGTAGAATTCTATGTTGGGAATAAATTAAATTGGAATAAATTCTATATAAGGGTTTTAGGGGTTACATCTCTCTACTATGAAAATTTTAAAATACCGATTAATCTCAACATACTGCTATAAGTCATGTGTAGAAACTTTATTTGTCAATTTGTGTATGAAATCATGTATCAACTCAAATGCTTAAATTGATTGGTGGAAGGCCTGTATATGAAGCCTTATCCAACTCTATACTTAGAAGATGCGGGACTTTGCAACAATGTGAGATAATGTTTTAAATGTTGGAAAAGTAATTTCCCGCGATGTGCATCCACATCCATTGGTTTCAATTTAGAGAAGTATGTGAAATGACGCAAAAGCAAGGGTTGAAGTTGGAGTTAAAAGTCCCAACTACTTTCAAGGTGGTAAAAAAAAGGCCATAGAAAGACTGAAGAGAGAAACGAGCAAAACTTTTCAAGGTGCATAATCATGAATATGATATTATAATACATACATGCCTTTTTTTCCATTTATCCAATACACAAAAGATAAAAGTTCCTTTTAAAATGCGGGCTTGTCTATGGTGCAGTGCACCATAGGATGATACATCCCGAGTACTCTCTAATATAGGTATGTTACCTCATCTCGTTGGAAGCACCTCCCTCGATATCTTCCTTCACAGCAATTCAAGGATCTCTCGATATCGTCCTTCACAGCAATTCAACGAATTATTTTTATTTTTTCCCAAAACTACCTTTGCCAATTTCCAAGCAAATTATTTTCCAATACTACCCAGCCCCTTATAAATTCTCAACCCACTCTAAATCAATGGATCCCATGTCTAAAATCTAAAACACCAATATGCTTGCTATTTTTTTTTTTTTTATACTTTTAGAGTTGCGCCTACCAATTAACATAGGCAGGGCCGGCTCACCCTATAAGCAAAGAAAGCAACTGGTGGGGGCCTCACCATCAGGGGGGCCTCATAATTTTGAAAAATTTTGTAAATCTGGTTGGATTTTCTTCCCACTTGTCAAAACCCCAATTTCCAATCCCAATTCTTATCAACCAAAACGGTAAACACATTAACTACACCATTAATCAACGCCAAATCCCAAAGAATCTGCAACTGCAAGTCTGCAACTCTTCGTTCTCTACAGCCCTATGGCTTTATTTATCTCCAATCTCCTCTACCCAATACCCATCATTTTATTCTTCATAAACCAGCAAACAACAACCCAAATAGAAATTGCTCATTTGCTCTCTGCCTCTCTGGTATCAATAGCTTCCAGCCCCCACACCCAATAGAGCTCTTCCATGATCCATCCATACCAAAAGGCAAAATAGCAAATCTGAGAAGAAGAGACAAACGAAAAGGAATAAAAACAAGCATCGTCTGATCGCCAGCGGCCCATCACCTGATCACCGCCGCCGATCGCCAGCGGCCCATCTTCTCCACCCCCGTCATCGGCTCATCGCATCAGCACAGGGGCACAGGGCCTGAGGCCCATCATCATCTGATCATCATCAATTCATCATCACGCCTTCAATCAACACCATCTTGCTGATCTCGCGATGATGGCCCACTTCTCTGATTGAATCAAACAGTAAAAAAAAAGAAAAGAGGAAAGAAGAAGTAGAACTGTAGAAAGATTGAAATAGGAAAGAAGAAGTAGAACTGAAGCAGTGAGGCAGAGTCTCTGGCGTCTGGCGATCGGAGATTTGGAATTGGAGTCGAAGAAACTGAGAAAGTACCTGGCACCGACGCACCGTCGCACCGAAGGGCGAAGACCGCCGACCGCCGGACCAAAGCCCTTGCGGCCTTGGCGCCTTGCCCCTTGCGGCCTTGCCCAGCGCTCTGCGGCTCTGCCGGCCTGCCGCTCTTCACTCGAATCACTCCCAGACTCCCAGTCTCCCACCAGGCACCATCGTCCACCAGGGCCATCTGCCCATCCATTGACATATGCAAAACTGCAAAATAAAAAAACGTTGAAGGCCTGAAGGGTTTTGTGCCAAGTTCTGTGCCAGAAGTACAGAACACGTGCCAAGTTCAGTGACTGGTCTGTGCCATACAGTGAGCCAGACGACAGTCTAAGTGAGACATTTTTTGGGCCTAGTTACTAGATCCGAGCCAGAGGCCTGAGGCCCAGAGGCGAGTTTGGGTGGGCAGCTAAGGCAGGCAGTCTATCTGACTCTCTCCATCTTTTTTTCTCCAAACAGCTAAGTGCCACTGCCATCTTTTTTTTTTATCAAATCTGCATCCAATATACTCTTACAATATATGTGATTTTCATCTATTTGTTATTATTATGAAGCGTAAGTTTGAATCTGGTGCTCAAAAACGTCAACGGAAAAAAAAAGAACAAGAGTTGATTCAATCTCAAAAAGATGCAATGTATAAATTTATTAAAAGAAATAAAGAAGATGAGATAGTGAACCCACCTGTAGAGAATGAACAGGTAGAGGGTAATGACAAACATAAATTAGATGATAATGAAACAATTAGACAAAACGATGAAATTGAACATGAACTCGATGATAATGAAATAATTAGACAAAATGATGAAATTGAACATGTTCTTCCTATCATAGAACCTAATGAAAGTGCTGAACTGAATGAGAATAGTAACATAAACTTAAATTCAACGGAAGTTTCGTCGTTTGAGGAGAACCCCGGTGAACCATCTAACACTCCACTTGCAGATATATACGACCCGGGACAATGGAATAATGTTGACATAAAACCGAGAGATTTATTAGTAGAAAAAGGTCCAGTTAGGGAAATTGATTTAAAATATCCAGTCGGTGAAAAGTCAAGGAGATTTTCAATTAGACATTATACTCAAATAGCGCCAAATGGAGAAAAATTTGATAGAAAATGGTTGGTATATTCAAAACATTGTGATAAGGTTTTTTGTTTCCGCTGCAAGTTATTTTCAAAGTCTTTGAAAAGTCAATTGAGTAATGAAGGATGCAAAGATTGGAGAAATATTAGTCTTAAACTAAAACGTCATGAAAACTCAACTGGACATGCTAAAAACATGCTTTTGTGGATTGATTTAAAACAAAGGTTATTAAATAATAAGACAATTGATAAAGATATCCAAGAACAGATTGATAAGGAAAAAAAACATTGGAAAAATGTACTAGTAAGAATTATTGCTGTGATTAAAACTATTTCTAAGAATAACATGGCATTTCGTGGAAGCAATGAGAAGCTTTATGAAGAGAATAATGGGATTTTCTTAAGTATTATTGAAATGATTGCTGAATTCGATCCAGTTATGCAAGAACATGTTCGGCGTATCAAACAAGGTGTAATTAATAATCACTATCTTGGGCACATAATCCAAAATGAATTGATACAATTGTTGGCAAATGAAGTAAGAAATTTCATAATTACAAAACTTCGAGAAGCAAAATACTTTTCTGTTATCCTTGATTGCACTCCGGATATAAGTCATCATGAACAAATGACCCTTGTTTTACGATTTGTAAATGTTTCAATAAGCCCAGTACAAATTGAAGAATATTTTATGGATTTTATAAAAGTTGATGATACGTCGGGAAAAGGACTTTTTGAGGAACTTATCAAAGTTTTAGAACTATTTAATCTAGATTTTAATGATGTAAGAGGGTAGGGATATGACAATGGATCGAATATGGAAGGTAAGCAACAAGGTGTGCAAAAACGATTGTTAGATTTGAATCCTAGAGCATTTTATACACCTTGTGGATGTCATAGTCTTAACTTAGTTATTAGTGATATGGCAAACTCTTGTACAAAAGCGGTGTCTTTTTTTGGAGTAGTCCAACGTATCTATTGTTTATTTTCTTCATCAACTAAGCGGTGGAAGATCTTTACAGACAATGTGAAAAAACTTACTGTTAAGACATTATCAATAACACGTTGGGAGAGTCGAGAAGAAAGTGTTAGAGCAATAAGGTATCAAGCTCCAGAAATAAGAGATGCATTACTTGAGTTAGCAAAGAGTAGTGACGATCCAAAAGTAAAAGTGAAGCTGAAAGTTTAGCTATACATGATATAGGAGATTATGAATTTTTATTAGGTATGGTTATTTGGTATGAAATATTATCTTCTGTTAATTTGGTTAGTAAAAGTTTACAATCTAAAAAAATGCATATTGATGGTGCCATTAGTGAATTAAAAGGTCTTGTTACATTCTTTGAAAAGTTTAGAGAAAACGGATTTGAGAAATCTATAGATATTGCAAAAAGTATAGCACGTGAAATGAATGTTGAACCAATATTTCGTGAAAGACGTATAATCCGAAGGAAAAAGCAATTTGATGAGAGTGCCGATAACGAGGTGACTCAATCCCCAGAAGAGTCTTTTAGAACTACTTATTTTTTATGTATTGTGGATCAAGCACTTTCATCTATTAGAAATAGGTTTGAACAACTTAAGAGCTACGAAGAAATGTTTGGATTTTTATTTGATATCAAAAGGTTGAAGTTATTAGATGATGATGATTTGAAACATAGTTGTCTTAATCTTGAGCAATTCCTAAAACATGGGGAGCATTCTGACATTGAAGGTATAGACTTGTTTGGAGAAACTAAAATTATTAAGAGAAGCTTTGCCAGCAGGAACTCAAAGTGCACTTCAAGTATTAGATTATTTAAATAAAATTGAGTCTTTTCCAAACTCATATATTGCTTATAGAATACTATTAACAGTACCTGTTACAGTTGCTTCCGCCGAAAGAAGTTTTTCGAAATTAAAGTTAATAAAATCTTATCTACGATCAACTATGTCACAAGAGAGATTAAGCGGGTTAGCCATTTTATCTATTGAGAAGAAAATTTTGGAAAACCTTGAATACAAAAACTTGATCAATAAATTTGCATCACAAAAGGCAAGAAAGGTTAAATTCACTTAAAAAAAAAATGAATCCCTCAACAAGACAACAAGTTCCAAAAAAAAAAAATTAAGTCCTCCAATGTACTACTCATAATGTACATTGCCGGTCCTAAGCCCGGATTAAAGATGAGGGTTTTCTCATGTCACACATAAAAGCTAGAGGCCTCGTTTATACTTTCGCCTGGGGCCACATATTGTCTTGAGACGGCCCTGAACATAGGCAATGTTCTTCTGCAAGCAGAGTGCATGTAAGTGCAAAAAAATGTAACTCACAAGATTAGGGGGTGCCTGATAGGACTTAGGATTGGTGAAAATTAGCTGCTCTGATCCTAAAAGGGGGAGAGACAAACTGTCAGAGGACCCTGGCTGTGGCAGCGCGGGGCTCTCCGATGCCTAAATTAGTATAAGAACTGAATAGTATGATAGAGATTTTTGGGGAAGAAGATGGCATACCAGCATGTGGTGTATTCGTTGGCCATACCTTGCTCTGGAGCTGTGGCTGAACTTATATAGAAGAAGAGAGGGGCAAGGAGGTGGTTGACTATCTTGTCATAGCCCACCTTGTCAGGTACTAGGGAGGTGCAGTCTCATCGTAGCCTACTTTGACATCAATGACAGTCTCATCGTAGCCCACTTATCTCATCAGGCCATATCCTGGCGCTTTGGGAGTCGTGGAAGCCGCTTCTGTCAGAGATATGGGCGGCTTGTGATATCTTGTTTTACGTCCTGTGACGTGATTCACAGAATTTGTAAATGCTCAGATCTTTATTCACGGCAAGGCTCAGTATTTGTTACCGAGATCGAGGTGAGGCTAGAGACCGAGGTGAGGTTTAATGTTCTGGTCCCATGCTTATACCGAGACCGAAGTGAAGTTCTTATTCTTCCTGAGGCCAAGATGACACTTTATTTCCCGAGGTGGAACTCGTGTTTACCGAAGTGGGACGAAACCGAGGTGGGACTTATGGCGAATTGGAACATGTCACCGCTGCCGAACTGCCAAGTGGAAACTGAGATCAGGACAATGGACTTGCTTTTATAATAAAGCAAAGGTTGTCAGCACCAATACATAAACAATTCCTTTTTACTTTCTTTAATAATATTTCTAGCAAAAGTTCCCTCATGCTCGGACTCAAAAATTCTGTGAGGCCAAAGTGCCGAGATGAGACTCGTTACTGGCCCGCGGTCAAGATCAATGTTCCGAGTTGGGACCGTTGTGCCGAGATGGGACTCATATGCCGAGACGAGACATATATGTACCGAGGTCGTGCTCCAGTTATCCCCCACACAAAGCCCCCCCCCCCCCCCCCCCCCCCCCAGCTTTTGACCTCTTGGAGTTTTACTAATTCGCTGAGGACGGAAGCTGAAATATCATGAGGACCTTTCTTCGTATTTACACCTGTTGCCGAGACCGAAATGGGACACACAACCGCGCCCAGCCGAGACCGATCAGGGACAAGCACATGGTTTAGAAATTGATAAAGAAAGGCACAGGTCTCAAAAATCGGCACATAAAGAATCATAAAGAACTCATACGGACTTGCTTTTGAGTTCTTTAATAATATTCTCAACAAAAGTTCCCTCATGCTCGGACTCACGAGTTCTGTGAGGCCAAAGTACCGAGACCAGAGAAGCCTGTGTGTATGAACCTGAGGTCAGTCTCTGTGAGAAGCCTGGGTGTATGAATCCGAGGTTAGTCTATGTAGCACTGGCCGAAGTGGAGATCCGGATGACTGATGGTGGTAGAGGACCATGCGATTAAGGCTGACAGCAAAGGACCATGCAGTAGATGCCGAAATGGCAGTGCCTGAGTGGCTTCATGCCCGAGTGGTTGTGTACCGACTTTGAGGCAATCTCTTCATGCTGGGGTGGTGCTAAACCGACCCTGAGACAATCCCCACGGCGCTCTTACCGAGTTGCCGATGGTTAGCTATGCCGTAGTGGCTTCATGCCCTAGTGGTTGTGTACCGACCTCGAGGCAATCCCCATGGCGCTCTTGCCGATGGTTAGTTGTGCCGTAATGGCTTCATGCTCGGGTGGTTGTGTAACGACCTCGAGGCAATCCCCATAGCGCTCTTGCCGAGCTGTCGATGGTTAGTTGTGCCGTAATGGCTTCATGCTTGGGTGGTTGTGTACCGACTTCGAGGCAATTCCCATGGCGCTCTTGTCAAACTGCCAATGGTTAGTTGTGCCGTAATGACTTCATGCCCGGGTGGTAACCGACCTCGAGGCAATCCTCATGGCGCTCTTGCCGAGCTGCCGATGGTTAGTTCTTTGGCCGCGAGTTGAGTGACAAGAAGGAAGACTGCTTTTGTTGATTCTTCAAATTTGTGTACAAGTCAGAAATAGAACTTTTTTCAGGTGCGACGCGTTCCACAGCCGCGACAATTGTCGACCATCCATATCCTCAAGTCTATAAGCTGACGAGCCATCAAAGTTGAGTGAAGATAGGAGATATTTAGTAGCCCCCCAAGCTAGCTGGAGACTTCCGCCGAACTGGAGACATCTTCCGAGCCGGGGGTTTCTGCCGAGCTGGAGTCATCTGCCGAGCTGGTCATCTCTGCTGAGCTGGAGGCGGTCTCGTTGTCTTGGTGGGGGTCAAAATGTTCTCGAGCTCGGGCTTCATCTGCTTCTTGCCTGACAAATTGGTTTATCCTAGCCATGAATGTTGTCACAGTGACCACGGGGTGTAGGACCAAGTCCTTCCGAAGCTCGTTGCCTGGCAGGAGGGCTTGTTGGAAAGACATGACTGCTATTGATTTTGAGGCGTCGTCGATCTAGCTGTAGACAGTCCAGAATCTTCTGGCGAACTTTGTGACATTCTCTGTGTGCTTCATTCTGAGGGCCATCAGGTCGGCGTGCGACCTCGGGATGGCTTTGTGAGCTTGGAACTTTGCCATTAAGGGATTCTGGAGCTGCTGCCAATTTGTGATTAATCCTTGCGGGAGTGCGCAGAACCACCTCAGGGGGAGGTCTCCGAGACTGGAAGAGAAGATTTTGCAGTTCAGGTGACCGATGCTGCCCCATATTGACATTCTCTGAGTGAAGTGCTGGAGGTGCTGCTGGGTCCGAGGTCACGTCGTAGAGGACGAACCTCGGAACGCTGAAATCTTTAGGGAGGGAGAAATTATTGCTTTCTAGAGAGAAGGGAGACGTGCCGAGATCAGAGTAGTAGGGGTCTGGCCGATCTCGGCTGAGATTGAGACTAGCTGTTTCCATGGTCTGCTGTACTATTCGCCCGACTCGTCGGTTGAGCCATTCTTTCATATTAGCATTGACTCCTGATCTCTGCCTTCGTTTCTTCGAAGTTGAAAGAGATTAGGAGGATGGAGTTGAGGTCGCCTCCCCTTCCTGTAGCTACTGCTGTAGTTGACGAATCAGTTTGTCCTACTCTTGGATGATAAGGCTTCGGGCCTTGACCCTCGCGAGAAGCGGATTGTTTTCGTCGTCCATCTGATGACAGAGTTTGCCTTGTTGAGGATTTCCCAGTTGAAGGCTGTCTCGTCGGGAGGGTGCTGTCACCCCCTTTGGAGATGGACCTGACTTAGAGTGTAAGTTTGCTGGCTCTTTCCCCTTTCTGGTTCTTCGATGCATGGTATTTGGGAAGATGACTTTTTGTAGCCGTTTGCCACAGACGGCGCCAATTATAAGTGCAAAAAAAATAACTCACAAGATTAGGGGGTGCCTGATAGGACTTAGGACTGGTGGAAATTAGCTGCTCCGATCCTGAAAGGGGGAGAGACAAGCAGTCAGAGGACCCGGGCTGTGGTAGCGCAGGGCTCTCCGATGCCTAAGTTAGTATAAGAACTGAACAGTAGGATGGAGATTTTTGGGGAAGAAGATGGCGTACCAGCATGTGGTGTATTCGTTGGCCATGCCTTACTTTGGAGCTATGGATGAACTTATATAGAAGAAGAGAGGGGGCAAGCAGGTGGTTGACTATCTTGTCATAGCCCACCTTATCAGGTACTAGGGAGGTGCAGTCCCATCGTAGCCTACTTTGACATCAATGACAGTCTCATCGTAGCCCACTTATCTCATCAGGCCATATCCTGGCGCTTTGGGAGTCGTGGAAGCCGCTTCTGTCAGAGATATGGGCGGCTTGTGATATCTTGTTGTACGTCCTGTGACGTGATTCACAGAATTTGTAAATGCTCAGATCTTTATTCACGGCAAGGCTCAGTATTTGTTATCGAGACTGAGGTGAGGCTAGAGACCGAGGTGAGGTTTAATATTCTGGTCCCATGCTTATACCGAGACCGAAGTGAAGTTCTTATTCTTCCTGAGGCCGAGATGACACTTTATTTCCCGAGGTGGAACTCTTGTTTACCGAAATGGGACGAAACCGAGATGGGACTTATGGCGAATTGGAACATGTCACCGCTGCCGAACTGCCAAGTGGAAACTGAGATCGGGACAAGGGACTTGCTTTATAATAAAGCAAAGGTTGTCAGCACCAATGCATAAACAATTCCTTTTTACTTTCTTTAATAATATTTCTAGCAAAAGTTCCCTCATGCTCGGACTCACAAATTCTGTGAGGCCAAAGTGCCGAGATGAGACTTGTTACTGGTGCGCGGCCGAGATCAATGTACCGAGTTGGGACCCGTGTGCCGAGACGGGACTCGTATGCCGAGACGAGACATATATGTACCGAGGTCGTGCTTCGGTTATCCCCCACACAGTGCATAACTCTCATTTTTTAGATATGTTTATCTCATGGTGGACTCATTATATAATACATGGCCATGATTTCTTTAGAAGTTTTACTCAATCAAAGTTGGTCCCACTTAAAAATTCTCATATAATCTAACATTTGTCTCATAAATTCATAACCCTCTTTGAAGTGGCCCACTTATAAACAATTTGAATAAACCAAGATAAGTCACACCTTATTTTATGAGCTCCAATGAAATCCTATTCAATTGGCCAACTCATACAAAATCCAAACCAACCACATAAATTACACTATATTTATGAGCTCATATCGAATTTCACTCAGTTTGAGTAGGATCCACCAAGAATCCTCGCATGAATGTGATTTCATTGGAGCCCATAAAATAAGGTGTGATTTATCTTGGTTTATTTTAATCGTTTATAAGTGGGCCACATCAAAGAGGGTTACGAATTTGTGAGACTAATGTTAAATTATATGAAAAATTTTAAGTGGGACCAACTTCAATTGGGTAAAACTTCTAATGAAATCATGGCCATGTATTATATAATGAGTCCACCATGAGATAAACTTATCTCCAAAATGAGAGTTATGCACTCTACTTGTAGAAGAACATTGCCTATGTCAATTGGTAGGCCAAACTCTAAAAGTAAAAAAAAAAATTAGCAAGCATATTGGTGTTTTAGATTTTAGACATGGGATCCAATTAATGATATAGAGTGGGTTGAGAATTTATAAGGGGCCGGGGCCGGGACTCGGTAGTGTTGGAAAATGATTTTCTTGGAAATTGACAAGGATAGTTTTGGAAAAAAAAATAAAAATAGTTGCTTGAATAACTGTGGTGCTTCCAATGAGATGAGGTGGCATACGTATATTGGAAAGTACCCGGGATGCATCATACTATGGTGCAGGGACGCTCCGCCATAGACAAGCCCAATGTGGGCTTCTCTAAGATGTATGTACCTTCCGCCATAAGTTTGGATTTTGGTGAAGCAGGTGCATAGAAGATGGGGTGCCTGATAGGACTTATCTAAAGGAAAGAAGATGATCAGCTGCCTCAAAGCCTGAAAGGGAATAACAAACGGTCAGAGGACCCAGGCCTGAGTGGCGCAAGGCTCTCCGATGCCTAAGTTAGTGTATGAACTAAGCAGAGGATGGAGATTTTTGGGGAAGAAGATGGGCATACCAGAATGGCGTATTCGTTGGCCCTCTTGCTTGTGAATTGTTCTTGTGTTTATATAGAGGAAGAAAGGAGGCAAAGGGGTGCTTGTGAATTGTTCTTGTGTTTATATAGAGGAGAAGAGGAGGCAAAGGGGTGGTTGACTGTCATGTCATAGCCCACTCTATCAGGTACTAGGGAGGCACAGTCTCATCGTAGCCTACTTTTCTTTAATTGCAGTCCCATCGAGCCTGTCTTGTCCCATCTGGCCATATCCTGGCACCTTGGGAGCTGTGGACGGCGATCTGTCAGGAGATATGGGCTGAGCTCTTGTCTTGTCGCACGTGCCGTAGCGTGCTTGAGCGTCCATGGGAGGACAGCTGTCAGTGCTCAGTATTTTTACTGAGCTGAGGCTCTTTGGCTGAGACGGAGTGTCTCACCGAGGTGAGGACCTGACGGAGATGGAGGGTCTTGGCACTGTTGCCAAGGTGGAGGGGCCTGGCACTGTCGCCGAGCTGCGGAGCCGAGGTCGGGGACGACTTGGCTTGGCTAAAGACTTCTGGCAAAGGTGCCGAGATGGAGCACTAGGCCGAAGTGGGATGCTTTGGCCGAAGTGGATTCTGCCGAGGTGAAGTGCCTGGCTGAGATGGACCTAGCTGGGGCGGGAGCCCGAGATGGAGCCCCCCAGCTTTTGAGCTCATTAGACTTCTCTTTGAGGTCAAAAGCTAAGTATCATGGAGGACAACACTTGTGCCTTCGAGCTGTTTGTCGCTTGAGATTGGTGGTATTCAGTCAACTGATTCGTCACCAACTGAGAGACCGAGACATGACCAGCTGGCTCGTCACCAAAGGTGCAGTCTCGTTGGAAGTATTCTAGTGATGCTGCCGAGGGGGCCAGCATTACTGCCAACCTAGAAACTGGCACTGATGCCGAGCTAAGGACTGGCACTGCTGCCGAGCTGGGTGTAGCTGAGAACCGAGATGTGCTCGCTGCCGAGACCAGCATGAGGCCGAGGAGGTGATGTGGTAAAATCTCTTCGGCATTCTAGTTAAGCTGCCATTGGCTGAGGTGGAGACGTGGAGCAGTCTATTTGGTCGAGGTGGAGGAGGCTGGACGGTACACCAGAGCAGTCCTTTTGAGAAGCCTGTGTGCATGGACCCGAAGTTTTAGGAGCGATTAGGTGTATGAACCCTAAGTCAGTCCCTGGGTGTGTGAACCCAAAGTTTAGGGAAGACTGGGTGTATGAACCTGAGGTCAGTTCCAGGGTGTATGAACCAAGGGTTTTAGGAGCGACTGGGTGTATGAACCCTAAGTCAGTCCATGGGCACGTGAACCCAAAGTTTAGGGAAGACTGGATGTGTGAATCCGAAGTCAGTCCCAAGGTGTATGAACCTAGGGTTTTAGGAGCGACTGGGTGTAAGAACCCTAAGTTAGTCCATGGGCGCGTGAACCCAAAGTTTAGGGAAGACTGGGTGTATGAACCCTAAGTCAGTCCCTTTGGCGCTAGCCGAGATGGAGAAGCCTGGACGGTACGCCAGAGCAGTCTCTTTGGCACTGGCCGAGATGGAGAAGTCTGGACGGTACGCCAGAGCAATCTCTTTGGCACTGGCCGAGACCAACATGAGGCTGAACCTGTGTGAAGCGCGTACCTAGCACGAGGGCGACACCAACATGAGGTCGTGAAATGCGGTCAAGACCAGCATGAGGCCGAAACCAGCATGAGGCGAAAACCAGCACGTGGACGGGCCAGCATGAGGTCGTTTAATGTGGTCGAGACCAGCGTGAGGCTGAAACCAACGTGAGGAGGAAACCGGCACGTGGACGGACCAGCATGAGGTCGTTTAATGCGGTCCAGACCAGCATGAGGCCGAAACCAGCATGAGGTGGAAACCAGCACGTGGACGGACCAGCATGAGGTTGTTTGGAGGCCAAGAAGCTTGGGTGTATCTACCCAAGGACTTCGTTGCCCTGTTGCCGAACGCGAGTCATGCCTGAGTGTATAAAACGAACCCAGGGTGAGCTTGGTAGCTTTGGATGACTGACGGCGGTAGAGGACCGTTTGATCAAGGTTGACAGCAGAGGACCGTGCCGTCGAAATGACGGTAGAGGGTCGTACGATCGATGCTGACAGTAGAGGGTCGTGCCGGTGTCATCGAAGCTGACGGCGCCATCGAAGCTGACAGTAGAGGACCGTGCCGCCGAAATGACGGTAGAGGGTCGTGCGATCGAAGCTGACGGGCGGTCGAAGCTAACAGTAGAAGGTCGTGCCAGTGTCATCGAAGCTGACGGCGCCATCGAAGCTGACAGTAGAGGACCGTGCCGCCGAAATGACGGTAGAGGGTCGTGCGATCGAAGCTGATGGGCGGTCGAAGCTAACAGTATAAGGTCGTGCCGGTGTCATCGAAGCTGACAGTAGAGGACCGTGCCGCCAAAATGACGGTAGAGGGTCGTGCGATTGAAGCTGACAGTAGAAGGTCGCGGCGGTGTCATCGAAGCTGACGGCGCCATCGAAGCTGACAGTAGAGGACCGTGCCGCCGAAATGACGGTAGAGGGTCGTGCGATCGAAGCTGACGGGCGGTCGAAGCTAAGTGATGACAGGAGACGTCTAGCTGCCTCCCGAGCTGGAAGAGACTTCTGCAAAGCTGGGGGCTGCTAGCGAGCTGGTGACATTCGCCGAGCTGGAGACGCCCGCTGAGCTAGAAGCTATCTGGTCGCTTTCGTAAAGGTTGAACTACTCCTGGGCTCGGGCTTCGTCTGCTTCTTGCCTGACGAATCGGTTTATCCTGGTCATCAGTGCTGCCATAGTGACCACAGGATACATGACCAAGTCCTTACGAAGCTTGTTGCCTGGTAGTAGGGCTTGTTGGAAAGACAGGACTGCTATTGCATCTGAGGCATTCTCGATCTGGCTGTAGACAGCCTAGAACCTTTTGGCGAACTACGTGACGCTCTTGGTCTACTTCATTCTGAGGGCCATCAGGTCGGCGGCTGACCTGGGGATGACCCTGTGAACTTGGAACTTCGTCATGAAGGAACTACGGAGCTGCTGCCAGCTTTTGATCGATCCTTAGGGGAGTACGCAGAACCATTTTAGGGGGAGGTCCCCGAGGCTGGAAGAGAAGACTCTGCAGTTTAGGTGGCCTGCACCGCCCCACACCGACATCCTCTGAGTGAAGTGCCGCAGGTGTGCTGCTGGGTCCGAGGTTCCATCGTAAACGACGAACTTCGGGACTTTGAAATCTTCAAGAAGGGGGAAGCTTCTGATCTCTGGAGAGAAGGGAGATGCGCCGAAATCGTCAGAGTTCACCCAAACTTGAGCGAAGCCGGCCATCTCCATGTGCTGTCGTACTGCTTGCTCTATGCGTCGATCAAGCCACTCTCTGGAGTCGTGGTTGTTACCCGAGCTTTCGCCATGGGCCCGGTTGCTTCTATTGTCCTTCAGGGTGCGCCTTTTGGAAGGTAGAGTCGAGGTCGAATCCTTAGAGGATGAACCCGATCGAGTATCCTGCTGTTGGACGCTTGCTGGGCCAGATCTTGCTCCTGACCTTTCCCGGCGGGGGACCGTCGGCAGCTGTGTCGACAGTGTCAGTGGTTCCTTTTCCTTTCTCGTTCTTCGAGGCATGGTGTTTGGAAAGATGACTTTTTGTAGCCGTTTCCCACAGACGGCGCCAATTGTAAGTGCAAAAATGATGACTCACAAGATTAGGGGTGCCTGATAGGACTTATACAAAGGAAAGAAGATGATCAGCTGCCTCAAAGCCTGAAAGGAAATAACAAACGGTCAGAGGACCCAGGCCTAAGTGGCGCAAGGCTCTCCGATGCCTAAGTTAGTATATGAACTAAGCAGGGGATGGAGATTTTGGGGAAGAAGATGGGCATACCAGAATGGTGTATTCGTTGGCCCTCTTGCTTGTGAATTGTTCATGTGTTTATATACAGGAAGAGAGGAGGCAAATGGGTGCTTGTGAATTGTTCTTGTGTTTATATAGAGGAAGAGAGGAGGCAAATGGGTGGTTGACTGTCTTGTCATAGCCCACTCTGTCAGGTACTAGGGAGGCGCAGTCCCATCGTAGCCTACTTTTCTTTAATTGCAGTCTCATCGAGCCTGTCTTGTCCCATCTGGCCATATCCTAGCGCCTTGGGAGCTGTGGACGGCGATCTGTCAGGAGATATGGGCTGAGCTCTTGTCTTGGCGCACGTGCCGTAGCGTGTTTGAGCGTCCATGGGAGGACAGCTGTCAGTGTTCAGTATTTTTACTGAGCTAAGGCTCTTTGGCCGAGACGGAGTGTCTCGCCGAGGTGAGGACCTGACAGAGATGGAGGATCCTGGCACTGTTGCCGAGGTGGAGGGGCTTGGCACTGTCGCCGAGCTGGGGAGCCGAGGTCGGGGACGACTTGGCTTGGCTAGAGACTTCTGGCAAAGGTGCCGAGATGGAGCACTAGGCCGAAGTGGGATGCTTTGGCCGAAGTGGATTCTGCCGAGGTGAAGTGCCTGGCTGAGATGGACCTAGCTGGTGCGGGAGCCCGAGATGGAGCATCTGGCCGGGACTCTCATGAGTTCGGGAATTTCCCCACACAGATGTCAACAATGATAAATGACGAGCGTTCAATGATAAAACCATGTGTGATTTAAGACCCAATGAGAAATGTATTAAGAATTGTCCAATTTATGCTTATTAGAGTCCCATCTATAGTTCCTCCCAACCCAACTCCACCATAAAATTTTCAAACGGGATCATAGGAAATTTATAATTGCTTGATTTCCTCACAAGACATGAACCGTAAAGAACCAAGAACCATGAACCAAAATAAGGTTGCCAATATCCATGGTCAACCAATACAATCGTTCAGCTGCGTAGCTAGTCCAATGTGTGTGATATCTGTTCAAAAACGTTCACCTGATCATTCAAAAGGCAGAAGTAAGCATCCACTCCTCCTTCCTCTTCACATGAAGACACAAGAATGAGCAAACCCTCCACAGGCAACAGAGCAGGAAGATAAGCACAGGGCCTCCCACTCCCAAAATCAACATCATCAAGCATTATCCTCAACCAGCTATCCACCTCCAAGTTAGGACACAGCGAATTCGCCGCTTCTGGCAACACTGAAACCATCCCAATATCTCCTTCCTCAACCTCGGACATTGCTCCAAAATCGATGAAGGACCGAAAATAGGCATCGTCAATCTTTGCCACAGCATTGTGGATGGCCTTCGCGACAACTTCGTAGCTATCCTTCAACAAGTCATCCACAGTCAAACATGGGCTCGCCCATTGTCACATCCCGGACCCAAGAATTCCCTGATTAGGGTGGTTCCTGAGGTGTGACACGCGTACTCCCATGAACTCGCACCTGTTCCGGACCAGATCCGAATTCACGAAGGAGAAATTTCCACATTTCACGTGTGAGGCAATGAACATTTAATTGCAGAAGCATATACAGTGTCATTAATATCAAAGCTTGAGTAGTCCATTAAAGTTCCAATAATTCATCTAACAAAATCATTAATCAAAACTAATAATATAAAGCCCTTGATGCATAGTACAAAAGTACTCTAATGATAGAAATACTAGATGCTTTACCTCAAATGGGACGTGATCCTAATACGAATGCAATTATAAATAAACCATGACCTAGTGCAAGGTGCAGCGTTTAATCCCAACCATGATTATCACAATTTTACGTTCTCCGGCAGATAAGCTAATCAATATGCTTACCGATCAAATCTCTAATCTGTATGGTTATCAGTAATTCTCTTAGGTGTCCTCGATCCCTGTGACACCAAGTGTAGCACCATGAATACGACGATTCAACAAGATATATGAGCAGTTAAGATTCCACACATGTCATTCAAATTTCAAATTTAAAGACGAATAGATTAAAGAGACCAAATAAATGTCAACTAGGCACATTGTGCATTATGAATAATTCATGCTTTATCGAATCAATAATCGAATAATCACTTTCTAGTTGGCTACTACATTTGCTCATCCTCTCCGATAGAGAGCGAATCTAGTTGGGATGTCACCAGCGTCCCGGCCAAAGGCTGACTGGCTACCCGGTTCTGGAGTTCCGGTACTCCAAATGACATACTGCAGTAGTCTCGAATAATTGAACCAAGTTGTAATCCCGTCAGATATCACAAGGTCGAAGCTAAGTAGTGCTAAACCATTCGAATCGAATAATAATTAGACCGGAGTAAGACTTTTCTAACTGAATCATTTCTAATCAAATCTATTTATTTCCAAACCATAATCTCGAATCATATGCTTACCCCATTCTAATATCACATCAATGTACGATAACATTTGTAAGGCAATTGTAGTACAATTTGTGGAAAATACGAATAATGCATATAACAAGTAACTGAATATTTGAGGGCAATAAATAAATCAATCTCAATATGCAAATGCAAATAGATTAATAGAATCAAGGATATTTACTAGCCAACCCTAATCTAATTACCCGTAATCTCTAACCGTCCATTTCGATATAGTTTTAGATAATTCGATGCACGTGCTACATTTTCTTGATGTCACGTTGTATATGTGTGAGGTACATCGAATCCCTCTAAATCAACACCCATGGCGAAGTTCTAGATGAGACGGATAAGCACGTGAGATAATCTCAGCCCAAGATTCTCACGTGTTATACTTTCCATCGGACTATGTTAATTGGTTAGGATTCCATGTCTAAGGACCTACAAAGTCAATCTTAAACACCCTAAGAACCTTATGGGTTTAGTTTTTATGTCATAATCATCCTCATGGATTAATTATTGAAGGTTTTAGGCCCTTAAAGTGGGATTAACTCCCTTAATGGCCAATGGTTCCAACCTAGGTGTCCAACTAGATTTAAGGTCCCTTTTTCCAAAAGAGATAGGGCCCGGTTCAATGGTCCAAATATTTACTTTTCTCTCCCAATATCTGGTCATTAAGTGGTGTATACCAATGGATTCCACACTTCGAGAGCTTTCCAACGGTATGTGGAACTCCAAAATCCGACATACGAGTAAAAAGTTATAGCCCTTCGAAGTTGGCGCTGCCGGGCCCAATGGGCCGACCCGCGGCCCAATGCGGACAGCATTTTGTGACCCATTTTCTGGGCATAAACTGAGCTGAAATGCTCTGTTTTAAGGGGTTCATTCTCCATACCTATAATCCATCTTTGCAATGCATAACTTGGACCAAAATGAGCCTCCAAAGTGCTCACAAAACCCATGATCCATCAAATTATATTCTACATTAATTCACTACAAGAACCCATGTTTATATTATCAATCTAATACAATGAAAATGGCTGAATTGATATCCAAGAGAACTATAACATTCAATCAAAGATTCATAAACATGTATCAATCATAGTTGCTCATTACTTGCCTCTATTTGGTGCTTTTCACTCTAATCTTCTCTTTGGCTCAATATATGTAAAAATGCCCAAATTCTAAGCTCAATCCCATTTCCTACAATGGTGAATGAGATGAATGAGAATAGGTCTACATGTATGCAAGTTATTTGATTTCAACCTTCCATTAACAATAAAGAGAATATATATTAAAGAGAAGAAGGCTTACCAATGAGATGGGTAGAGAGAATGATGATAAGAGAAATCTTGAAAGTGAACAAGGTGATGCACTTGGGTGAGGGAAAGCTTCCTAGTTCCTCAATCTAACATGCACAGTCCTCTTTAGCTTCTAGTTTATCATCCAAGACAATAGAAAGGTGCAGAGACTCCATCAAAGAAATGTGTGGAGAGAAGAAAAGCCGGTAGAGATGCTGAAAAATGAGGGAGGTGAAATGGGCTGGGATTTCTCACATGCAATCACTCTCTAACCCTTACTATTGGAATAGGAGAATGAGGTGAAGAAGAAAGAGAGGAAAGTCTCTCATTTATATGAATGAAGAAGGAAGAATGAAGAGGATCGATGGGGCTGGTTCTTTAAAGGAGAACTTTTGATGGTTTTGCATGCAAGTCCATGTAATTGGATTAAATTTGGGAAAGGGGCTTTTGTGTTTAAATGGGCTTGGATGTGGGTTGAGTTGGGCTCAAATGGGTCGGGCCAAAACATGAAGATTATTGCTCATGACATGCTTAATGAAATGCACATGAAGACCTATAAAAACTATAGATATATGAGTGATCCTAAATTATTCAAAAGGTCAAGGTACTACCTGGCACGGTCAGAACCCCACTAATCTACCTAAATCCATCACAAAATCATCCAAAATAAGTATTAGACACCTAATCAAAATTAATTAGGCACTAAACCCACCAAAGTGGGGTCGGGGTCTTACATTCCTCCCCCCTTAGGACATTTGGTCCTCCAAATGTAAATTCCACACCAAATAGGAGATGAGAATGGTTTCTCATACCTACGAAGCGAACTCTTGTGTGGCTTCCTCTAAAGTAGTGTGCTTTGTGCCCCTTGAGTCTTCTGAAAATCTGATCATGCGACATCTGTTCCTTGGCGTTGATCACACGCAGCTATTATTCTCATAGTTTGTGTTTGTCTTGATCTTCAAGAGCTTGTACTTGATACGGAGAGATAATTCTGGAATGCATCTCCTCTATTTGAACTCATGTAGCTAATGCTTGACCAGGTAGTAATCTCGATCTGGGGTTCATCTCTGACTCCATGGTGAATCTCGAACGTTTGGTACAACGAGGTGACACTTGTCTTCCGTCTGAACCAAATGAGGCTTTTTTTTTTTACCTTACCGTTGCGCAACTCTGATATTGAACTCGTTGCTTTCTTACATAGCTCCTTTGCTTACTCCAGTTGTCTCTGACACCTTGGTGCAAGTTGCTTTTTGAAATCGGTCTTGTTCAAGATCGGAGCCCATGGAGATTTCTTTCTACACACTGATGTTTTGTATCGCCTATCATAGAGAGTCTTGCACGATATCATGCCCACACCCACATGGCAATTTATTGTTGCTCGGTGAACTCATATTGAGGTAATCTTGATCCTTTGGTGCTTGAATCTAACACGCACTGTCTAAGTAAGTTCTTAAGTGTTTGGGTCGCCTCCCTAGTTAGTTGTCAGTTGTGGATAATAGCGGTACAATGGCCAACTGATTCTATGGTCTACTGAGACGACAACTAAGTTAGGAATAAAGTAACTAATTTAGTCGGACACTATAGGTGTCAGAATTCTAATATCAATTGTGAATCTAACCTATTTAGCTCAAACGTAACCATGGCTATTACCTATCTCAGATAAGTCTGATCTTAGCGTCTAACAATTAAATTCCTTAACTAATCCAACCGCTATACATGCTAACTAAGGAGGTTGTATTCTATTTCAACTAGTCTTCGTATATCTGAGTCTTATGGTAAAAACAAAAGGTTGACACATCCTACGAAGTTTCAATTTAAAGAAAAAGGGTGACCAACTTTGGCTGACATCATAGGTGTAAGAACACTATTCTAGAATCCAATCTGTTGTTGTCTCAACACTAATCCCTAAACAGTTAAAACTGTGGCACTAGTCCTATTGATTTTGTTGAATCGTTAACCCCATGTTCTCATCGAACTAGTACATCGCCTGTCTCTGAAAATCTTGATTTCGACGACTAAGTATTCAATTCCTCAACTAAAATCCTTTCTACCCAGGCCTACTCAGGAAGTTATCTTCTAATCCAACTCGTTGTCTCATTTTCCATTTGGCGTGGATTTAAGGTGCCACTACATCCTAAGGTCCAAATCATTTGTTTCCCAAACTTCAAACTACCGCTACTAAAATAACTCTAATTGGTGTGTCGTACTAATCTTCATGATTCTTCAACTATAGAGATCGGGACCTATATTGGTTTGCATCCAACTTAGGCATAAACTATTCCAAATCCAAGTCATAACCTTCATATAGATCAAAGTCTCTTAATTTTAGTCCATAAGTCAATCACTAAAGCCATTTCTGACATTACTTCTATGGTACAGTCTATATGTCGAGTATGTGGCATTTTAAATACTCCTACGGAATAACGTCTGATAAATCTAACAAGCTGCGAATAGTTTCCTAGATACCCAAGTGGTTTATCACCAAGGCTAAATTATGAGATTCTCACAACCACTACAGTCTAATAACTCTACTTAAGAACCAAAGTTACCCGGCATGTGGACTATTCCATTCTAAGGCTTAACTTGGTTGTAGTCTTACCCAAATTCTAAGTAACCAAGGTCTTAAAGCTAACTATCTTGCTTTACTAAGTCCATATTAGTTCAACCACTAATATACAATCCTCACTACCTACGCTAATAACATTATTTCCCATGTGTGGTAAGTGTGTCCTAATTCAATTCTCTTAGGACTAACTATAATTAAGTCCTCTATTACCAATTAGGGCCAACAATAAAGTTATCTCTAAGATTAACTAAGGTGGAGTCTACCTTCTTTAATGGACAGTCCCAGCTCTAACTAGAGGAAGAGGGTTAACAAATCTCACAGGTTACTAAAATACTCCTAGCCATTAAGATTACTTAACCTTTAGAAATAAATCTATGTAATTAGCTCATCAACTCATCTACCTTAAACGCCAAATTAATTTCTCTGCCTTATGACAGAACTAATTGATTATTCAAAATATGTCTAGGATCCTCAATTCTACTCATGTAATAATCTCACACATCTATAGGTAATTATCGTTGAAATAACCTATAGTTGCCTGATGGTTTGCTAACTAATCAAGTATTCGAGTTCTTCGTAAGGAATGTCTTACCAACTCACAACTACTAAGATCTTTTCTAGCTTCCTAGTTTGCTTAACCTTCCAAATTAACTATGGACTTCCTAATATAAATCTTATACTTAGAAAAGGTGATTCGCACTAACTTACCAAAGAAGTCATTGAAATGACAACCTGCAGTTGCATGGTCTAATTCGGAAATAACAACAGAGTGGATGTAATAATAGAGTGTGTGAAACCAAGAATCAACAATTATTAGACTCTTAATAAATAATCACCGTCTGACCTTCTTCCACAATGTTTGTCGCTTCAGTTTCATCTTGAGCCATAGTGTACATGCGTATCGTCATCTTTTGAACCGGTCTTTGCTGAGTTGGCATTTGCTGGCCTTGAGTTGTATTTTGAGATTCTTGCACAGCAGGCATTGGCCTTCTGATCGGCGAAGGTTGGAATCGAACCAGCTCTGGCGGTCGTAGGCTCATTCGTGCGGTTCGTCGAGACGGCATCTTCTGTAATTCGATTTTAAGTATAATATAATAAACAAGCCTAAACAAACCAAAAGTAAAATCCCCAATGCCCTATCGTGTCCTCACCACGTTTCCTACGGTTTCTAAGTCTTTTAGAAAAGACTTTTCATGCTCTGATACCATACTTACGTATGTCACATCCCGGACCCAAGAATTCCCTGATTAGGGTGGTTCCTGAGGTGTGACACGCGTACTCCCATGAACTCGCACCTGTTCCAGACCAAATCCGAATTCACGAAGGAGAAATTTCCACATTTCACGTGTGAGGCAATGAACATTTAATTACAGAAGCATATACAGTGTCATTAATATCAAAGCTTGAGTAGTCCATTAAAGTTCCAATAATTCATCTAACAAAATCATTAATCAAAACTAATAATATAAAGCCCTTGATGCATAGTACAAAAGTACTCTAATGATAGAAATACTAGATGCTTTACCTCAAATGGGACGTGATCCTAATACGAATGCAATTATAAATAAACCATGACCTAGTGCAAGGTGCAGCGTTTAATCCCAACCATGATTATCACAATTTTACGTTCTCCGGCAGATAAGCTAATCAATATGCTTACCGATCAAATCTCTAATCTGTATGGTTATCAGTAATTCTCTTAGGTGTCCTCGATCCCTGTGACACCAAGTGTAGCACCATGAATACGACGATTCAACAAGATATATGAGCAGTTAAGATTCCACACATGTCATTCAAATTTCAAATTTAAAGACGAATAGATTAAAGAGACCAAATAAATGTCAACTAGGCACATTGTGCATTATGAATAATTCATGCTTTATCGAATCAATAATCGAATAATCACTTTCTAGTTGGCTACTACATTTGCTCATCCTCTCCGATAGAGAGCGAATCTAGTTGGGATGTCACCAGCGTCCCGGCCAAAGGCTGACTGGCTACCCGGTTCTGGAGTTCCGGTACTCCAAATGACATACTGCAGTAGTCTCGAATAACTGAACCAAGTTGTAACCCCGTCGGGTATCACAAGGTCGAAGCTAAGTAGTGCCGAACCATTCAAATCGAATAATAATTAGACCTGGAGTAAGACTTTTCTAACTGAATCATTTCTAATCAAATCTATTTATTTCCAAACCATAATCTCGAATCATATGCTTACCCCATTCTAATATCACATCAATGTACGATAACATTTGTAAGGCAATTGTAGTACAATTTGTGGAAAATACGAATAATGCATATAACAAGTAACTGAATATTGAGGGCAATAAATAAATCAATCTCAATATGCAAATGCAAATAGATTAATAGAATCAAGGATATTTACTAGCCAACCCTAATCTAATTACCCGTAATCTCTAACCGTCCATTTCGATATAGTTTTAGATAATTCGATGCACGTGCTACATTTTCTTGATGTCACGTTGTATATGTGTGAGGTACATCGAATCCCTCTAAATCAACACCCATGGCGAAGTTCTAGATGAGACGGATAAGCACGTGAGATAATCTCAGCCCAAGATTCTCACGTGTTATACTTTCCATCGGACTATGTTAATTGGTTAGGATTCCATGTCTAAGGACCTACAAAGTCAATCTTAAACACCCTAAGAACCTTATGGGTTTAGTTTTTATGTCATAATCATCCTCATGGATTAATTATAGAAGGTTTTAGGCCCTTAAAGTGGGATTAACTCCCTTAATGGCCAATGGTTCCAACCTAGGTGTCCAACTAGATTTAAGGTCCCTTTTTCCAAAAGAGATAGGGCCCGGTTCAATGGTCCAAATATTTACTTTTCTCTCCCAATCTCTGGTCATTAAGTGGTGTATACCAATGGATTCCACACTTTGAGAGCTTTCCAACGGTATGTGGAACTCCAAAATCCGACATACGAGTAAAAAGTTATAGCCCTTCGAAGTTGGCGCTGCCGGGCCCAATGGGCCGACCCGCGGCCCAATGCGGACAGCATTTTGTGACCCATTTTCTGGGCATAAACTGAGCTGAAATGCTCTGTTTTAAGGGGTTCATTCTCCATACCTATAATCCATCTTTACAATGCATAACTTGGACCAAAATGAGCCTCCAAAGTGCTCACAAAACCCATGATCCATCAAATTATATTCTACATTAATTCACTACAAGAACCCATGTTTATATTATCAATCTAATACAATGAAAATGGCTGAATTGATATCCAAGAGAACTATAACATTCAATCAAAGATTCATAAACATGTATCAATCATAGTTGCTCATTACTTGCCTCTATTTGGTGCTTTTCACTCTAATCTTCTCTTTGGCTCAATATATGTAAAAATGCCCAAATTCTAAGCTCAATCCCATTTCCTACAATGGTGAATGAGATGAATGAGAATAGGTCTACATGTATGCAAGTTATTTGATTTCAACCTTCCATTAACAATAAAGAGAATATATATTAAAGAGAAGAAGGCTTACCAATGAGATGGGTAGAGAGAATGATGATAAGAGAAAGCTTGAAAGTGAACAAGGTGATGCACTTGGGTGAGGGAAAGCTTCCTAGTTCCTCAATCTAACATGCACAGTCCTCTTTAGCTTCTAGTTTATCATCCAAGACAATAGAAAGGTGTAGAGACTCCATCAAAGAAATGTGTGGAGAGAAGAAAAGCCGGTAGAGATGCTGAAAAATGAGGAAGGAGGTGAAATGGGCTGGGATTTCTCACATGCAATCACTCTCTAACCCTTACTATTGGAATAGGAGAATGAGGTGAAGAAGAAAGAGAGGAAAGTCTCTCATTTGAATGAATGAAGAAGGAAGAATGAAGAGGATCGATGGGGCTGGTTCTTTAAAGGAGAACTTTTGATGGTTTTGCATGCAAGTCCATGTAATTGGATTAAATTTGGGAAAGGGGCTTTTGTGTTTAAATGGGCTTGGATGTGGGTTGAGTTGGGCTCAAATGGGTCGGGCCAAAACATGAAGATTATTGCTCATGACATGCTTAATGAAATGCACATGAAGACCTATAAAAACTATAGACATATGAGTGACCCTAAATTATTCAAAAGGTCAAGGTACTACCTGGCACGGTCAGAACCCCACTAATCTACCTAAATCCATCACAAAATCAACCAAAATAAATATTAGACACCTAATCAAAATTAATTAGGCACTAAACCCACCAAAGTGGGGTCGGGGTCTTACACCCATAGAACCAAGTTGCCGAAATACTCAATTGGGACCGCTGGTTTTAACCTTGCCCGGCCATTCACTGCCACAATCGCTTTGGTGTGCTGGTTCCCGTCGAGCGTGCGAACCAAGGTCATCTTCTTCCAAAGATGGGCCAGTAGGCACTCAAAAGTACTGTATGGGTGCGTAGGACTAGCACCCATTACATGTTTTTTGAGCTGTGTCAAGAACTTGGAGCTGAAATGAACAGCCAAATTGGCTATGGGGGATGGTGTAGTGACAAGTTCCTCTGTAAATTCAATCGCCTGGTGATCGAAATCGTAGTGAGGTGGATTTCTAGGGATGGAAATGGCAGCTCGATCATGATAAGGAAGAGGGTCGACTTCAAGGCCTCGAACCAATCTAGTCCAAGCATGCAAGAAGAATCCCATAGATTGGCCATCAGCCACCCTATGATGGGCACTTAGGCCGATCACCATACCACCGCAGGTAAAGCGATTGAGCTGAACTTGGAGCGGCTCATCAACATCATCTATGGGTTGGTAATACATGCTAAGATCCTTTGATGGGTCGAGAGGGAGATGCTCTTCTAATGTGTCTCTGATGCGGGTCTCGACAAGACGGATGCCCGCACTGTTCAGAAGGATGCAGGGGCGTGAATGGTTGTCGACGGTTAATCGTCCGGCCAGGTGTGGGAAGAGGTTTAGAGCTTTGGAGAGGCCTTCTTTCATGGATTCGTTGGTGGGCATGGGTGGTTTGAAGGCGTAGAGGGTGGGGATGTGAAGGTCTAAGGCAACACGATCAAAGATGGTGAGAGGGATCTGAGAATTGTGGAGGGGATGAGGAGGGGAAGAAGGAGATGGTGTGAAGATGGTGTTGGTGATGATCTCAATACTCATTTCTTCTCTTCTGAGTACAACTTCGATTGAGAGAAGGAAAATTTCTGTTTCTATGATGATAGGAGCAAGGGAACTTTTATCTTGTCGCAGACAGACAATGAATAGAAAACAGAGCATTGAAAACTTTTTTGACTGACAATGGCAACGTAGATGGCGCTCGCCTAGGGATGTAAATCACGCACGGCCCACTAATGACCGGGCACGACTCGCGGGCACGGCCCATGCCCACTTCTTTGGGGTCAGCCCAGCACGGCCCTGGTCGTGGCGTGCTGGGCCGTGACCCTGCAGCCCGTGGGCGCACGGCTCCCCCTTCCCTTTTATTTATTATTTTTAAATTTTTTTTTTTAAGTTGGACTTGGACGAATACGAATTTGGATTTAGACTCTTGGACCAATTTCATTAAAAAAAAACAAATTAAGAAAAATAAATAAGTAGCATAACACTAATGGTGTGGTCAAAATCCCAATAGGGTATAGGCATCCCAGAATAAGAATCTTAGTTACAAAGATCATCATATGAACTTTGGTGGTGGTCTTTGGTGGATCCACTTGCTAAGATTCATTTAGCTTTAATAAATGTCCTCCTCATGAGGTTTCCCAGTTATCTGGGTACCCTATATCTCAACATTTGGATCAGAAAAATGAAAATATTTTTTTTATACAGGGCTATTTTTTTAGATTCTTATGGGACTAAACACACGATATGACTTTGTTTCAAATCTTACTGCTAATTTCTAACAACCAATAAGACTTGACCTAGTCACATGTGATCAGTGTGAGACCCACCTGAGTAATGTGTGATTGAACCTAGCCACTGATGTGAAATTAAATTCAACTGCAAGTGCACAGCTGTCTTGTCGAGACATTGGCAAGTACAGGTCGAACCCACAGGGAGCACTATTGAGATATCATTTTTTTTTTAAATCTGATATTTTTTTATCAATGATAATGAAAAGAGAGATAAAAAAAAAACAAACAATAATAAGATTTAAAATTTCTAGATCTAAAGTGTAGAAATAAAATATGAGAAAAGGCAGATCAGAATATCGTGAATCCTTTAAGTTGTCCCACCATCATTCTATGCAATTGATAAAATAAATTCGTCCAAAAAACCCTTCAAATCACAAACAAATCAATGTTTCTGATTCGGATAATTTGTCTATCAAAAAGCACAATTTCTCACAATTTATTTAAGGCAAAAATTTCATTCACCTAATGAAATTATGAACTTAACTAAATATTACATATTAATCAAAGATAGATTTTCAAAGAATTTTAATCTAAGAATAATCTATTAAGAAAACATACATGATTAAAGCATTATTCAAATAAAAGAAATTGAATAACATAGGTTGTCAATGACAGAAGGTAGATTTATTATTATAATCAATACGCAAGAGACAAAAATATCATATAGAATAACGATGAGAAACACTTAATTTCTTCTGACACTGTGATCCAGAAATCTACTCCTCTATTGCAAAAGATGTGATTTTCATTGAGAAGCTTCATGGCAATTACAATTTTCTCTCACACTCTTTTAACCTAGTTCTGAAATAGGGCTCCAGAAACAAATTTTCCACTCTTTTTTTCTAGAGAAAGAAAAGGTTGAGAGAGAGGGAGTGTTGCACATGAGATTTTCCAATGGAAGAGGGGATGGTACATTGGATGTCCAATGCATTGTTGAAATAGGGCATGGGCTCCCTATTCTTTCTCTCTAGATCTAAGTACTCTTCTTCTTGCTTTCCAAGCTTGCAAGATTTGGCAAATAATGGTAGAGATTTTTGGAGAGAATCTTCGAAAGCTATTTTTGTAAACTCCTTGCTTGCTCATACCTTCTAAATCTCACTTTAATCAAATCCTGATGAAATGGACCCACTAAAGATAAAAAGTTTGTGCACATTCATGGATCTTCAAAATTGGAAATATGGGACCCACTCAAATGATCATGGCCGGTACATGTCTCATGTTGGGCTAAAAAACTTCACACCCATCTTGGAAACGTTTACTTTCTTATCTTGAAATGGAAATGTGATGTCTTTCAAAATCCTCTGGAAATAATGTGAGCATGGGACCCTCCTGGACATCCCACATAAGTGGGCATTCTCACATGTGAATGTGTGGGACCTCTCACTTCTAGACTTTCCTGTGAATCAGCGAGTCCTACCATTTTCTGCACATACTGATTGAACTAATCAAATGCTGAAGAGCCCACTTCAGGACAGAGTTTCACTCCAACTGGACTCTTGAAATAAAATACCAAATTTTTTTTACAGAAAATGTGTAAAAAATACGAAAAATCCAAATTCTAGGTAAAGATGCACAAAATGGTGAAAATGAATGAAAATTGGTGCAATTTACCTAATTAAATTACTAAAATGCTACCAATTCATGAACTTAACGGCCACACTAACTCAGACCGAGTTGCATGTTGCACAGGTTACATGTAGCTGCAAAGTAGGCTGGAATTGGTACAGTAAATGACTACATAGAGTTGGCGAGCCGGGCCTAGGCCAGGCCGTGCCGCCCGCGGGCCGTGCAGGCCCCTTGACCAAGTCAACCTCCTTGTATTACTAATACTAGTGACCCAATTTGATAAATTGGGGGCACCATTTGATTGATGACGTGCAAGGAGCATGACTATATCCATTGACTGGAGTAACTGGTCACATGTGCATTGAAAATGATAAATATCACATGGGCCATACTCCATTTTGTTGGCACCTTACGGGGGCCATGTCAATAAGGGTGGTCTCCAATGCAAACACGGAAGAGGACCCCCCTCAGGCCCTCACATTTCCTAGCGCCTTGTTTTCATCCAATTGTAATATAATGAAAGAGGATTTTCCCCTCTGTATTTGTATGGAACAACACTGACATTACTCCTAATTCCCTTTGTTCAAGAAAGTATCGAGAGAGAGAGTGAGATTTCTTTCCAAACCTAAATTAAGATTTGACCAAGTCCATCTAAGGATGCATCATCTTGTCCCACCATCTCTGTCTTCATCCTCACCCTCAGATCATGCACAACATGAACTAGTTGATATCAATCTCCGGTAGATGATCTCAAATCAAATAATTGGATCATGCACAACATGAACTAGTTGATATCAATCTCCGGTAGATGATCTCAAATCAAATAATTGAGTGCCTGATTGTAACGACACCCGACCCAATCTCCTAGTATGATATTGTCTGCTTTGGGCCCTCACGGGTTTGTTTTTTAGGCCCGTTAAGCCCTAAAACGCGTCATACTAAGTTAAGGAGGGCTCGCACATTTAAGTCTAGGTTATGGGCGCTTCATGGGCGATGTGGGATCTTACACTGATCCTACCTGATACAAGGTTAGAATTAGCGCCGGTACCGACCCATTCTTCTGCAATCAAAGCTTATGCATGGCCCCTTTTAGATCACTCTTTGGTTCTGTTTTGGGTAACCAAAATCGAAACTAACTGCTCACAATATGTTAAAACTCATTCCAACTAATAAGTCCTACAGGTAAAATACTTATAAGTCCTACAGGTAAAATACTTATAAGTCCTACAGCACAAACAAATATCTATAAGAGGCTTTGAAAATGGTATTCGTTTAAATTACAGCCGACATGACCTGCATAAAGTCCCTCAAAGTTGACATATACTGTATGGCTCCCTGCCTCCTTGTGTGTCCTTTATAAACTACATTAATAAAATGGATTTGATGATAGTGGATCTTATAAGTTACAAGGGCCATAAATGTTATTGGAGGACCAAAAGACTATCATGATTCTACAATCTGCACCTCATTCTTAGGTGGCAATAAAACAAATTTTAAACTGCATGGTCATGAGACGATTTAGACTCGTAAAGATTTATATAATCTTTTGAATTAGAGTCCTGTGGAGTCCGAGTATGATATTGTTGGGCAATTCCTTTTTATTAAGAAGCAGCTTGAGTCTAGGTTGGGGATTAGATGTAAATGTAAACCTAATAGAGGATCAATTAGTCTATCGAGCCCGACTTGGTTGCCCGAATTCCAGCTCAATCCTAGTTGGACGGTGAGCTAGACCTAAAGCCGGCCATAAATTTTGAAGCTCGCCAGATTTTTTGAATGTTTTTGTTCTTATCTTAAGAAGAAAACAATACGCCCTAGCCGCCGTCTCTCATCTCTCTCTCTCGCTCTCCATCGCAGCACCCCCCTCCCCACGACTTCGCCTCCACGCAGCAGCATCTCTCTCTCTCCCTCTTACCATCACAGTGCCTCCCTCCCTCCCTCATTGTAGCGGCTGTCATAGATTTGCTACGACCTTGTTGGGTCAAACAATATGCCCTAGTTGGGTCAAACCTGCTGCAACCTTGTTGAGTACCTCTGTTTAGGGCACTGGTTAACCCACTTCCCGATGGATTTTTTTGTTGAAATTTGGGGCTTTCCAAGTCCATATTATGAAGTTCAAATATGCTATTTTTCATGATGATACAATCACATTTGCGATGTTTTCAACTCGCACATTTTCCAACATAAGAGGGTCAAACTTGCTGCGACCTTGCTGAGTACCCCTGTTTAGGGCACTAGTTAACCCACTTCCCGAGGAATTTTTTGGCTGAAATTTGTGGCTTTCCTATTCCATATTATGCAGTTCAAGTCTGCTATTTTTCATGATGATACAATCACATTTGTGATGTTTACAACTCGCGCACTTTTTCAACAAAGTAGGGTCAAACCTGCTGCGACCTTGCTGAGTATCACTGTTCAGGGCACTGGTTAACCTACTTCCAGAGGGATTTTTTCGCTAAAATTTAATGCTTTCAAAGTCCATGTTATGAAGTTCAAGTCTGCTATTTTTCAACTTGATACAATCACGTTTGCGATGTTTACAACTCGAACACTTTTCCAACACAAGAGGGTCAAACTATTCTCCATCCACAAGAGAATAAAAACTCCGTGAGTAAAAATCCATCGCAATTGTTCACCTATGGGAACATCCATTCCAAAAGCCAAACAGGTGTAAGCCTTGTCAAAATAAGGAAACTCCTTGAATTTTAGAACACCCAACATGACAATGTTAATGAACCATATGTGGTTAATGTTAATTTCGATTACATCCCAACAATCATAAATCAAATTTCACTTTCACATCAACCGACTCAAATCAGAAACGAACTTTAAAGAATTCAATTGAAATAATTCTGAAAGAAAAATTTTCAAATGTACATTCTTCTTGCCCATTCAAGACTTGAATTAAATTTAAAAAAAGTGAAAATACAAGGTGATTTATGAATGAGAAACAAGAGTCTCGAAGGAGTGCGGTCCATCAAATTCAGGTGCAAAACACAATGGGCTCTGTCTCATCTTCCTAATCTGCACCTGGGGTGACTTTTCACTCTCTTTTTTCTCCTCCTTGGTCAGCTTCGAAATTGACATGGCTTTTACCTTCTTTCTTCTCTGCCTTCTTCAGTGAGAAATTGGCCAGAGCCTGAAACAAAAAAGATATAGAAACCCACAAACCCAATTAGATTAAAGAACCAAATTAATAGCATTAACACAACACACACACACAAAAAAAGCCCCTCACAGTGGCTGGGTTCTTGCTAAAAATCCCAAAATCACCTCCACAAATCGCAAAGCTCGTATTTAAATTAATGAGAACCCTCAACAACCCGACCACATCCATCGATTCCACTAATCTCCACCAATCACATCATTCCCCCATTTTCCCCCCAATTGTTTCAAAATGATTTTGTCAAGGGTTCCCCCACTGTGCAACCACCCACAATGAAATCAAGGGTTGAGATTTCCATTCCCTAGCTAAGGTAAGCTCACTCTTCCACTCCTCACCGTCTCAATGGCTGCCCTTAGCCAGAACCATGCCCCAAACCCCCTCATTTCATAACTGCACCTCAAAAAGAAAAAAAATAAAATGAAAGAAATGGAAGGAGAAGAAGGTAAGTGGGACCCACATACCTGGGCGCCGAAGGACCCGCGCACTACTCCTCTTCCTCCTATCCCTTCCTTTCTCTTCCTCCTTCCCCCTTCCGTTTTCCCTTTCGCACCTCACCAGAAACAACAACGAAAATGCAATCTGAGTGAGGAAGGCGCTGTGATGGGGGAGGGAGGGAGGCACTGCGATGGAGAGAGAAAGAGAGATGAGAGACGATGTCTAGGGCGTATTGTTTTCTTCTCAAGACAAGAACAAAAACATTCAAAACATCTAGCGGGCTTAAAAAATTATGGCAGGCTTTAGGTCCAGCTCACCGTCCAGCTAGGATCGCGCTAGAATTCGGGCAACCAAGTCGGGCTCGATAAACTAATTGAGAGAGGATATAACAATGAGCATAAGCCCAAGATGGAGTAATTAGAGTCTACCCAAATGAAAATTCCATAACTGTAACAAGCCTAAATATTTTGCTAAGAATAGATGCTAAGCATGCCAGGGGACCACATCACTAGTGACCGCCCTAAGATTACTCACTTTTATTGTGACACTGCTTTCAGTTTGTGTGATAGCCTTTTTAGTGAATAAGAATTCGACAATTGGATTAACGAGTTGGCAACCAAGTATGTAAATGCCTGCACTTAGCACAGCCAATCTAATTTATTAAAAAGAATATAATTTTTAAATAATATTTATTTTAGATTATGTTGAGATATTAAAAATTGTAATCACAATTAAAACCTATGATAATAATCGAGAAATATAGTTGGTTAATTTCAAAATGAGAGATTTTTAATTTGTTTAAAATTAGTTGAATATTTTACTTGAAATATTCTTTTTTAAATCATAAGAATATATCCATAATAAAAAAAATAAATTAATAAAAATACCATTAAAATACAACTTGAAAACATAAGTCCATAGAAAATCCAATGATAAGAACAACTTAGTAGAAACAAATAACTCATGGAAACCCAACACCTAAAAATAAAAAATTAAAACCAAGAAATAAAAGAAAAACCATAAATCCATGAAAACATATCACCACAGAAACTAAATAAGAACCCATCAAAATAAAAATAAAATTAAATAGAACTATGATAAAAGGCCAAAAAAACATCATTAAGCACCAGAAGATACACAAAAAGGAAATATATAGAAATAAGAAACGTGACTTAATTAGAAGAAATAAAAAAAACTTGAGAAACCAATACAGAAAAATTAAAATAATATAAAAAAACATAAAAGTTGATAATTACCTCTAGGGTTTAGAAATCATAAAAAAACGTGTTTGGTAACACAATGATCTATTTTAAATAGGCATCTTTTTTAAATTAATGGTTGAAAGTTTTTCACAAATTTCTCGAGATTCACAAGGTTTCAAGTTTTGAAATTTGACCCCATGGCCGTGACCTTCCAAAGAGATCTAACAGATTGGATCTTGTGTTTGGGGCTCGCAAATTCCAAAAAAAAAAAAATCAAATAGTTCACATTTTTTTATTATCTTTGCACACATCTAGAGATTGGTGATCATCCAATGGCAGAAAATTGGATCCATAGCAATCTTTGACCTCCTAAACACTTTCAACGGTCCTGTTTTCTTTCAAATAGTATTCCCAAGTCTTTGGTGCCTTTCAAGTATCTCATAATCCATTTTACGACATTCCAGTGCTCTTTTCCTGGATTTCCCATGTACTTACTTACCACACCGACTGCTTTAGCAATATCTGGTCTTGTGCAAACAATGCAATATACTAAACATCCCACCGCATTAGCATGCGGTATTTTAGGCATTTGTGTAATTTCTTCGTCCATACTTCAACATTGGCTGGCACTTAAACTAAAGTGACCTGTAAGTGGAGTAGACACAGACTTGGCATTCCCCATATTGAATTTCTCAAGTACCTTTGAGATGCATTAATTCTTCTCTAATAACCACAGCTTTCCAGCCTTTCTATCCCTCCTAATCTCCTTACCCAACATCTTTGTGGCCGCCCTAAGGTCTTTCATGTCAAACTCCTTTCTCAACTGAGATTTTAGTTCATTTATTTTTGACATGTCTTTGCATGAAATAAGCATGTCATCCACATAAAGTAGCAATATAATGAATGAATTATCATCACGCACTTTGAAATAAACACAATGATCATACTCACATCGATAGTAGCCAATCTGCAACATGTAGGAGTCGAAGCTCTTGTACCATTGTCTTGGATACTGTTTCAGCCCGTACAATGACTTCTTCAATTTGCAGACATAGTCTTCTTTTTCGGCTTCTCTGAATCCTTTAAATTGCTCCATGTAAAATTTTCCCTCGAAATCACTATGAAGGGAGGCTGTATTTACATCTAGTTGTTCAAGCTCCATTTTGAACTGTGATGCCATTGCCAACAACACCCTAATAGAAGTGTGCTTCACAACTAGGGAAAATAGCTCATCGTAGTCAACCCCCTCTTTCTCTGGGTACCCATTCGCTACTAATCGTGCCTTGAATCTTGGTGTCTCACTTTCTTGCAGTACTTCCTTTTTCTGAAACACCCATTTGCAGCATGCTTATTTTCTGTCTTTTGATTTTGTGATTAACTCCAAGACGAAGTTCTTCTGAAGAGATTCTATCTTATCCATCATAGCACCCATCCAACCTTCATTTTCACTACTTTCCATAGCTTATTTAGATTTGATTGGATCACCACGGCTGTGATGAGAGAAAAATGGACTACATCGTCATCCCATCCATACCTCTAAGGCGGCTTGATGGTTGTCTTTGCTCTTCTCTGTGCTAGGAATGTTGCTCCTGCTGAGCCTTGACTTCTTCCTCTCCTTCAGATGTACTGGACTCTAATTGACTTTATACTAATTTCTTGCCTTTATTATATGTAATAAGAATCACTTCAATAACTGCTTTTTCGACACTTTGCCCTTTGACTTCACCATCTTGTTCTTAGTTCGGCTTAAAAGGTTCATCAAACGCAACATATTTGCTGATTGATATTTTTCCTGTTTACTGGATCCTATAGCTTGTACCTTTTCACTTCTTTCTCATACCCGAGGAATATGTATTTGAGTGACTTGGAATCTAGTTTGGATCGCTCATCACTGGGAATATATGCATATGCTAAACATCCGAATACCTTCAATGAGGAATAATCAACTTCTTTACCTGTCCAAACTTATTCTGCAACTTTGCAGTACAAAGCTACTGAAGGTGACCAATAAATCATATAACATGCATGATTAATCGCTTATGCCTATAAACTCTCATACTCCTTGCTCTCTCTAAGAGAATCCTATTAATTCTTCCCGCAACTCTATTTTGCTGAGTCTTTGGAACTGTGAAGTGTTTTGTGATTCCGTCATCTCTGCCAAATTGTAGAAACCTACGATTTTTGTATTCACCTCCATTATCTGATCTCAGATACTTGACTTTTCTTCCTATTTGATTTTCAACTTCTGCCTTCCACTCTTTGAATGTGTTGAAGACCTCATACTTGTGTTTCATGAAGTAAACGCCCAAACCTTCCTTGAAAAGTCATTAATAAAAGTCATAAATTATCCAACTCCACCTTTTGACTTAACTGGGGATGGTCCCCACACATTTGAGTGAATATAATTCAGAATGCCTTTACTTTTACAATCATTGCTTGCATTTTTAAAAGACACTTCATCTGCTTGTCGTAAACACTGAATTTAAAAAAATCCAGCTTGCATGTTTTCACACAATTCAACAACTGCCTTCTGTGAAGTTCTAACATGCCCTTCTCACTCATATACTCTAGCCGCATATGCCATAACTGTGACTCATCATCGTTGGTTTTGTCTTCCGTGGAGACCGCCGCTCACCTACAATTGTGTTTCCTATCAATTTGTAAAGGTTATTTCCCACTCTGGTACCTTTCATTAATACCAGAACTTCTTTACTCAGTTTACGAAAATCATCCTTTGCACTGGATGAACGTCATTTGGATTCTAGTGTGCCTAAGGATATCAAATTTTTCTTGAGTGCAGAAACATGTCCCACACCACCCAAGGTTCTTTCAACTCCATCTGCCATTCTAGTTCCAATGGTTTTACATGGTGTATCATTACCCATTAGAACACTACCACATCACATGGCTCATAAATATCAAATCATTCACGATTAGGATACATATGATAAGAACAACCAGAATCTAAGATCCACACATCAGATAGATGGTTACCTTGCGAGACCAATAGGAGTTACATTTCTTTTTTCTGAAGCAACACTGGCAGAGTCACTGCTTTTTGCTTTGTCTCCAGATTTATTCTTCACATCTTTACTCGCCTTGTAATGCCTGCAATCTTTCTTCCAGTGCCCTTTCTTCACGCAACAAAATCATTGAAAATATTTCTTGCTTTTGGACTTTGATCTAGAGTTTTTTCTTCTTGACCAACCCCCATCCTTGGACCTGCCACGATTATGCGAGCGAGCCTTCCTTTGCTAGGAGTCCTTTTCCATGTGAGTCACCTTTACTAGGTTTCCTTCTAACTGCATTGGAGATAATGTCCTACGCGACCTCCTCAAAATTGAGTGTCGCATTTCCATATAACAGAGTAATTACAAAATGCTCATATGAGTCAGAGAGAGAATTAAACAATAGCAGGGACCTGTCTTCATCATTAGATTTCATATCGATCCTCAACAAGTCATTGATCATGGCCTGTTGAACGTGTTCATGTGTTCCAACACATCACACCATTCCTCCATCTTTAACCTATGCAATTGTTTCTTCAGATGCAATTTGTTGGTCAGATTGTTCCCGATGTATAGCTTCCTGCGTTTTTCCCATAAATCCTTTGAAGATTCCTCTTCCATGACATTGAACACAACTTTGTCAGAGAGATATTGCTCAATCGAGCTAACTGCTCTTTCTTCAATATCCGCCAAATCATCATAATCCATCATTGCTTGCTTATATTCCTTGCCAAACAACCCCACCTTGATTCTTTGCTGAATCAATTTTTTTTTCATTCTTCTTTACCACAAGACAAATTAATTTTGCCATCAAGTTCCGGAATTTCAAATTTGATACCTCCTGTGGCAGTTGTTGCCTTGTTTTCCTTGTTTTCCAGTGTGTATAGAATCAACCCTTTTTTCAGCCTGTGAAACGGTCAATTTGCTTTGCCAGCTTTGTAGATCTCGTCGATACAAGTGCGTGGGAAGAATTGGAACGCAATTCAGAGCCAGATGGCCCAGAAAACTATGATTGAGATCTGACCGTTGATCTGGTCAAACTGCTGCTTTGGCTGCACTGCTGACGTCTGCTGCAAGCTGCTGGTGGAACTGGACTTCGCTGTGGACAAGTCACGTCAGGTCGAACTTGACCCAAGACTGAACCTGACCTAGAACCGATCCTATTCTGGGTCTACTCCCTCTTCAATTATGTCCTGCACGCAGAACAGCAACTGGCCACGCTTCTCTCGGCGAGAGTGTAGGGCCGATTACAATCCATGTGATGCGTCAGGCGGCGGGCACATGTTGGCAGCGCCTGCTTTCTTCTTAGCTGATGGCTAAACTGCAACTAGTTTTTGTGTAACTGGTTAGGAACCGGCAGCCCCTATTTCTCTTCTTTGATGGTGAGGGACGGACTGCAGTGACAGGAACACAGCGCCTACTGCGTCATCTTCTTCACTGCAATCTGTAGCAGAACTTCAGAAACCCTTTTTAGGCAGCGCATGCAGCCTCTGGGGCCTCTTGATCTTCATTGTCAAACGACTGGTGGCCCACATGATTCTCCCTGTTCCCGTTCGTCCTCTCGGGTGATGATCCAAGACGGCAACAACAACCAGATCGAGATCCTCTGTGATTCAATCATAATGAATCACCTCTTTTGATAGCGCGATACAAGCCCTAGCCCTAGGAGAACTCTAGCCACGCTCTGATACCAATTATTGGAGAGTTAATTAGGACAAAACACGCACAATCAATCAGCCACAAGCACTCGAGGTTTATTTGGTTCGATAATTGCCTACGTCCAAGAGGCTATGAGCGTTCCGCTCGACTTCACTATGCAGAAAATTAGATAACTCGTTATAAGGATTTCAAACCCTATAATAGTTAGCCTACTCTTTCTCCAAATAGGTCTCAATCTTCCTCACCTTTACAATGCTCTTTGTGTTCTTCTTGCATGCTTTCTCTCTTCTTTTATAAAGAACTAACCCCAACTAAACCATTTATTAGCCTTGTTGGATCTTTTGAGCCAAATTCAACAATTGGCTGCATGCTTATATCGATTTTGAGCTCATAGTCACATGAAAAAAAATATATATATATATAAATATGGAACCCTCACATGCAGACTTGAATCACATGAGACTTCATGCGGTGTCGTTGTCCTCCATTGTCCGTGTCACTCTCGAGCTATGCTTCCATTTCCAAATCATATTTACACGTACACCACACATTTTCCTTCCAAACTTATTCGTTAAATATAAAAGAACTCAGAGCTAAGAAGAGTAGAAGGCATAAATCTTAATAATTGAACATGGATTGCCCTTCTCGTCTTTATCCCCACAAACAGGCATGGATGTTTGTGTGGTTCACTCGGATGAAACATCAAGTGGGCTATATGTACGCACATGCTAAGTCAGATGAAAAATCCTGTGAGCATGTGGAGCCTACTTTAAGATCCATCCGAACCATTCACACGCACACAAAACTCCCTTAAATTACACTAAATCCCATGAGTTTCACCCATCCAATAAATATTTTTATTCGATATAAAATTGATGGGCCAGGCCCAAGTGACCTGAATTGTGATGGTGAGTCAGGTCCAAGTGATCCGGTCCAAGCCCAAGTGACCCATTCCAGGATGATGGGTCAGGCCAAAGTAGCTCGATCCGTGATCTGTTTAGTCCGTTGAGATCAGAGGCTTGCTTCACGAAGCCTCGCCAAGTCAAGGATACCACGTCGCTTCGGAAGAAATCCTCTCCTTAACCGCTTTTACCAATTTCTGCGGAGAAGATCTCACATGCCTCCATCTGCCTCGTCCCTTGAGGGCAGCTCTAAGGCTCCAAAGAGACGTTGCATTAAAGTCGCCCCCATCTGTGAGGGGAAGACTACAAATAGAAGAGCCCTCTCATCACTTAAAAAGGGATTAATGTCTTTCACTTTTTCCGAAGCTTGTAACCCTTTTACGCTCATCAAAGATCACCAGGCAATCCCTGCCTTTATGAAGTGGATGTAGGTCACATAGACCGAACCAATAAAAATTCTCTTTTTTTCTCTCATTTATTTACCTCATTTATTACTTGACCGGTGGTGTTCCAAATATATATTTGGCATCATCAAAAATAGTTAACCTTGAGTGAGGACTATAAATCAGGGTTAGAGGCATAAGATTTGTGCCGAATGAAGAGCGGGATTTCTTTCCACACGACAACGTCACGCATTTCTCGAGAACCTCTGCCTCGTTATAAACGTGCCCCCAGAGAGCTTAGTATTATTACTGTTTAGAGTGAAAACGCCTCTGCCTGCAATCACCTACTACTATTCTCACGACCCATTCCAAACACCAACTTCTTTCTTCTTCCCAAATCCTCTCTCTCACTTCATCCGAAGATCCCCACCATCCATTCCATCAACATGGATACAACAACCGCCGTTCATGTGGTGGCCCTTCCTTACCCCGGCAGAGGCCACATCAACCCCTTGATGAACCTCTGCAAGCTCCTCGCATCGTTCGATGAGAACCTCCTCATTACCTTCGTGGTCACGGAGGAGTGGCTTGGCTTCATCGGCTCGGCTCCCACGCCTCCCAACATACGGCTCCTCTCCATCCCCAATGTCATCCCCTCCGAGCTGGTTCGCGGGGCAGACTTCCCTGGGTTCATCGAGACCGTGTGTACGAAGATGGAGGAGCCGTTTGAGAGGCTGCTGGAACGGCTTGAGCCGAATGTGAGCTGTATCGTGGCCGACACGTATTTGCAGTGGCTTGTTTCGGTCGGGAAGAGATGGAATATCGCGGTGGCGTCTTTGTGGACGATGTCGCCTTCGGTGCTCTCCATCTATTATCATTTCGACCTTCTCAGTTCCCACGGCCATCTGCCCTTCCATGACTGGTCAGGTATGTATGCATAAAGCTTTGTATGTATATATGTTTTTTCAGCTGGTCAACATGAAGTCCTATCCTACCCATTTAGATCATGTCTCCAGATTTTAGTCAAATAAAAGTTGGTGCTATCTCATTAAAGATTGGATCGGGAATCGTATGGATGGAGGAATTACCACTGGAGTAAACTTTGAAGAAAATGCATGAGAGTCTTGGATCTTTAGTTGGTGGGCTCTTCTGATAATACCACTCCTTCCATAAAAGCTGAGTGACATTCCCATGGTATCTGGACTCATTCTACATATGACCTTTTGAATTAAGTATTTCATAAGGTAGCATACCTAACCACCTATGTAAATTTAATGAACCTTCTACATGGCGTCCCCATTTTTTTAATTAAAATAGATTGTCTGTTGTTGGAGCTAACCTGGATGAAGGGAAGGGGAAGGGGAAGGGAAAGCCAGGGGAAATATTGAATATGTGCAAATGAAGGGAGGTTGGTGTGTGTGTGAATAAATTAGATTTTTTTTTTAAATAGACCCTACCTATAAAAACTGTAAATTGTTTTATGAGAAGATTTATTTCTATGTTGTTTTTGTTGGCCTCACGGAAGCTTGCTATTGACATAGAACTATATATGATGCACAGATAAATCTAATTAAGTAATATGCCTACGTATAGGGAAAGGAGAAACCTCATGACTTTATTCATCTTTCACTCTCAATCTTGCGGGATACATTAGGGTTACAGTACTAGACATCTCCTCTTATAGGGTTTCCTTTTCTTAAGCCCTAAGAAACCCTCTTAAGAAAGAAATCCCTTTCAGTGTAATTTTTTTATGAAGAAGAGGGTGGCACCAATCCTTGAACCCTTGACCTCTTGTATATACTCCTAATCAAGCAACCGGGGTGGCACAAGGAAGATTGGTTAGTGTAATTGTGCATAATCAAACTCATGCTTGCAAATACTCCTGCAAATAAAAAAACAAAAATGTAAGGGGCAATAAAAGCACATAATATGCTCAAAGAATAAAGTGATAACAATAAAGGTAAAGTGAAAAATGTAAAATAGGTACTGGGAAGAAGAAAGGATTTGGTGATGACAATTTTGAAATTATGCATAAAGGGATGGGCAAAAATATCATTATACTATGTAACACCTTTCTCAATAGTGTCAAATTTACTGATTTTGGAAATGAATAAAATGAAAAAGAAGGTATGTACTACAAAATACTAAAACCACAAGGGCCGATCTCTAGATCCTAGAAACCGTACAGTACTATACACAAAAACTAAAAAAAATTATAGTAGATTTTCAGGCTCCTGTATGATCCATGGTTTGCATTTGAGAAACCTCTCTCTCTCACTCTCTCTCTCTCATACAACTTACGTGGGTTGGTCAGGTTAGGCTTCATTATAGCAAGCTCCACCCAAATTCTTGGAGAGTCAACCCGGTTCTGAATTGACCCAGACTGCAAGCCAACTTGAACAACTTGAATTCTACGACCAACTTTGATCGACACTTATATGTGCAACTTTTAACGTCGAGACTACGGTGTCATCAAATAGTAAAGGACTAAAGAGTCCGGATTATCAATCCCACAAAGAGAGGATAGAACAAGCAATGAATCCAATAAGTAGAATTGAACTAAGATATAACTAATATAGATAATTGAAGTGAATAATTAAAACTAATAAATTATGTGTGAAAAATAGAATTAAACTAAATGAAATGTAGAATAAAACTAAAATAGCAATTAGACTACTCTAATTAACAATCTCGAATATGAAATTAACAAGATCTAAGCTAATCTAACAAACTACACTTAACTAGTGGATGAATGGTGGTGGAAATGGAAGATTTAAGGTGAAGATGTGGTGTGAAATGTGTATGATTTTAAAACAAGTGGTGTGAAGTGTAGATCTAACAATCTAGAAGTGAAAAAAAATATATTTAAATTAACAACAATAAGAATAATAGCTAGATTAGGCAATCCAAAATCAACTAAGTATGTAATTAATTCAAATAATGCATGATCCAATTCAATTTCCAAATTTACAATCCAATTAGTAATCTCTTGCCTAATTAGATTGGATGATATAATAATAAAGAACAAAGTAAAAGAAAATCAAAGGCCAAGATCATAGATTATCATCTACCTACCATAACAATAAATCATCAAAATCAAGCTACAAAAGATCAAAGATAAGGGCTCTAGAGCATGCTATGTGAGAGAACTTAATCAAACTACAAAGCATCAATTGAGATTATCCAAGCATCAATGTAGAGATAGAGCATGAGAAATGAGAGAGATTAGCACAACTAGATCTAAAATCTACTAATCCATTAAGGCACAACTAGAGAACTTAAACTAAATCATGCATGTAATTGAACTAATCACATTACTTAGCTTCAAAATGAGAGCCTAATCCAAGAGCTTTAGCCACTAAATATCAAGAAAGAGCTCCAAATCTGCATTAATGATCTTCAATTACACACAGTCTCTCTAAATTAATTACAAAGAAGCTCCTAATTACAATCTAAAAGTATAGAGAAGGTAAAATAAAATTGCTAAAAGGCTAACTTACCAAAAGATCTTATTTTCTCTACAAAAACATTCCAATTTATAGAAACTTTGAAGACTTTTGATTGGCTGCAATTTTTTGAAGGCTTTTGATTGGCTCTTTTGCTTTCACATGGATTGCTTCAATTTGATTGGTTGCAACAAACTTTCCTTCAATCAGCATAGGCTTTGGCAAGCTTTGATTGGTGGAGAGGTTGGAGTTGGATGAAATATTTTCTATGTAAAAAAGAAATGTAATTATTGGGGTTTGAACCCATAACCTATTTCATAGGAACACAAGCTCTAATTAATACACCAAACACTCCTTTGTGTTAGAAAATGACTTCTTTTATGCTTAAAGTCTTATCCTCTTATTTTGGAACTCTTCAATACTTCACCCAGATTTCTTCATGTAACTTCTTTATTGAAATCTCTTCTTGATGCCTCGGGACACTAGCCGGAAGGTTGGGGTAGTCGTGGGGTCCACCTATACAAGATAAATTATATAAAAATGCGCTATAAATAATCAGATTTATGCATGATAATCCGATAATCCGTTTAATGTGATAATGATAAAATCTCTGTGTAAAGCAAATGATATGTATATGAGATGCTGATAAAATCCGGACTAATTAGGGGTAAAATATGCAATATTTAACACTCATCACACCCCCAAACGTACATTTTGTTAGTCCCGAGCAAAAACTATGAAGGAAAACTAAACTATATGCAAGAAAATACGGTAAAAATCCTAACTCACTTTCGCAGGAATCGCGGTTGCACTTAGCTCGTGCAACAAGCCGTTAAACCCCTAGGTTTCCCCTAGTGGACGAGTTTTGTCTTGTGAGGGTTTTCAGCGAATAAATCCTAAAAAATTCTTTTTATTTTGGAAATAAAATATTTTTGATGTCCAACAGTCTTTAGCAAGCTAGTAAGAATGAGTATAGAGTTAGGAATACTAGCCAACTCCTGAAGATATGCCAGTCAATACCTAAGTCCCACTGTGTATGTGTATGTATTTAGCCAATAATCATACAATATTCAAATCGAAGCTCACACAACCTTAACCCCTTCGGAATACATTTCGCCTTGACTACAACTTACAGGTCATACTGTCAACAATGGAAGCACACAGATTTTAGTGACTAAGTCTCAGTATGTGAGTATGAACAAGGCTAAGGACTCACATTATTGATGAAGAACGAAGCTTATGTATAGAAGGATTGATCTCAAAGAATAAGATATAACCAATAGAAGGTAGAAATGCTCACTCAACTTCTCACTCATTCAGCACCTAACCTTTCCTAGGATCCAATAGGTCTTTCATAGGTTATAATGGGGTTAGGGTTAATAGGTAGGATAAGGATTAAATGTGGCTTAGGATTTTTGAGAAGGTAAGGGTCTTCAAGTCATCATAAGAAGGTCTTCCACTGTCTTCACTTCTTTCTTCTGCTTTGTGTTCTTTATTCCATTCTATATCTTTTTGGTGCTTGTTTTTCTTTGTTTTCTCATTTCTTTTTTCTTTTTCTTTTATTTTCCTTTGGTTCACATTTTTTTTTACAACTTTCAAATTCCTCTATTCCTTTGTCATCCCTTTTGTAGAACATCTATCTTTTGGTAGCCCATGTGAAGTCTTCATCACTAATGCTCAAATCCTTCCTTAATTTCTTCATATACCTTACCCTTCTAAAACACAATAGTTCAAAAAGGTTATGTGGGTGATGAAGCTTGGGAAAATGAAGGAAGGTTTCTTGTAAAATAGGCTCAAGAGGGCTACGAAGGGTATAAAATGTAATAGGTTGATTCAAAATTTGGCCATTAGTTTCTGTTTTTCTTTTGTTTTTAGAATACCTATCATCTTCCCCTTAGTTCGGAAAAGTGTATCATAAGCTACAAGTCAAGGCTTCTCGAATTTTGATGTCACCTCTATGGTTAGAACAAGGAATAGCACTTATGAGATTGGAAGTGCTAGACTAAGAAGCTCTAGGATCAGTTCTTCATTGTACTTAGGAATGGCGCAGAAGAGTCCTTACCTAAACGGATATAGATAGGCTCAATCGCTCAATGAGTTTTAGTCTCCACTAATGATTCTTTCGGGTCTCTTAGAAGTGATTTGCTCTTCTCTTGGACTACACTCATGTGGCAAAATGTGTAAAAAAGTTTATAGGACTTGTATCTATGACAACTCTTCAAGCTAAAATCCATGGACAATTGTTGAAAACTTGTCATATTTTTAGTGATTTTGGAATTTTTTTCGAGTTTTTAAAGTTTTTGGTATAAATGGAAAAAACAAGACAACTCATGCACATACAAAATGTAATGAAATGCATTGCATGAAATGCACTGCCTCACCCCCAAACCTATCCTAAACATTGTCCCCAGTGTTTATGCAAAACATAAATAAAATAGGACAACGAAGATAAATTGGAATTTCTCACCATGGGGTGCCGACAAATGGATATATTGGGTTGCCTCCCAACAAGCGCTAAGTTTAACGTCTTTAGCCAGACACAATTAACAGTGTATGAGGCCAATCTATCCTGGATCCACAAAAAGGACCTTCTCAGCAACATTATCAGGATCCACAAACTTAAGATATATACTCTTTTAATCTGTGCCCATTCACTAGAAATGTGCTACCATATATGGGATTCAAAAGTTCAACTGCACCGTGGGATTGGACTGAAGGTTCACATGATATTGGTTTGGCACCTTTTTCCAGATGAATCTGGTGCATAACTATAGATGTACTGATTCTTTTAATGTCCGAGATGGTCCAACCTAGGACACTCTGATGGTCTTTTAGTACATCCAGTATTTTCTTTTCCTACTATTTCTCAATGTCTGAGGCAATAATTACTGGGTTGCTAGCAAAGGGCCCCAGGTAGGCATACTTTAAATTCTCGGGTAATGGTTTTAGTTCTAACTTGGGTGGCTAAACAATAACTGATTCTTCTTCGACCTTAGATTCAGAGGTGGATGTAAAGATAGGCTCAATTTTCTACTTCCATTGGCCAACATCCATTGGCTGGGCCGAATCCAATAATGCATTAACTTCGCATATGGACCTGTCGATGTCTATGTCAGCATTGAAGTGAGCCAGACATTCCTCCAGCGGATCTGTGTAAATGAATGATTGAACTGTTTGATCAACTAATGTGTCAATCACGTTCACTTCTTATGATCATCTAGGTCTGATGTTTGGAGTCCATTATGAAAAACATTCAGCTCCAACTTCATGTTTCCGAAACTAAGTGTCACAACCCCATTCCTGCATCTAATCACTGCATCTGATGTTGCAAGGAATGGTCGACCAAGAATGACAGGATTATATCGGTCGGGGGCTGCCACTAGTTCGGTATCTAGAACCACAAAATCAACTGAAAAATAAAAATCCTTAACTTTGACGATCACATCTTCAACTACACCTTTCAGATATTTGACTAACCTATCAGTAAGACAAAAGGTAATATCAGTCTTCTTCAGTCCTCCCAGGCCCAACTGCGTGTACACGGAGTACGGCAGTAAATTCACACTTGCCCCAAGATCAATGAAACACCTCTCTATGATAGAGTCTCCTATCTAAATGGTAATGGTAGGGCAGCCGCGGTCTTTGTATTTGGATGCAATGGTCTGCTGGATCAAGCCTGATGCTTGGGCTGCCATCACAGCGGTTCTAAGTACTGAGGTTTTCCGTTTGACAGTGGTCAAGTCTTTCAAAAACTTGGAGTAGGGAGGGATTTGCTTTATGGCATCAATGAGGGGTATGTTTATCTGGACATTTTTAAAAACTTCTAAGATTCCCTTAAAGTGATCCTTCTTCCTAGTCTCCTTCAATCGGTGTGGGAATGGTGCTCTAGGTACCACTTCTGAAGATGATGGTTCAAGTACAATGGGCTTCTGAATCTTCTCTTTCTATAGCTCTCCTCTGGGTGTGGATTCTTCTCTCTCTTTCTCTTTTTCTCTTTCTGCATTCTCTTTCAAATCTTTCTTCAAATTCTCTATCTTGGGTTCAACAGCTTTGCTCGAACTCTCTGGCTTTCCTAAAAAAGTCTTCTCTTTGATCCTTTTCAAGCATCTCAACTATATTGTCAACAGTCTTTCCTGATCTAAGAGTATGGATCGCCTGCACATGCTCGTTACTCTCTACCGAACACTGGCCTCTGGGCTGATTAGGCTGTCCTTTCGGATTAGGAATGGTTTGGCTCAGGAAATGACCACTTTCTCTCTCAAACAACTGTAAGGTGAGCTGACCTAATTGGACCTCTAGTTTTGCAATGGACTGGTTCTTGGCCTAGTTAGTCTGCTCTTGGATTTGAATGAATTTGGATAACAGGTTCTCCAGATGAGAGGATTGCTAAGGGGCTTGTGCTGGTGTAAAGTAATTAGGCATCTGATCTGGGACTAGTGCCCTATACTGGTTATGTGGTTGGAACTGATGTTGTTGGTGAAATTGATTCTGCTGTGTGGGCTGCTGAGGATGAGGAACCATGGGATGATTAGTTTGAGCAGGTTGGTGGTATTACTGCCTAGGATACTATGGTTGGAATCCTGGTTGAACTCCGTGGGACTGAATAGGCTTGAATTGACGATATGAAAAATTGAGGTGGAACCTATTGTCTGGGTGGTAGGTCTGACTGAAAGTGTTAACAGTTGGTTTCCGAAAGTTTCCATAGGAATTCAGTGCATTGGCTTGATCGGCCTTGACAAATGGCAGACTAGGGAAACTCTCAACCGCGTGCTCACAACTATCGCATAACACAAACATGATGCGATTCACTCATACTTCTCAAGGTGGACTAATGTTGCTGAGGGGTGGGTTGGCATGATATTACAGACATGGATCCTATCTTTTTGCTCAAATTTTCCACTCCCAGAACTAAACTGATCATCACATTTTTCAACTCATAGTCCTGTTTGATGTTGTACATTCTAGGCTTCTGGATCCCTATCTCATCTCTCTCCAAGTCTTTCCTATTACTGCTCCAATTTATTCAATTTTCTGAAAGCTTGACAAGAAATTCGTATGCTTGATCAGCAGTCTGATTCATGAATTCTCCTTTGTGCATTGATTCAATCAGGATACACTGGGGGTTCGTAAGGCCTTTATAAAAGAAATGTATCAACTCTCCTTTGTCAATCCCGTGATGTGGGCATTTGATCAATAGGTCATGGAATCTCTCTTAGGTTTCGGCAAGCTCTTCCCCAAGTCGTCCCCTAAAGTTCCTGATGGCACTCCTAAACTGCTCAGTTTTGCTCACTGGGGAAAATCTATACATAAACTTTTTGACAAGCTCATCCCAGGTGGTAATGGAGATTGGAGTCAAGGAATTCAGTCAGGCTGCTGCATGATCTTCTAGTGAGAGGGGAAACAACATAAGCTTCACGGCTTCACTATATAAATTTTGATTTCTAAACATGTGGCAGATGGTCAGGAGTTTTTTCAAATGGATACAGGCCTGGTCACACTCAGATCCATGAAATTTTGGTAACATGTTGATGGTGGCGGGCTGGATATCAAATTGGTCCACATTATTTTTTGGCAAAACTATACAACTAGGTGAAGTTGATGAAAAGGGTGCAAATAGTTCATTCAGGATCCTTTACTGAGGGTTTTGGGCAGCCATTATGGGTACTATGGGTGGGGCAGGTAAAGCAAGGTAATCAATCCTCACTAATCAGCCTTGATCTGGTATCTACACTCGCATATAACTGCGACTAACTTAGTAATGCAATGGTTTGCTCAATGAAAAGAATGCAACATAACAAAAATTTTGAAGACTAAGTGAAAAGCTAATCTAAACTAAAGTTACCTAAAAGAATTTTAGACAACTCCTAATTATGAAGAGGACACTCTGGCCTCCAACCTGGACCTATGAAATGGAAATTCTGGCCAGTTGACCCCCAGGTAGATGGTGGGATCTCGACGCGCTAGGCAAAGGCTCCTCTTAAAAACCAACTCCTCGAACAACAAAGTTATCTCTCTAATTGGCAAGATGGTAGCCAAGGGACAAGGTTTGCTTAGGCACCATAAAATCTGCCAATGCACACAATTGGGACAACCATGGTGGTCTTCCCTAGTGAGCTCGTAATCTAAGGTCACGTTTCTACTCAGCTTTATTATGGTTTATTGGTTCTAAACAAAGTGAGGATTAAGATGAAATCCTAAGGGCAAGGAAACGGTGATGAAATCCGAATCCTTATCTTGTTGGGGTAATTTACCCTTTACTAGTAGTGTACTAAATTACAAGTGTATTTAAAATAATTACACTATAAAGTAAGGAACAACAAACAAAGTAAATCCGCTTGCAAGGGATTCGCGGGGGTTAGGAAATGTAAACCTCCCGATTTATTTCGGGGGACGAATCGGTTGTCGTCGACTCACACCACGGACACCAATTTTTGTGTACGAATGTGAGGGGCAGCGACGGTATAGTCCAACCGTCCTCCTTCCCAATAAGAAATTTATTGCAATTCTGCTAAAAAAACTAACTACTTAAAATAAGTAGAGTGCGTAAAGTAAAGTAAATGGGTCACGGGCCGACCCGCAACCAAAATTGTTACAATGCTTTGATAATAAATACCTAATACAATCAATTAAGAAAGGAAATAAATGTCTAAACTAATTCTAAACTAGGAAAGCAAGTAAAATCTTCAAGTTCTTCAATGCACTTTTCCACTTTCCTTTGCTCCAAGCGATGAGTTTTCTACAAAATAAACACAAACAATGTGTAGAATCTGCAAGGAAAATAAAGGAAAGATAAAAAAGTACACTAAGCTAAAAATGAGTTCAAATCAAAGCTTTCCAATGCCTCTCCCCGGCAACGGCGCTAAAAACTTAATCGACACTTATATGTGCAACTTTTAACCGCAAGACTATGGTGTCGCCAAGTAATAAAGAACTAAAGAGTCTGGATTATCGATCCCACGAAGAGAAGATGGAACAAGCAATGAATTAATTTAAGTAGAATTGAACTAAGATATATCTAATATAGACAATTGAAGTAAATAATTAAAACTAATAAACTATGTGTGAAAAATGAAATTAAACTAAATGAAATGTAGAATAAAACTAAAATAGCAATTTGACTACTCTAATTAACAATCTCAAATATGGAATTAACAATATCTAAGCTAATCTAACAAACTACACTTTAAACGAGTGGATGAATGGTGGTGGAAATGGAAGATTTAAGGTGAATATATGGTGTGAAATGTGTATAATTTTAAAATAAGTGGTGTGAAATGTAGATCTAACAACTTAGAAGTAAAATAAAAAATCAAATAAAGATTTAAATTAACAACAATAATAATAATAGATTAGGCAATCCAAAATCCACTAAGTATGTAATTAATTCAAATAATGCATGTTCCAATTCAATTCTCAAATCTACAATCCAATTAGCAATCTAGGATTGGATGATATAACAATGAAGAACAAAGTAAAAGAAAATCAAAGGCCAAGATTTTAGATCATCATCTAGCTACTCTAACAATAAATTATCAAAATCAAGCTGCAAAAGATCAAAGATAATGGGCTCTAGAGCATGCTATGTGAGAGAATTTAACCAAACTAGCTACAAAGCATCAATTGAGATTATCCAAGCATCAAGAGTAGAGATAGAGCATGAGAAATGAGAGAGATTAGCACAACTAGATCTAAAATCTACGAATCAATTAAGGTACAACTAGGAACTTTAAACTAAATCATGCATGTAATTGAACTAATCACATTACTTAGCTTCAAAATGAGAGTCTAATCTAAGAAATTTAGCCACTAAACATCAAGAAGGAGCTCCAAATCTTGAATAATGATCTTCAATTACACACAATATCTCTAGATTAATTACAAAGAAGCTCCTAATTACAATCTAAAAGTATAGAGAAAGTAAAATAAATTTGCTAAATGGCTAACTTACCAAAATATCTTCTTTTCTCTAAAAAAACATTTCAATTTATAGAAACTTTGAAGACATTTGATATTTTGATTGGCTCATTTCCATTCACAAGGATTTCTTCCACTTGATTGGTTGCAACTTGAATGCTTTTGATTGGCTCTTTTGCTTTCAAATGGATTTTGGATGAAATATTTTCTATGTAAAAAAGAAATGTAATTATTGGGGTTTGAACCCATAACCAATTTCATAGGAAGCCAAGCTCTAATCATTACACCAACCACTCCTTTGTGTTAGAAAACGACTTCTTTTATGCTTAAGTTTTATCCTCTTATTTTGTAACTCTTCAATACTTCACCCAGATTTCTTCATGTAACTTCTTTATTGAAATCTCTTCTTGATGCCTCGGGACACTGGCCGGAAGATTGGGGTAGTCGTGGGGTCCACCTACACAAGAGAAATTACATAAAATGCGCTATAAATAATCAGATTTATGCATGATAATCCGATAATCCGTTTAATGTGATAGAATGATAAAATCTCTGTGTAAAGCAAATGATATGCATATGAGATGCTGATAAAACCCAGACTAATGAGGAGTAAAATATGCAATATTTAACAGTCATCAAACTTGAACCCTACGACAACCCAAATTGACCCCAGTTACGCTCACAGTTTACATTATATTTTTGAAATGAGAAATTATCAAATGCTAATTTGATTTTTATTCATCCGAATCTTGTTGATCCATATAGAGCACACTTGTGGTTGCTCTTGAAATGTCTTTCCAATATAGACTCACTCAAAGTTGTCCCCAATTGTAGTGGTATGTACCTAGCTCTCGATTAATGAGTGTAAAAATGGGGATTTAAGTCAACACGGGGACTTGTCAATTCAACTGTGTATAATTCAATTGGAGGGAGTAAAATGTTTGCTACTTCATATTTATTCTCGGCCAAGTAATATGAGTAGCTCAGACCACGAAACTAAGGTGGAATCCAAGTGGGTCAATGAGAAGTAGGCAGCAGTATGAAATATCCTTGCAGACTTCAGCGTGCATCAGTTTTCCTTTTACCTTTGCACAACTTCGATCCAACTTAAACTGATGTTCTTAACCCAATTCGAAATCGTATTATTATTTTAGGTGAGTCAGCCCGGTTCAGGTTAGGCATGAGTGGGTGCCTGATTGATGCATTATATTTGTAACATCCCGTGTTTAGAGTCTTAGCGAGTCGGGTTTGACGTATGGATCTCACGTGCGAAGTCGCGCTCGATTCAGAGTGCATTTGGGAAGAGTAGGGGGTTGGTTTGCAATTTTGAGAAGTTTCAGGGGTTTTTATGAGATATGAGTTTTTGTGGGCTTGGGTGCGTCAGGTAGGTCTCGACATTACACGAACTTTAGTCTTTAGTCGCGTTTCGATTCGACGCGTTGAAGAGGCCCAAATGATCACTTGTAGTAAACTAAGGACTAAACCCAAATTTCCCATTCATCTAACCTAATATAACCCAACACCCATCTCTTCATTCATTCTTTCTCTTCTCATTCACCGTGCCTCCTCAAGCTCTCTCTCCCTCTCACTGGCTCCTTGCCAACGATGATCACCGGAGATCCATTCTCGCCGGCTAATCTCCATTTCAGCTAGGGGTGTACACGGATCGGATTGGTACGGATTGGGCCAAATCCTTCACCAATCCATTACCAACGGATTGATGGATTTGAAATTCGTCACCAATCTGTTGCTGTTAAAATCCGATCAGATCCGATCCGGTCGGATCGAATCGGATCGGAATAATCCGTTCAATCTAATTTTAAAATAAAAATATCAAATATAATATAACATTTTGACCCCTTAAATTTTTTTTCTTATTTTAAATTTAGACATCTTAATTTATATTTAGACCCCTTATAATTTTTTATTTATATTTAATGCCAACAGATCGGATCGGATTGAATCCGCGGATTGAGGGTGAAATCCGCCACCGATCCATTGCTAACGAATTACAAAATTTTCAATCCGTCAGCAATCCGTTTACTTTCGGATCAGATAAAAATCCGCTTTTATCCGCGGATCGGATCGGATTTCCGGATCGACGGATTTTTTGTACACCCCTAATTTCAACTTCCTCAAGATCTCTTGAACCCAACCATCTCTTTTTCTAAGCTTTCCATTGACAACCCATCTCAAGGTAAGCTCCTCAAGCTATTAGGTCTAGGTATTCTTCTTCCTTTATCTTAGAAATGGATTAGAGAAGCTCATCCCCTCCCTTTGCATTCATTTTGTAGAGAGATTTTGGGATTTAGAGTGGGTTCTCCATTTTGAGCTCAAAAGAGAGATTTTCCTAATTTCTCTTGGATTTGTCTTAGCTTTTCATCAAGGCAAGTTAGTATATATATTTATGTTTTGATATGTTGCTTCTTCCTTGATTTGATGATTAATGATGCCTAGATGACCACCTGCTCAACTTGACTTGATTTGTGATGAAAACATGATAATTTGAACTAAATTGTTTAATGAATTGGATTGGTTTTGAATGGACTTAATGAGAGGGGGTATGGATGTTTGTGGTGAGGGCAAGGCCCTATTTTCCTTGTTTGTGAACCAGTACAGAATTCGCTTCAAAAGTTTTTGCGTAGTCGGTTAACCGAACCTGGGTGTTGGTTAACCGAACTGCAGTCGGTGACCCCTCGGTTACCTGTCGGTTCCAACTCCAGATTGCTTTCATTTTTCTGAATGAGTTGTACCCTCGGTCACCCTGTCGGTCGACCCTCGGTCACCCTATCGGTTGACAGTCGGTCGACCGAGCTGAACTCTCAGTGACCTATCGGTCCCGTTTCCAGAGAGAGAAATTTCTGGGCAATTGTGCGGTTGATCGCTATGTCGGTTAACCAACCCTGATGTTTATCTTGATCGAATTCCCACATTTTGAAAGGGATTGTCCCTTGGTCTATGGACTTAGGTGGAACCTTGATTATCCTTTTTGGACTCATATGACTATGTACGAGGAATGTTTGAACGGATGTTTGCTCGTAGTTATTCCGATTTTCTCGGGCTTTAACTCATCTCAATCTTAGACGGTATGGGACAACGGGATATCCCGCTTTATATCTATGCACATAGATTGTTTGTTTGAGCATCACGAACCTTATTCCTTTCGTTGACTGAGTAAAGTTGTACGAGGCAACAGGAATAACATTGTACTTAGGATTGGATTGTCTATCGCTTTTGATTCCGAATTGTACCGTCGAATACTTGTCTACATTCTATGTACATGTTCTTTAGCTTTATTTACTTTGTTTTGTTTTGGGATCACTTAATGAACCTTGATGATGAACTTAGGATCCCCTATGATGTTCCGCTTGTTTTGATGATTGATGGAAGTGTTGAGGCTATGTGGCTTTGGTTTTAAAAGCTTCATGAAGACTACTTATGGTATTGATGTTTGAAGAAGCTTGTTTGTTTGGTTTTGATCTCTTGATTTGATAATGGAAAGTAGTCTTTCTTTTGTTAATGAATCTTGTTCACGCAAGAAAGCCTAGCCCCTCACTATTGTTTGTTTAGGATTCCTTCTGTCAGGCACCACTCAGTTGTATAACACCCAACACAGATGGTGCACTATCTGTGTGAGGACCTTGATGAATGTCTATGCAGTACGACTTGTTACTTGATGGATCTTGCTTGTTTGCCAGGTCATTACCATGCCTTCTTGCCGAGTTACTACTCGTACCTTATTGCCATGCTTTAATCCCGTGCCTTGTTGCTGGCAAATCATGTGCCTTGATATCTCTACCACAACTCAATGGAAGTAGGAAGGGTATTGACGTACACTATCCCGTGGTGATTAGCATATGTGGACCGCCTATCTTATTAGATGTTTGTGTTAGATTGATTATGATTCGAATGCTATGCACTTCTTACGATCAAAATGCAATGCATTTCTTATGATCTTGTCTATCGTCTACTCTCGTTCGTATTGCATATCTTGATGATATGTATATTACTTGCCGACCGTAGTGTCTGATGATGCTGCTCTTGGTGCATAGGCTCCGAGCCCTTCTATCTCAAGGAGGAGACGACGAAAGAAGTTCAGGTGGATCAGCCTGATGACTTCTTAGATTATAGTATAGACAACGTTGTATAGCTCTTATCTCGGATAGATTCGCCTTTTGGTCTTCTGTTCATCTTTTGGTTAGGCCCAAGTTTTAGGGTGGCCTTTCAGTGTAATTAATATTTTGGTTAAACTGTTTAAACTTGAACACTAGTTATATTAGTTTCGTTTTGCTCTTAACTATACATTTTGAGATACCACTTGTATGAATGAAGCTTCCGCTATTGTTTTAAGTATTCGAGGAAATGTTTATACCTCACAGCGATCTTCGGTCCATATGGGACATGATTGGGTCTAAGTGGACATGATTGGGCAAAGCGTTGTATTAATGTAAAAAAAAATTAATTGGCCCTAATCTCACGCATAACCCCAGTTTCACTTTTGGGGGCGTGACAATATAGAAATGCAATGTGTGAAAAAAATATGTATTCTAGTGAATTGATTTCTCACATGCTTCAGGAGAAAGAGGAGAGGAGCGTGTGAACTATATTCCAGGGATCTCTTCCATTCGAGTAGCGGACTTACCCAACTTCTCTTTTCCTGGGGGTGTTGCAGTTTTTAGCAGGGGCCTAGAAGCAATCTCTTTGGCAATCCAATCACAATGCATTCTATTCACCTGCTTTCATGAGCTTGAGAGCCATGTCATAGACAGCTTAAGAGCAAAACTCTCAGTTCCTATCTACCATGTTGGCCCCACCATCCCTTATATGACACTCCAAGACGCAACCCCAAAGGCCATGGACCACTCAAAGAAGGACTACTCTGATTGGCTCGACTCGCAACCTGAAAGCTGTGTCTTATATGTCTCATTGGGTAGTTTCTTATCTGTCTCGGCCCAGCAAATGGAGGAAATTGCAATTGGGTTACGCGCCAGTGGTGTCCGGTTCCTGTGGATTGCACGTAGGGATGCGACTCACTTGCAAGAAGTGAGTGGTGACATGGGCCTAGTAGTGCCATGGTGTGACCAGTTGAGGGTCTTGTGCCATTCTTCTGTGGGGGGCTTCTTAACGCACTGCGGGTGGAATTCTACAACTGAAGCCGTATATGCGGGTAAGCCCATGCTTACTTTTCCAATCCTCTCTGATCAACTTCTTAATTCTAAATTAATAGTGGAAGATTGGAAAGTCGGCCTGCGGTTGAAGCAAGAGATTGGAGATCAGAAAGTTGTTCACGGACCAGAAATTGCCCAAATGGTGAAGAGGCTGATGGATTTAAACGGAGGAGATGAAAGTAAAGAGCTGAGAAGAAGAGCTAGAGAAGTGAAGAAGGCCTGTAAAATAGCAATAGATAAAGGAGGATCATCATACACTAGTCTCAGTTCTTTTGTTGAAGAAATTGTACGAGGTCACAAGGACTAAACAAGTATTGGTGAACTTTATAAACTTTCTTTGAGTAATTGTAATGGATGGCAGGCAACAGCAATTGGGTTTCCACTGTTTTCAAGGCTTTCTATTGTTATGCTTCTCACTGTTTCATAAACTTTTCTGGTACATTGCATCTCAATTTACAATCGTTTTCCTTTTCAATTGTGTGTTCAATCTAACAGTTTAACCTGTGAGAGTAAAATTTAAGGATATACCACTGGAGGGGATTCCATTCAACTTTAATGGTTCGAATCATCATATGTACGCAGGCCCCACGGTGACTTTCATACATCCCACTCACAGGAATCGTGGAGCAACCACTCAGGATCCGAACTCAAAGATAGGTAGACAAAGTAGACTCCTCAAAGTCCATCTGGTTGGATTTGTTAATCTCTTTTTATTTTCTAAGAGGTATCTTAAAATAAATATAAATTAATGAAAATCCCAACAGTAGGCCCCACTACCTATAAAAGTTGGTAAACATATATACAGCATCCACATTCACAATGGTTCCTGTAACATGTTCCAGTACCCTCGAAGCATTTATAAGAAAAATAATATGAACAATACGCTTACCTACATCAAAACATTGCTATATTGGGAGCACTTTTGTCCTTTCACCAAGCCATGGGCTTGTAGTAGCAAAACAGTCAATGGGATCCTCTCGCCCCGTGGCCAAGGTGTGTATGTGAGGGTGTAGGAAAAAATTGAATCTTTTTTCTATTGTGAAGATTGTAGGGGTGCTTTTGTTGATTTTACAAAAAAATGTAGGGTGTATGTACTTCTAGTTATAGAACTTTGCTAAGTATTCAATCCTTAGGTTTTAATCTAGCATTTCTTATGCTTTCGTGTCACAATCAAATAGGAACTCCTTGAGTTGACTTTTGACTCTTCCGAGTCATCTCATGTTTACACAAAAGACCAAGTCAAATATAGGGGAGACTTGATCGAGTCACCTCGTATATTAAGTTATTTTCATTGTTAACTATTTGGTAGAGAGATCTGGTTCTTAAAAAAATTATTTTTAAGTAACTATGTATGAGATTTGGAGTGAACAATTTACAAATGATGACCGCAATGTAATTTGAAACTATTATTTGAATTTATACACTCGATACTTGGACCAGCAATTTAAGTTCTTTTTTTATTTTATTATCCTTATTAAATTATTTTTCTTGTACATAAAAAGTTATTAATTTCACTTGATTATCATGAATGCACGTCAATAATTCCACTTAACTAAGTAGATGATACCTCTATTGACCAAATTTACACCTGCTTGTCAAATTTGACACCTTTCTAGGGTCCATTCTAAGCACCGCCATGGGTCTCGCCATGGAGCTGCTCCCATTCCAATTTAAGAATGATAGAAACATTAGTAATGTATGGACCTTTTTACAATGGGGCTGCACGATTTATAGTTGTCATGCTTCAAGGATTTAATGGTAATGGCCAACTTACCTCATTGGCCTCGAATTGTGAATACCTTCGAACTATGCTTAAACATATCCAAAGCAGCTCCCCTTGATTTTCAAGCAAGGAGATGGACTCCAAAGGAGGTGAGACTTTCACCTACTAGAGTCCTGTGTGTGAAAAAGTGAACCCATTTTAAAGAGTAAATTAGCGAAAGGTCCCTCGTAGAGGTCTGTAATGCCTCCAGTCCATCAACTTTTCCTCTAAGGCCTGTAGTCCATACAATTAGACATATTTCAGCGAGAGGTCCCTAGACACATTTTCATGACCGATTTACCCTTTCAACCATTTTAGGCATAAAATTTTAAAATTTTTAAATTTCAAATCTTGTTTTATCCCTCTTGTTCTTCAACCCGGACATGTTGAATCGGTGCCTACGGCATAAAGAAACAGAGGATGAAATGAGAGAGGAGAGGAGGCCGCCGTGGCAGAGGAAAGCAGAGGATTCGATTGTTTCCGAATCAAGAGGGGCTTCGCCTCAGTTACAGACCGATGGAGAAGATAGATGTTTTTCGGCCTCTGGGTTTTCTCAGATCTGGTATCCATCAATCATCCAGGCCGCACTGATTGGATCAAATCAAGGATCATCCGAATTGATATGCTGACCGGAGTAGAACCTGAAATAGAAGACGATTCCTACGCCATCGCCAGACTTCCTGCGTGTCGCTGGAGAAGGAGGATCGCCACTGGCCGCAACACCGCGCCATCGCCGGACTCGAGGAAAAGGGCAACAGGCGTGCTGGTTTTTCGTTTCTGGGTACAAAAACCAGAGAACGTAAGAAGAAGAAGACCTGAGTTCTTCCCAAATCTGGTGTCCATCGATCATTCCAGGCCACATTGATCGGATCGCTTCAATGATCACCTGAATTGATCTGCTGACCATAGTAGAACCTGAAATAGAAAACAACTTCCTACGCCATCGCCGGCCTTCCTGCGTGTCGCTGGAGAAGGAGGATCGCCACCGGACGCTGAGCCGCGCCATCGCCGGACTCGAGGAAGAAGTCAATAGGCTTGCTGGTTTTTCGTTTCTGGTACAAAAACCAGAGAACTTAGGAAGAAGAAGACCTGTGTTTTTCGCCCCGGCTAGGTTCTGTCTAGGTCTGAGTTGGGTTGACCTGACTCGTTTAAAAAAACCCTTGCTGACTTGCCGAACGTAGTCGACGGTGCTGCGCCATCACCAGAGAAGGCAGCAGGGCTACATGTTATATAGTTTTTTGACAAATCTATATGAGTTTTTATGAAATTTATCTAAGTTTTTCTGAAATTTATTTAGTTTTTGTCAAATTTATTTGAGTTCAGATAAATCTATCTAAGTTTGTGGAAAATTTATTTGAGTTTTTGAAAAATATAATTGAGTTTTTGACAAATTTATCTCCATTTGGCAAATTTTAAATGAGTTTTTGAAGTAAACTCAGGTTGTTCTTTTGAAATTTGTTTACATTTTTTGAAATAAATTTAAATGAGTTTTGGCAAAAATACATGAGTTTTTGGCAAATTTTTCTGAAATTTGAAAAAATTGGTTCATCTTAGTTTGGAAATCTATTTGTGTTTTTTAATTTTATTTACGTCTTTTGAATTTTATTTGCGTCATTTGAAATTCATTTACATTTTTTCAAATTTATTTGGATTTTTTCAAATTTATTATGATCTTTTGAAATTTATTTGCGTCTTTTTAAACTTCTCCGTGTTCTTTTGAAATTTAATGCATTTTTTGAAATTATTTCTTTTTTTAACTTATTTGCATTCTTTCGAATTATTTGTATTTTTTGAATTTATTTGCATTTTTTTATTTTATTTACGTATTTTGCAATTTATTTTCGTCTTTTAAAATTTATTTACATTTTTTTAGATTTATTTGGATCATTTGAAATTTATTTACATTTATTGAAGTTTATTTGGATCGTTTGAAATTTATTTGGCCAATTAAATGGTAGTTACCATTATTAACTGCATATCCCACTAATCGTGGGATATGATTTTGAAGAAAGGTTAAATTAGACATTTTAGGTCTTTAAATTTGAAAAAAAGGCCAACAACATTATGAAAAAATATTATGGATTGTTTGCCTTAAAGTCATGACTCTGAGGGACCTCCGACCAAAGCTCCCTTTATTAAAAGTGGAGATAAAAGACCCTCAATATTTGCGAGTTCTAAAACCCAAATAGGAATGGTCTTTTTTTTTTCTTTTTCTTTTGAATGAAAGACTTCCAAACACAGGTGTAGTCTACCTTTTCAATTCATAAAGACAAAAGAAAGTAGTGGAGAAAATTCATTGAATGAGGACTTTGGGTCTGGAGAATCCAGACTTCTTCTTCTTCTTGTCTTTTTTTTTCTTTTTTTTTTTTTTTTTTACTCTAGTTGGCTACTGTGAAATGGGAGTCTCCATTCCAACCTAGTTGGGTCTCACTCATACACAGTGAATTGGAGAAGTAAATTCCGCGGTGGGCTCAAGTATTGAAAAATTAAACCATTCAAACTTTAAATATAACCACCCTCTCCTTTTGAGAATGGAGATATCCTAAACCCCACTCTATAGGAGTTGATGCCACCATAACATTGAGCTTCTCACCATTATTAATAATGTGTAAAATGATAATAGTTATATACACAATAACATGGCGTAATAAACTACTATTAAAATAAAATTTAAGAACATCCTTTTGTTGGAGTAAGACTTAGGAAAGTTATACACATGAGAGAGTTCATTTTTAGCGGCTCTCATTTTCAATAGGTTGACTCCTCAATATATAGAGTTCCACTCTTTTCAACCGGGAAAGTAGGGGAGTTCATGGGTCGGGCTGAGTTATATTATAGCCTGACCTGACTTTACAATCGTAAGACCATATCTGGTCCAAGCCCAGATATTGTAATTGTCAAGCCCAAGCCCAAGCCCAAGCCCACTTATTTAGTCAATTAGTTATACTAATTGTCGAGGCTTTCTTGCAATTGTTTGGACAATTAATCGCTTTCTTGCAATTGTTTGGACAATTAATCACTAAATTAGAAGAACTCCATATTCAGGCAGGGCCATGCTTTTGCCTGTCTATCACTTCATCCAAACCTGGTAGAAAGCATATGGGGCCTCGATCAGGTTCAGGCTGTTTCGGCCCATGAGTACCCCTGCAGGAAAGTCATGAGATTCGAGTATCTGGACTCAATTTCATCCTCCAGTCGTACATCACATTCAATGGTCTCCCCCACCCCCATGTTTGAGCTAGCTACATTTAATTCAATGGCATGGGCCATTGATGCCGAGTCCTAAAACTTTCTGCCAAACTCCATAGTCTTCCCACTTTCCTCCTCTTTCTTATTCTTCATCTCATATCTTCAGATCTCATCACAGATCCCCACCATCGATTTCATCGACATGGACACTACATCTGTTAGTATTTTTTTGTATTGGCTAATTCATGTTGGACAAAACTCTATGGGGTCTTTGAGTTGTATTTTTATTTAGAAAATGACTCCGAAGATAGAAGAGGGAAGGACTCTAAGAAGAAAAAGTCTGAAAGCATTAGAAGAAGAAAGCTGGGAGAAAAGAGTGATGATTTTTCACATCATCCAGCATGGGGTCCGCTTGAGCGCCCATATCTTCGCTCGAGCGATCGTGAGATAGAGCCTCATTCGCTCGGGCGGATGAAGGGTTCGTTCGAGCGAACAGTGCACAGAATTCCAGGAAACTCTCTTTTTCTGATACGAAACTATTTCCTTTTGTGACTTTGTTTACCAAGTTGAGTCATATTTGTGCACTAAGTCTTAGGCACGAATTTGGAGCTATATATAGGGTGTTACTCTCAACCCTAAGGTACACCTCTCATTAATCTTAGTCACAGATATCATAAGAGATAGATTATTCTCTAGAGCCATTTAGAGATCGTTCTAATGGGCAGCTCTAAAAGGTTGTTGTTACTTCTACCTTCTGAAGGAGAAGATAGTTCATCTTGAATGGCAATGTGCGAGGAGATCAAGTAAGGAGAACGGGGCACGGTAGATGTCGTGTCAGTGGATTCTTTGCAAGAATAACTACAGTCCTTAGGTCGAGGTACAGGACTGAGGTAAAGGAGCTTGTGAGTATATCTTGTAACTGTTCGTGAACTCTTGAATTCTGTTTCGTGGTTTTTCTCCCTGGATAGGGTTTCCACACTAAATATTGTGTCTGCTTCTTGTGGTGATTGCTTGGTAGATAACTAGTTTTACTTTGTCTGATTGGTTTATGTCTGCTCCATTGATTGGTTAAATTTGAACTAGTATTTATTCTGGGGTCCCCTAAAAATCCTTCAACATCTACCGTCCACGTGGTGGCCCTTCCTTACCCTGATCACGGCCCACATCAACCCCATGATGAAACCTGTGCAAGCTCCTCGCATCGTCCGATGACAGCCTCCTCATCACCTTCGTTGTCACAGAGGAGTGGCTTGGCTTCATCAGCTTCGCTCCCACGCCTCCCATCATATGGTTTCGCTCCATCCCAAACGTCATCCCCTCCGAGCTGGTCCGTGGAGCCGACTTTGCGGGCTTCATCGAGGCAGTGTACACAAAGATGGAAGCGCCGTTCAAGCGGCTTCTGGAAGGGCTTGAGCACAAGGCGAGCTGTATCGTGGCCGATACGTACATGCCGTGGGCCGTTTCGGTAGGGAAGATATGGAATGTAATGGTGGCGTCTCTATGGCCAATGGCTCCGTCCATGTTCTCCATTTTCTATCATTTCAAACTTCTCAATTCCAAAGGCCACTTCCCAATTTATGACTTTTCAGGTGCGTAACCGTTACGTTTAAAGGCACATATATTTGATTGTGATTTTTACCAAAAAAGTGTTTCTAAACCTGTATTACACTGATTCAGTTACAAATACATTAAAACATCAATATGGGTGTTCGTACAAGTTTTTTGGAAAAATTATACCCTCCACATAATGCGGACGATATCGTTTTCTATACCTAAAGACCATAGCGTTTTCTATCACAATCTCATTCGTATTTTGCCTCTCTTCCATCCGGACGATTTCGTCACCCTTGTCCTTTGATTCTCCATTCTTCCGCACTCTCTGCCAATACTTTTCATCTTCCTTCTTCCCTGCTCATCTCTTTGGTGTTAAAATTTCTGCAATCAGTTTGTTTGCCATTGAAGATATGAAGGCTTTCTCTTTTCTTCCCGAGCGATCTTCCCCTGAACGACATGGCTTTTCCATCTTCTTCGCCGAGCGACATCATCGACGGCGACCTACCATCGAATGACATAGTTAAGGCTTTTCTATAGCCCCAAAATCGTGAAATATTACACAAGGTAAGTAAGAATTATTACCTTGAAAAATTCCTTTAATCTCCTACATTGGTCATGTGAATGAGGGGAAAAAGTATAGAAATAGTTATGACCGTCTGATTTTTGTGGCTCTTGATGGATGGTCCTAGACAGACGATGGACACTACCACATGATCACATCAGCCAAATGAGATTTCTAATGAGTTTTTTGTTTTTAATGGGTGTTTGCTTTGATGGTAGTTTTTCTACAACTATTTTGATGGTTTCATGTTAGTCACCAATTGTTTGAAGAAATGCTTCAGTGGGTATTAATGCCTCCGTGGGTATTTTTGTT
>CM022955.1:16693714-16754817 GCA_012931725.1 Litsea cubeba | reverse complement strand
GGGTCAAGACCTAAGCACTAAGAGTGGATCAGATCTAAAGATCTGGCAAGTCATAATATGCAAATAATATAGAATGCATACATCAAAGTGAGTAGAGACAGTTATAAAGTCAAGATAATAGCAATGGTACAGGTCCTAAGCAGTTGAGTAAGAAAACAAATAGAATCAAGATAATCATAATATTAAAACCTACACAATATGGCACATCCACACAAGCTGGACACCGCGGGATATTATGACGCGGCCCTCCCATACTGAACACAGTCGCAGCGGGAAAAATCTCTCAGTGCTGGGGATTATCTAGCCCCGCAAATAACATCATCCATCAACACACACAGAGACCAGACCCGGTATCACACCGTCCGTCTCCAACAATGCTCATCATGATAGCCCACACACCTCAATAGCTCCTACCAGTGATGATCAGTCCAACTAGCTGAGCTTAGATCAACTGAGTGAATGTCTATGCCGACTCAGGAAACAATAAAGGTCTGTGTCTGTCTAGGCTTTGCCTTGCGTGAACAAGGTCCTAACAAAGTCCCTAAGAGGTCCAAGTACCCAATACAACCTATGGATCATAGTCCAAGTCCAAGTCCAATCATTGGATGCATACCAAGGCCCACCAAATACATGGCCTGGTCTACAACAGTCCAAATAAGACACAAGTCCATTTTCATTGACATATGATCCATTTATACCCAGGATGAGTCACAAGTCCATACAATCTAACATTTCCAGTCTAGGGTAATCCATATCCAAATTAGGCCATAAAAGGGCCCGCCTAGCCACAGACACGGGTCAATGTTCACCCAATTATATTACCAGGTCACTCTAAGTAGTCCTAGGTTCGGGTCCTCCATTTTCCATTTAATTAACAGGTATAAGCAATAATAAGGACAATAGAGTGACAGTAATAATATGAGGGAGATGAATCTCCAAATACAAGGATCAATGGGAGGTAACAATAGTTCAACCTAAGTAAATGATCCACTTTCAGATTCAGGTCTAATGATCCACTTTCAGATTCAGGTCTATCTCAGGTAATTCGATCTTTAAGTGAAACTACAGATGCTAAGGAATACTGTGTTTGGTGCTTAGAAGTTATGCGCATCACTGGTAACGTATAAAGGTCGAATCATCTTAGATTACGTAACCTGGACCCTAATTAGTGGACCCCACGAGTCAAGGTTGAGCCACACCATCGACTCGTGGTTGCAACAGTGATGAAGTCTATTTGGATGGTCAATGGGCCCCATACATGATTACAACAATGAAATTAGAATCTGGGAAGTGTCACTGTACACAGTGTGCTCAGCCGATCTCCTGGCCTGGGCCGTCAGCTTGGCACACTGGGATCAGTGGAGCAATCACCCTGCAGGCAATGCCTGATTGCCCAGAAGTTCCTGTGAGTTCGGCTAACCCCCTGGCCTGGGTAGTTGGCCGGTCACACTGAAAGCTCTGGCTAAAGGGAATGTCCCAGGTTTTAGTCTCCTTTGTTGGAATCCCGCTTTTTCGGAATCCAGCTCGGAGTTCGGCTAAGCACTTGAGCTCAATTGAACACTCAGCTCGGTCACCCAGCTCAGCTCGGCAAAGCGCCTAGCTCAGTTCGGTCACCCAGCTAAGTTCGGCAAAGCATTGAGCTTGGTTAGGCATTGAGGTTGGTCAAGTGCTGAGCTCGGTCAAGCACGGAGCCCGGTCTGGCACTGAGCTCGGTAAAACACTAAGCTCGGCCATAACCCTGGGCTCGGACAAGACACTGAGCTCGGCCTAAACACTGAGATCGGCCTAAACGCGGATCTCGGCCTGAAATTTGTACTCGGCAGAACACTGAGTTCGATCAACATTGAGCTTTACAACACTGAGCTCGGCCAGTGTGGAGCTCGATCAGTGCTAAGCTCGGCAGTGCGAGCTCGGCAGTGTAGAGCTCGACCAGTGCAGAGCTCGGTAGCGCGGAGCTCGGTAGTGCTGAGCTCGGCAGTGCTGAGCTCGACCATCAAAGGCACAGGGACGCTCTGCAACTCCAGAATTCCGGTTTCCTTCTTCAACCAGGGTTCAACCAATCTCATCCAAACTCCACAAAACATCCAAAAATAAGAAAACACACTTCAATATACATCCAACCATCCAAACCACGGGCCATTGATCTTCCAAATGAGATCAACCCATCCATCAATGGCCGATCGTCCATAAAACGTGCTCAAAGGTAAATCTAGCAGTCCTAACATCATCTAAATAGAAATACAGAGAATCAAAGACAGTAAACTTACTTCTATATTAAATAAGCATATTGCACTTGCCTTGCTCAATTGCAAGAAAAAGAAGAGAAAACAGAGATCCAATCCGGTAAAAGACAGTCCCAGCTCTATGGTATCCCAAACACACGATCAGCCCCAAAATCTCTGATCTATAGAGATTTCTACTCCTACACCCATTTCCATAAGAGAACTTCTATAAGGAACGAGATCCATAGAGAGATAAGAGAGAATTTTTCTAATGGAATTGAACTAGAAGAGGGTATTCACCTAATTTGAAGGAAGAGGAAGAGATGACTGATGTGGAGAGAAAGAAATCCCAATATAAGTTGCAGTAACATGTCGGCAGTGGCTTTCTTCTTCTTAGAATCCATACATAGAGAACGAGAGAGGGGAGATGGAAATTGGAAGGAAAATGGGGAAGGAAGAGAGAAAGAAGGAAATGAAAGAGATGAGCAGCAGCTTCGTTTGGAATGGGGGGTTTGTTTATATAGGTTGGGTTTTAGGGCTAGGGACAAAAGTACCTTTTTAGTTTAAATAGAATTAGGGTTAGGGCCAAGGGCATTTTGGTCTTTGGGTGGGTTCCAGAAGATTCTTTAGTGGACACCCCCTATGGTAATTACTAATTTCTAGCTAGGGCCTCTAACAAACTAGCTAACTCTAAAATTAACAAAAGACACCCTATTGACTCTACTAATTACACAACTAGACTGATCCTAGGAAAATACATAATTACCCTTAACTAAACTCCATAATTAGTATAATTAAAATACTTAGGCTAATATATAGATAGTATTCAAATTCAAATTGAGGGCCCACCAAGGGTGGGGCCTCACAGTTGGCAAAATCATTTTTTATTATTTTTTATTTTTTTAATTTTGCCGATGAAAATTATCGTCGGCAAAAGTCTTTTTTTCTAATTGTATTTATTTTTTCATTATAATTTTCTTTTAAACCTGTTTATACACTGTATAAAAATAAACCTGTTCATATACCTATATTCAACGTAAAAAATGCAATGAAACAAAGTTACTAAATAAACAAACAACCATCTCCAGTTTTCCTTAAATCATTCATATATACAATTAATAATGATATCGTCTCATATAAATGTCCAATATACATATATATATACAAATAAACCAAAAAGAAGTCCTACACCCCCACAAGTCTGCAACCGACCCCAAAGCAAATCAATCTGCAAGGACAAAAACAAAATTAAATTCTTTTCAATGAATTAAATTATAAAATAAACATAAACATGTATATATATAAAACTTTTCCTAAGTTTTTCGGCAGATTTTTTCCAGCCTAAGTGTTGACAAGGTATCCGTGCTGATTCCTGAGCTGTTCGATTGTCGTTTCCCGTTTTCAACTTACAACGGCCTATTTTCGAGACTAAGTGTTCCAAATTAAATGTTTTTAGGTCCAATCCTCTAACCGGGAGTCCTATTTGCGAACCGTCATTTCCTACAACTTACTCTACCCTCGAGCGAAGTGCTCGTGCCGGTTTTCGATCTTTCCCGCGGCCGTTTCTCGTTCCAGGCCCCCGGCGGACCGTTTTCGAGCCTAAGTGTTGAAAAATCCCATGTTTCAGTTGTAATTCTTTTAACGGGAGTCCTATTTGCGAACTGTCAGTTCTTACAAGTTAATCTACCGATTGAGCGAAGTGTTTCGTGCCAGTTTTCCGAATTTTCCGGTGGCTGTTCCCGTTCCGGACCCCCGGTGGGCCGTTTTTCGAGCCTTAAGTGTTAGAAAATCCTATGTTCGCTCGTAATTCTCTAACCGGGAACCCTATTTGCAAACCGCCAGTTCCTACAAGTTACTCTACCCTCAACGAAGGTGCTCGTGCCGATTTTCAATTTTTCCTCAGGCCGTTTCTCATTCCGGGCCCCCGGCAGGCCGTTTTTTAGCCTAAGTGTTGAAAATCTCATGTTTCACTCATAATTCTCTAACCGGGAGTCTTACTTGCTAACCATCAGTTCCTACAAGTTACTCTACCCTCTAGCAAAGTGTTCATGTCGATTTCTGATTTTTTCCCGCAACCATTTCCCGTTTCGGGCCCCCGGCGGGCCGTTTTCGAGCGTAAGTGTTGGAAAATCTCATGTTTCGCTCGTAATTTTCTAACCGGGAGTCTTATTTACGAACCGTCAGTTCCTATAAGTTACTCTACCCTCGAGCGAAGTGCAAGGGCTGGTTTTCAATTTTTTCGGGGGACGTTTCCCATTCCGGACCCCCGGCGGGCCGTTTTCGAGCCTAAGTGTTGGAAAATCTTATGTTTTCGCTTCTAAATCTCTAACCGGGAATCCTACTTGCGAACCCTAAGTTCCTACGAGTTACTCTACCCTCGAAGGAAGTGCTCATGCCGGTTTTTGATTTTTTCGGGGGCCATTTCCCATCTCGGACCCCCGGCGGGCCGTTTTCGAGTCTAAGTGTTGGAAAATTCAATGTTTCGCTTGTGATTCTCTAACTGGGAGACCTATTTTTGAACCGTTAGTTTCTACAAGTTACTCTACCATCGAGCGAAGTGTTCGTGCCAGTTTTCGAATTTTCCGGCGGCCGTTTCCCGATTCCGGACCCCCGAAGGGCCGTTTTTCGAGGCCTTAATTGTTGGAAAATCCTATGTTCGCTCGTAATATCTCTATCCGAGAGTACTATTTGCGAACCCGTCAGTTCCTACAGGTTACTCTCCCCTCGAGCGAAGTTCTCGTGCCGATTTTTGAATTTTTTCGGCCGTCGTTGCCATTCCGAACCCCCGGGCAGGTCGTTTTGAGCCTAAGTGTTGGAAAATCCCATGTTTCGCTCGTAATTCTCTAACCCGGAGTCCAATTTGCGAACCGTCAATTCCTACAAACTTACTCTACCCTCGAGCAAAGTGCTCGTGTTGGTTTTCAATTTTTCGAGGGCCGTTCCAGTTTCAGACCACCGGCAGGCCGTTTTTGGAGCCTAAGTGTTTGAAAAATCCTATGTTTTCGCTTTTAATTCTCTAACCGGGAGTCCTACTTGCGTACCCTCAGTTCCTACGTGTTACTCTACCCTCGAACGAAGTGTTCGTGTCGGTTTCTAAATTTTGCGAGGGCCGTTTCCAATTTCGGACCCCCGACGGGCCATTTTCGAGCCTAGGTGTTGGAAAATCCTATGTTTTCGCTTCTAATTCTCTAATCGGGAGTCTTATTTGCGAACCGTCAGTTCCTACGCGTTACATTACCCTCGAGCGAAAGTGCTCACGCCGGTTTTTCTAAATTTTTCGGAGGCCGGTTTCCCATTAAGGAAGTGGCGAGCTATGTTAAACATGAAAACTAATTTAGATGAGGAAGAATCGAGATACGTTAAAAATAAATAGCAACTGGACATGACAAGCTTGAAAAAATATCCACCAACATCCTGTTACAAGCACATGATACACTGATAAAATCAACCTCTGATCCTCATAGATGATAATGGAAAATCTCTAGCTATGTCTCAAAGGCATAAGAGACCACAATGTTACAGTATTTTGTATTGGGAAAAATAAATGAACACCCCTACTGCTTCTTCAATCCATAGCCCTTTTTTTTATTGGTGTGGGTCACTAGATCCCACCAAAGTTTCACACATCTCAGTTGAAATTGGTTAATTTAAAAAATTATAGCTTCCATCCAGTTAGCTGCACTCATCATATGATGTTTGTTTGACACTATTTGTAGGCCACTCTCTGATAGTAAGTCCATGTCCTTGAAGTGGCCACCCTGGTGTACTCATGTTTTGCTTCTGGCACTCTCAACACAATTAGTTTCATAAACCTCCTTTATTTGCGTTACTTTCGCGTTATCAGTACATTAGAACAGTCAGTAGTGGATCACAAATCCATGGGATTGACTTTTAGAAATGAGCACCTTCAAACCATATGACATCTCTACAGAAGAGAGTGTCGGTAAAATATACCTGATAGAAATGATCTCTGGGAATCCTATAGAGTAGCTTGCCATTGAAAGACCATATGTTGAAATCATTTTCCATCTCATGACTGAAGTAACAGCGGTTGAAATGTATCTGGAAAGAAACAGTGAGAATCCAACTTTACAAGAACTAAACTAACCCCTACAAAACATGCATACCAAAAGTACAAGTGATAAGCATTGGAGCTATACCCTTCCAATAGGATCCCATTCAATGTCAGTTGCCATAAAACTGCTCCACCAGTTGACATTGTCTCCAGCTCATAAACATTGTAAAACTCTAGCTGTCCATTGAAACCCTTCACCCCTGCAATGTATAATTAAGTGACCAGCAGGGGACCAATTAAAGAGTAGCTTGCCATTGAATAACTGTTTCCAAGGAGGCACTTTTGAGTAGAGCTTCTGAATTATGTGGCAAACCCGTCTATACATGAAAGAGTATAAAAAGCCTCTACTTTTCAATGTCTCTTTAACCAGCATATGGTGTGCCTTCACATTCCCTCCAGTACATAATCTGAAATGTAACAGAGAAGCTCTTTTAAACATATTCTCAAGTGCCATGAACAACGTGAAAGCATGCCGAAAGCAATTACTTTTATATAAAGAATTTAAATGGCTGGACATCTTTCCTTTATATAAAAAGAACAAACCCATACTCAAGGGGATCCACTTGGGAACCAACATGAATAGAGGGAAGAGATCTGAACATGGATTACAAGTGTTTCCAATATCAATGCAATCAAGTTATCCTAACCTTTATTTTAGGACCCTAACATTGATGGCTTTATGTAGAGCATAAATTTATGGTTCATATTCTTAAGGTCAGTGCCACACATGGACAAACTGCTAGTTCATGGGGGAATAGCAGTATTTTGGCACAAGAAGTCGCTTCCACCTTATGTTAAATAACAGTAGTTGCCGATGAGACCAAGAATATACATGATAGGTATATGACTCATCAAAAAATAAAATAAGGATTCATGGCCAAAAAAGTGGATCCCATACGAATCCCGATTTCTCTTCTCTAGGAAGAAGAGACTGGTAATCTGCATCGATGATAACTACAAAAAACAAGAAGCAATACCTCTCTTAGAAATTATGCATAAAATTAATTGGGAATTCATTATAGGCATGGGCCACCTGCAAAAGGAATAGATTTTCCAGTGATAAGTCATGGGATTAATTACCTTCCCCATTTGAGTTTGATTCTGTTGCAAGTTTTTCCATTTATTTATGCAAAAAAGTAATTTTTGAACAGTGAGTGTGTTGATAATAGTAGTAGCAGCAGAGTAGTAGTAGTAGTAGTATTCAATTGTCAACCTTAAGTATGGTTTCTTGCTTCCACATCTCAATCCCCATTGTAAAAGAGCTAGAGGAAGCGCCGTGGTACATTAAGAGCTAGAGCATAGTTCATTAATCTTTACAAATAAGTATTTTGATGAAAGGGCTAAGATGAACCAGTGGACAATCAAATGGATGCTCTTGGGTCTTAACAATCACCTCATACATGACTAACGGAGAAGCACATGACTAACAATTACTAGTTCCTACCAGTCACAGAACAACACAGAGAGAGAGATTAACAGAGCACATAAAACACTAAACCCCCAATTCATCCCATCTTTCACCCTAACTAAAATCCCAATTCTGCAAGTAAGGAAAAATAAAAAAAAAACAAAAAGAGAGAGAGCCAAATAGAATCCATAATTCACAAATCAAATTAAACCCTCAATATCTGCAGTTTGCTAGAAAAGGCAATGGCAACCCAATCTGGCTGAGAAGACGACCACTGCAGCTGCTCGATCTCTGCCCCGGCGGTATAGGCCAAAATTGGATCCAGGCCCCCCTCCACCGACTGCCCCATCGACGACAAGTCCCAAATCAGAGCCTGGGAGTCGTCCCCCGCGGTGCAAATGTGGCAGGAGCTGTCCGGCGCCCAGGCAATGGCATTGACAATAGCCTGGTGGCGCTGCAACTCCACCACAGACAGCGTCGGGAATCGAATGTCGATCACGACGACCTTGGCGCTGTCCATGATGATGGTAGCCATGTAGCGTGGGTCCTAATTGTTCCATCCGAGCGAGAGAGAGCAGAGAGATCGAGCGAGAGAGCGAGAGTGAGCAAGAGAGCCGAGAGAGCGAGAGTGAGAGTGAGATAGCAGAGAGAGAAATAGCAGAAAGAGCGCACTAAGAGAGAAATTGAAGAGAGAGCGAGAGTGAGAGAGCAGAGAGAGCAGAGAGAGTGAGAGAAGAGCAGGAGAGCGATAGTAAGCGTGAGAGCAGAGAGAGTGAGAGAAGAGCAGGAGAGAGAGTGAAAAGAGGGATTTCGGTGGCGGGAGTGGGAAAAAAAGGTGGGAAATTTTCAAGGATTTTTTTTCATCTTAAAAAATAGAATTTTTTTTAGTAAAAATTAATTTTTTTAAATAAGTAAAAAAGTCTACCAACCTTTACCGATGTTTTATATTAAACGTTGGAGATAAATTTTCCGATGCTAATTTTCGTCTGTAAAAAAAATTCTTCGGTAAAGGACTCTGATTTTTAAATTTCCTAAAAATAAAATTAAACATTACCGACGTTTTACATAAAATGTTGCTCAATGTTCATTTTACCGAAATCATATAATTCGTCGATAATAGTCTCTGATAGTTTTAGAAGCGAAACATAGGATTTTCCAATACTTAGGCTCGAAAACGGCCCGCTGGGGCTCCGGAATGGGAAAAGGCTCCGGAAAAATCGGAAACCGGCACGAGCACCTCGCTCGAGGCGAAATTAACTTGCAGGAACTGATGACACGTAAATCGGACTCCCGGTTAACGAATTCGACCTAAAAATGTTGTATTCTTAACACTTAGGTTCAGTTTGGCATCTCTACTTTTCTCCTCTTATTGGCTTAAAACTAATTGAATCCGGTTTTAGCATGATTGGTTGAAGCTTTTATTGTATCCATTTCAAATGCGATTAAGACCAATAATGTCTGTTTTGAAGTCATAAAGTAAAAAAAAAGTGGCAGATTCCAATCAGCCAAACTCGTCTGAAGCGGATAGATGATTGTCGCTACAAAGATATGGACGTCCCCATTGGACAGTCCAATTTTTCTTTTTTTTTTAATTTATGGGACCCGAAATCATGATCCGGATCGTTAATATTTGTACATGGTCAAACACGACCAGTATCTAAATTTCAGCCGTTGATCTATATCGGATCTCGAGATATTTGTAGAAAAAACGTGAAGCTCTTCGATCTAATATTCTGGACATTTGCGCCCCATAATCATGATCCGATCTGTTGATTCTCTTTGGATGGCCAAAAATGTCCCAGGTCCAAAAATGAGCCTCTAAATCCGAGTGGATATTGAGATATTTATAAAAACGTTTTTCATCGTTGATGTACCATGATTATTGACTGAGTTTTGAAATTGTACATGGGCAGTGTGGTTTTTTCTTTTTTTCATTTTGTAAATTCAGCCACCAAAAATTCATGATCCAAACCATTAGATATATTCAGAAGATCATGCACGATTATGGGTCCAAATTTTAGTCATTGGATCATCATAGATTTTGAGATATGTATAAAAAACCACAAACATTTATATCTACGTTTTTTAAAACCATGGCCCCCAAATGCAAAATCCAAACCATTAATTCTCTTTGTAAGGTTAAACACAACTACGACGTCAAATTTCAATACTTGAATCCTCATGGATCGATCTTGAGATATTTCTGAAAAATTCTCAACGATTGCTTTAAAAATGTCTATTTCAATCATTTTTTCTGTGTAACCAAACAAACTATTTGTACACAATCTATTTCAAACAGGGGCATTTGAAACAGAGTTGTTCATATAGATAAGAGATGCGAAACAAACCCTTAGTTTCGAAAATAGTCCGTCGAAGGTCGAAAATAGAAAACGGCCATCGGACAGCCCAGAAACTAGCACGGGTACCTTGTTTAAGGTTAGAACAAGTGCCCAAGTTAGGCGAGCTACAAGAGTTGCAATATCACACAACGTATTAACAATTTCATCTTTAAGGACCCCTTCTAATTCAAACACCACATTTTGGCAAAAAAAACTTAAAATTATATCATCAATCTATAATTATTGGATTTCAATAATTTTTTAATATAAAATCTCTCACTTTTACTATAAACCAAGTCTGGATTTACTACTTTTTTATATGATAATTTTTTCTAAGCAACTTTTACCACTAATCAAGTAGAGCTCATATTTCTAGTCTCTTTACCACACTTCATGTAATGGAAAGAGTGAAACTCTCAGCGGGGCTACACCTATTTAAAACTTAAGCCAATCAAAACAAATGCCTTTGCGCAAGTGTAACTTTACGTTCCTAGAGGTCCTAGACCCATGGTTAATTCATAAGATGAATAAAACTAATTGTAAAGAGGTTAGCCAATGGTAAGATTGCAAAAGTTCAGAACAGGTGCCCTCAGGTTTCTATAATACAAATAAATACGAATAGTGAAAAAAAAAAAAGAGGAGAACTGATTTAAGCTTTTAAAGAAGGGCAGTGCGAAAAGATAATTAACCTTGGTTGTGATACTGAAGGTGGTAGGAAGAGGGTAACATAAACAATAAAAAACTTTTTCCGACGTTTTTTTTTTCGTTGGTAAAATAAAAAATACTTTCGCCGATGTTTTTTGAGAGAAGGCTTGTTTGAGATCCTCGTCACTGCAATTTGGATCAAGTCCTCTGACAAATATATACAAGAAGAAATGGGTTAACTACGATAAAAGATAAGCAGTCCTACCGACACCGAAGTATGATAGGACTCACTGTTGTGTTACTCGAATCAACCATTATCACCTTGGGCAGAGGAACCATTCGATGCATAACCACCTAGTAATCAGATTACCAAGACCAGCTATTGAGAGAGATGCCAAAATATGATTACACATTGTAAAGAAAAAATAGAAAATGAAAGTAAAATCTGTATGAATAATTGATATAGAAAAAGAAAATCCATAGAAAGCCTACACCGACTCAGCTTACCCTGCGCGACTACTCCAAGGAGAGTAAATGCATCAAAAATCAGCTCATTCTCTTCATGTTGAAGTCAAACAAGTTAACCAGGGAGTGAGGGTTTTTACCGACGTATTTTCACGTCGGTAAAATGAAAAGAAAATAAAAAAAAATTAAAAAACAGTTTTACCAACGTTTTTTTCGTCAAAAAAATAAATAAAACTTATAATTGCAAAAACTTTTACCGATATTTTTTTTCATCGGTAAAATAAAAAGAAAAATTTTAAAAAAAATTGCCATTTTTTTTTTCATCGTTCAGATAAATAAAATAAAAATTAAAAAATCTTTACCGACGTTTTTTTCATCGGTAAATTGAAAATAAAAATTAAAAAATAGTTTCACCGACGTTTTTTTCGTCGGTAAATTAAATAAAATTACAATTGAGAAAAAATTTACCGATGTTTTTTTTGTCACTAAATAAAAATAAAATTAAATAAAAATTAGAAAGAGTTTTACCGACATTTTTTTTTCGTTGGTAAAATAAATAAAATAAAAATTAAAAAAAAATTTATGACGTTTTTTCTTATCGATAAATAAAAAGAAAAATAAATTAAAATTAAAAAATGTACGACATTTTTTTTCATCGGTTAGATAAATAAAATAAAAATTAGAAAACCTTTTACATACATTTTTTTCGTCGGTAAAATGAAAATAAAATAAATAAAAATTAAAAAACAATTTCACCGACGTTTTGTTTCTTCGGTAACATAATAAAATAAAAATTAAAAAAACATTTACCACATTTTTTTTTCATCGGTAAATAAAACGAAAAAAAAGAAAATTAAAAAAACATTTTACCGACATTTTGTTTGATTGGTAAATAAATAAAATAAAAATTCAAAAAAGATTGTAACGACGTTTTTTTCGTCAGTAAAATAAAAGGAAAAAATAAATAAATATTAAAAAAGCTTTTTACCGACGTTTTTTTTTCGGTAAAAATCAGAAGAAAAATAAATAAATATTAAAAAGTGTTTATCGACCTTTTTTTTGCGTCGGTAAAGATAATAAAATAAAATTTTAAAAACATTTTACCGACGTTTTTTTTTGTCGATAAAATAAAAAGAAAAATAAATAAAAATTAAGAAAGATTTTTACCGACATTTTTGTTCGTCGGTAAAATAAATAAAATAAAAATTAAAAAAACTTTTACCGACTTTTTTTTTCGTCGGTAAAATAAATAGAAAAAAAATATAGAAATAAAAAATATTTTTACGGACGTTATTTTCGGTGGTAAAATAAATAAAAAATAATTTTACGGACGTTTTTAAATGAAGTTAATTATAGAATGAACTTTGACGACGTTTTTTAGTAAAACATCGGTAAAATATAGTATTTTACCGATGTTTTATTAAAAAACGTCGGTAAAAGTCTAATTTTTTCGACGAAATTAAAAACGTCAGGAAAAGGTTGTATTTTACCAACGAAATTAAAAAACGTCGGTAAAATCTAACTTTTACCGATGAATTTATAAAAACGTCGCTAAAAAAACGTCGCTAAAAGTGAAACTTGTTGTTGTGATGGATAGCATTCATGTCATATAATCAAAGCATTCAAAGTAAACCCTCTAACCTATACATCACCAAAAGTACAAGATTAGGGCTTCATCGCAACCCAAAGGTGGAGAGTTAGTTACTCATGGAGAGAGATGAGTGAAGAATCCTTGACAAAATCTCTATTGATGCTCTTTCCAATCCTCCAAAACTAGCCTCCAATTCTTCTCTCGAGTCTTGAATAACTTAAAATCGAGTTCTGGGCTCCCTTTTATAACTTCCTACGGAATTTTCCTTCAAATCACGCAAAGGAACAGACTCAACCTGTGTTTGGCATCCGGACACTAGGAGGCAGTATGTGGAATGTTGGGTGCAAGGGCTAGCGTTGGACACATTGGGCGTCCGGACGCCCGAAGGCAGAATGCTCTGGTTCCTTTGTAGTTCATGTCATTTTCTTTTAACTGGTTTGGGATTTCCCTCCTTCATCTATAATACCTGCAAATAAGAAATTATCACAAATAAGGTGACATAATATCAACCCAAGGTATAACAAAGTCCTTATTGAGGGGCCTAAATGGTACTTTTAGGCTCTCATCACACCCCCCAACTTGCACTTTGCTAGACCTCGAGCAAAGCCAAAGTAAAAGGAAAGACTAAACTAAGGCCACATTCGTAGGGATTGAGCACGACTGTACTTAGCATGTCAAGAAAGCCTTTAAACCTCTAAGTTCCCTCGAAAGGAAAAGAGTTATAGTCTCGTGAGGGTTTGCAGTGAATTTACCCACAAAATTTATTTTTTTTAACTCAAGAAAACACACAAAAGCAAGGGAATCTTTTCCAAAATAATATTTACAAACACCCGATTTCTTGATTATCGGAATCTTCATAGACACATCTCAAATTTGGTCAACAAAACCTATCCATTGGTCAGAAATCCTCGAAATCATGTTGAATTGATCGTGCATGGTGAAAAATGTGTATATATAGAAGCATAAGAGCATCTAACGATCCACTAAGAATTTTCGTGAAAACAAATATCCTTCTTTTTTTTTGGTTTTTTCAAAATTCAGGGCCACCGAACCTCAGTAAAGAAGAACAGGCTTCCTCTCAAGGCAACTATGGCGGCTTTCGCACTATTATTTTTTTCAAAGGCCGTAACACTACTATTGTTAGTATTTTTCCTCTTTCTTTTTTTTTTCCTTTTCAATACGGTCTCCAACAATAGGCAGCCCTTTCCATAGCCAGTAAAGATGAACAGCCTTCTTCTGAAGGCAACTATGACGACTTTCACACTACTGTTTTTTCGAAGGCCGTAACAACACTATTGTAGTGGTTTTTTTTTTCTTTTCAATACAGTCCCTAACAAAAGGCAGCCCTTTCCATATCCCTAAATTAATTCCCCAATTTGTAGATAAATCCACTCAATTGAACCAGGACATTATATGACTGAGGGTCAGTTTTCACAAGCACGGAAATCATAGCTTCATATTTAAATTTTCTATATAATATGTGTCGAGTGAGGGAACATCTGCATTTGGTTGATCTAGGTTAGATGTAGATGCACTACGTTTATGGGGAAGAGGATTAGAAGAGCCCTCATCTGCAGTTGCTTTCGATTTACTTCTCCCCCTTATCATTTTTTTTAATGTATGTGGGTTTAGGTGACAATTTGATAAAAATACATAAGTTATTGAAAAAAAAAACAAAAAAACAAAGCCACAAGTACATTATGACAATAGAAAAAGATAAAACAAAAAGCAGTAAATATTAAAAAAAATTCCCCAGTGTTCTACCACCGATGGGCGTTTGGACGCCCGGATTTTTTTCCAGATAGGAGAACATCCTGTCTCCAGTCATCCAGACGCCCGGAACTAGGTGCTTGGACGCCGATGCGACGTCCTGTCAGGGAAGGTTTTTATATCCGGGTGTCCAGACGCCCAGAACTTTAGTTGTCAGGGGAGGTTCTGACGTCTCTGGGTGTCCGGATGCCCAGAACTGGGCGTCTGGAGGCCATGAATTTTTTTTTTATTAGAGAAGTTTTTGTCTCAGGGTGTCTGGACGCCCGGAACTGGGCGTCTAGACGCCCATTAAAAAAAATCGTGTGTTTAAGGGCAGCCCCTTCCTCTCCCCCCTCACTACTCTCTCTTTCTCTCAAAACTCTCCTTCCCTAAACCCTCCCACTTAACTCCCTTTTCCACATACATCATCAACACCACTATCCTCACCTATTCTCTACCATCATTCTCTTCCTCTCCCTCCCCACTTTCTTTTTCTCTCCATCTCCACTAGCTCAAGCATCACCGGCGTCTCCATTGTCTCCGGCGAACTCCAAGCTTTCCGGTTAGATGTATCGTCGCTCACAACTCTCCAGTCCTTACAAGCACTTGGGTTCACTCTCCAACGGGTTCCTCTACGTGATAGTGGTTCCCGTTTGTCGCCTGACCAACTTTTCTAGTCATCGTCTCCGACAACTTCACCAGAGCTCCGGCGATCGAATTTTGGCCATCTAGGAAACGGTAAAAACTTTGGCTAGCTAACCTCTCTAAGATTTGGTCAATTAATGGTAGGGAAAATTGTCCTTTCGGGTGATGGAATTCAACTTTCTATTGTTATTGCACACGTGCCACCCATTAGTGGTGCGTGTGGAAACCATCTCTCCTTTCTCATTTTCCACAACAGTGATGCTAGTCTTCTTTGGCACCACCTACGTAGGGCTCACCCACTTGCCCTAAGCTTATTCATTTACTCACTTTGTGCGCTAGTTCAGATCTGCACCAATTGAGGCCCATTATCAAGCAATCAAGTAGATAATAAGGTATATCAAATGGACTTTACATCATGGAATGTGCATAATCTCTCCCAATCTTCAGCCAGCCTATGTGGCTTCTCAGATAAGATTTTTTTTAGGGTGGCTACCCACCCACCATTCCACCACTAGATACTGCATTTATCTGGGTTCGAACTGCATCTCCTAGATATCTAAGAAGTAGCCTATAGTGGCTAGATCCACTGCTGAAGTGGAATATGGGGCACTTGCATGTGCAACAATTGAAGACATTGGGGTGTACCTCAAAAAGCCACCTTATACTCTTTCAAAAAAACAGAAATGCTCCTTTATCTTATAGTCAATCCAATGATACATGCACGAACTAAACACATAGATTGATTATTACTGTCACGCCCCCAGAATGCAATCCGGGGTTAAGCGTGAGATTAGGGCCAATTAAGACTTTTTCAATATTAATCAAATGTAACTTGGCCCCAATCGTGTTCCAACTGGATCGAAGACTGCTGTGAGGTGTAAACATTTCCTAAAACATAAATAACAAATAGCGAAAGCTTTGTAGATGCAAGTGGTATCTCAAGACTATATAGTTTAGAGCAAATGCTGAATATCATAACTAGAGTTTAAGTTTAAGACTGTTGACAAAATATTAGTTACACATTAGGCCACACCAAAAACCTGGGCGTAATCAAAATGATAAAAGAACCAAAAGATGAAACTAAACATATATATCATGAAGGCACTCGTGTACGGGGTCGATACGACTAGACAATGCCGTCCGTACTATACTCTACGGAGTCATCGGGCTGATCTGCCTGAACTTCCTCCGTCGTTTCCTCCTCGTAGAAGATGGGCTCAGGTACCTATGCACCAAGAGTAGCATCATCAGACACGAAGGTCGACAAGCAATATGTATAAAACATCAACAGATATATGCGGGATGAATCAGAGTAGACGATAGACAAGATCATAAGAAATGGATTAGCATTCGAAAGTAAGTAATGCACATCATTCGAATCATAAACAAACTAATAAAACATCTAACAAATAGGCAATCCACATATGCTAATCACCACGGGATAGTTCAACATCGCCCTCTAGGCTCAACATGAGAGCTGTGGTAGAGATAAGCAAACGGCACGGGATAAAAACCCGACAATCAATCAAATTGATACCCTTCAAAACCAAACTTCAAACTTCTTTTCAAAATGGGTATCCAATGGTGTACATCCATCTAAAATATAAAAATATCCGAACTGCAAACGGCCAGCGCCCACAGGTGGTGCCCCAGCTGTGTTGGATGTTAACGGCTGAATTGTGCCCGACACAAAGATTCCTAAACAAACAATAGTGAAGGACTAGGCTTTCTTGTATGAACAAGATTCAGTAACCAAAAAGAGAAACTACTTTTCCATTATCAAATCCAAATCATCAAACTTATTCAAAGACATCAACATTAACTAATTCTGAACAAACTTTACAATCAAAGCCGCCTAGCCACAACACTTCCATCAAACTTTAGAATGAACGAAACATCAAAAGGGATATTAAGTTCATCATCTAAGTTCTTCATATGATCCCATACAAATAAAAACAAACGAAGCTAATGAACATAGAAATTTCATGTAGAAGGTACCAGATGGTACAATTCGGAATCATAAGCGATAGTCAATTCAATCCTAAGTACAAAGTAAATCCTAAAGCATCGCACATTCCTAATCAGTCAACAAAGGGATTAAGGTCCACGATACTCGGACGAACAGTCTTCGTGCATAGATTTAAAGAAGGGTATCATGTTGTCCCGTACCGTTTAAGATTGAATTAGAATGGATCCCGATGCAACCAGAATAACCATGAGGAACGTCGGCTTAAAACATCCTCGTATATAGTCAAATTAGACCAAAATGGGTAGCCAAGGTTCCAATAAAGTCAATCTAAAAATGGGTGAAAAAGTCTATTAAAAAAGGGAAATCCCAGTTCTCCCGGTCGACCCCGCCCCCACGCGATCGACCCCATCCAAAGAAGTCTCGGTCGGCCGAGTGGCTGACCTGCTTCATGCCCGGTCGGCCTAACCCAGGCCGGTCGACCGGCAGTTGTAACCCAAAATCCGTGAACAATAAAATGGTCAGGTTCTAGAGAACCTGACCCTGTGTCGTTGGTCGACCGAGGCCCCTGGCCGATGGACTCAACTCACAAAAACTCATAATCTCAAATAAACCCCTCCAAATTTTCCGAAATAGCAAACCACCCCCCTACAGTATCCAAACGAACTCGGACTCGCGCGACACTTCGCACGCATGATCTATATGATAAACCCTACTCGCTAAGACTCTAAACGCACTTACTAACTAATCAAGCAATTAATTAGTATTAATAGGGAATTAAGGGGTGTTACAATTACTTTGTACGAGAAAAAGTTGTAATCGGAGCAATCCTAACCTAGTTTGTCTCCTCCCACGTGGAAGTCCGATATCCCCAAAATCACCAAGATAATCTTTTGGAATTTGAGACACAAACCAGTAGTTCACACTCCAGCTTGGGGAGAGTGATGGAGATAGTGAGCCATGGGTTGATGGATGGTCCACGTATATATAGATAATTATTATATTATTTAATCAATAATGACTATATTATATAATGGGAAATTCTATTTGCACCCACATGCTTTTTTGAGCCCACCCACTTTCTGAGCTCACCACACCTAAAAATAAAATAAAATAACCCATTTTTGCGTAACCCACCCCAACAATAACCAAACACCCTATTCTCCTCTTCTCTCCTCTCCCCTCCTCTTCCATTCTCCTCACCGGTGAGCTCTCGTCTCTTCTCCCTCCGGTGAGCTCCCTTCTCTTCTCCTCTCCTCTCCTATTCTCCTTCCCTCCCACCAACTGCGACCGAACCCAGATGTCCGCCCCATCACCGACGACCGTCTCTCCCTCCGACGAGCTCACTTCTTTGCCACGCCATCAACAACGATCATCTCTCCGTCCGGCGAGCTCCGCTATCCACCCCACCCATGGTTTAAAATTGCGGTTTCGGTCGCGGTATCGGCCGGGCCGGAAAACCAATATGTTATTGTTATCGGTCGCGGCTATCGGCCCGTTACGGTCGTCACGGTCTGAATTTATTTTTAATCCAAAACAATTCGCAAAAACATCCAAAAAATCCAGAATATTAGAAAACGCTGGAAAAAAAATGCTTTTTTCCATTTGTAAAAGTAATAAATCAAAATATTGGTGCTCCTTAGTCATGACATCCTTTATCGTTATTTAGTTTTAAAAAATAGTTATATTAAGTTTAGTGTATCATATTTGGTCCCATTTATGTAGTTTTATAAATCAATTAATGTAGTACTTCATATATAAAATCCAAACCAATTTAAGTAACTATCAATTTGACGAGACCATAACTCAAATAAAACTTACCCCATATTGGATTGACCACTATGCAATTGGCCATTTCTTAAAATTTTATTCACATATTTTTTTAGGTGATTAATCAAATCATTGCTTAAGTCTAATTTGATTAAAATTTCTTGAAGGCCCATTTAATAAGGGGCATATAATTTGAATAGTTTTGTGGAATACTATTGATATCCAAACCATTCAATAAAAATAGCATTTAATTCTATGAGTATGTTGGCCCAGGTTTTATAGTTTAAACCCAGATTGAAACTTGGCCCAACTGATCAAACTTGGCCCACATTTTAAAATCTGTATATTGAGAATGGAAAATGAAACCCTAGAAGGGTGATTTTTCCACCGTTCTCACTTCTCACTCCTCTGTACCGAAAAAGAAAAATGGTGGGGGAAAACAAAAAGGGAAAGAGGGAAAGAGGGAAGAAGAGAGGAGAGGAAGAAGAAGAGGAAACAAGGAGAGGAGGAACGGAAGAAAGGGGAGGAAGAAGAAAAGGAAATAAGAAGGAGATGAGAAGGAAGAAGAAGATAACGAAGAAGAGAGGAAATAGAGTGAGGCCGCAACTCTGGTGACGACGCCTGCAGCTCTGGGGAAGGTATTGTGCACGTCGATGGAGCTCCAATCCAGCAGGTTCCAACCTCCTCCTCCTCCTCCTCCTCCTCCTCCTCTCTCTCTCTCTCTCTCTCTCTCTCTCTCTCTCTGTTTCTTTGTCTCTTCCCACTTTTTTGTTGTTTTTTCTACAACAACCACAAATGCAACTACAATTAAACTTTTTCATTTTTCTCCATTGTAGTGGTGTTCTTTGTTTTCCCTTCCTCCCCCTCTCTGTGCCTTTTTTTTTCAGTCGTATCGGCCGTTACGATCGATACTTCTAAAATATTGGCTGTTACGACCGATATTTTGAAAAAATATCAGACGTGGCGGTCGATATTTTGGCGATACGGATCGATACGATACCGAGACCGATATCTCAGTAAGATATCGTCTCGGTATGGGCCGATACCGGTACGTATAGGCCGATACATGCCGGCATTGGACGATATTTTAAGTCGTGGCCCCACCATCATCGGTGACCATCTTCTCCCCTTTCATCACATGTATCGCTCGCTGGTAGGGTGCACAGAGTTTCAGGGCCGTGCATCGCTGTGAAACCCCGTGCATATATCATGTGCACGTGAGATATGCACATGATTTCACAGTCGTGCACTTGCAGAGAAGATGAAGCTCGTGGGTATTTTTGTCATTTCATACAGGTATTTTGGTAATAATTTTTTTTAAAAGGTGGGTGTGCTCAGTTATTTTTCAATGGTGCAAATAGAATTTCCCTTATTTAATAGATATTCTAGTGCATAGACCCATTTCTTAGTGCAGGAATCCATCCATAGACCCTAACCCATGAACGGATTAATGGATTAGCATGTTCTAAAAAAAAACTCATGCTACCCTATCAGGAAAAAGCTACAATACAACGGCGCTGGATCATAGTCATATGGGCGGGGCCCACCTTTAAGAAATTCAATCCGTTCATTGGTTCTAGCACCCATTGTGGTATATAGTTATAAAATATTATTCAAATCAGCAATATTCACACCATTGGATTAACTAAATCCCGAACACATGATTCAACTTAATCTACTTTCCCTCTCTTTCCTAATGGAAAGAAAAGATGGGCACATTTTTTAAATCAACCGGTCAATCTAACGGTAGGCCCTAGAAAATACACTTTGAAGTTACTTTTTCAAAGAACAGGTTGGGCGTAAAAGATGATGAATGGATTGGATTTCTTAAAGATGGCCCCATCCATTTACATATGCCACCCCTGTATTGTAGCAAAGCCCTATCTATCATTATTCATTATTTATTGGTTTAGAGTGAGTATATTTATTGAGATCCATTAATACATTATTCGATGACACGGATTGATCTATTAATCTGTGCACATGCCAAGTTAATTTGATTCATTTATGTAATGAATTATCACAAATAATGGATCCATTATTCAAGAATTCAGTGTAAAGTATTTTTTCTTAAATCCAAATAAGCAAGAATTTAATAATCTCGTACATGGATTAGTGCACCATACTGAAAAAATGAGATAAGGAAATTGTGCCGATTCAAATGTGGGAACTGACCTCAGTGGTGGAATAAAGTTGCAGAGTAGCTGTAGCTTCAATAAATTAGGACCCATGTTATAGAAGTGATGAAAATTGAAAGAGCAGCTGCTGCTGGAATATTCACCTTTTTCGCACCTACTGCATTTCTATATTAGAATCTCTTTGCAGACTGACAATCAAGATGTTGAGATTATCCCATGAAAGATACATGAGGACCAAGAAGATTGCATATCCTCGTGTTTTGTACAGTCTCATTGCATAACCTTGATGAAACAATATTCATATGTTTCAACAAACTAGGGGTTCCGACTTGATTTTAGAAAAATAAAAAAAGATATTTTATAGGAGAAAATTTACAATTGACGGCTGACACATTGAGCTTACTTTGCGCCACGTGGGAATAGCACAACGAAATTTGAATTATCATTTATTTATTTATATAATTGTTGATCTCTAGTATTATTGAAGATTTGTTGGATTTCTTGAAAAAAAAAATTTTTCTTACGAGATTTTCCTCCTGAGAATCAGATCCTTTATTTTAGCTAAGTGCAGATGTCAGTGATTTTCCCAACGCATTACACAGAAGGCTTTTCATATTGGACAGAGGAATATTGTGGACAATTGGGCCCATGGCTTTTCATGCTCATCCCATCCACCCTTTTTTTGTTTTGGTAAAACATCCCATCCTCCCTTGAAAAGGTCTAATCCCATTCTTACACAACAAGTGGTGAGAGGAGGGAAAGTGTCCACAAACAAAATGGGCCTTTGATGGATGACAATTCACATCATGTGTCGGGGTGTGTATATATATATACACACACATAATTTGAGTAAGTTTACAGGTCCTGTAATCTGAGCAAGGAATGTTGGGTGGGGTTCATCTCTAGCCAGGTGCACCATTTATATACCTGACCGAAATTTCATCCATTTTCATCTTTACATAGAATACTTTAAAATAACCGATGATGTAGGTGGCCTGAGGACCATCTAATTTACAAAGACAATGCTATCCACTAACATTTTATAATCTATCAAGATGAAAAGAATGCAATTCTAGGGATAAGAAATATTGCATGTCTTTTGATGATGAAAGTGTTGGAATTCCTGAATGTGGCCCAACGACCACATGTCCAATATTGTGTGGGGTCCACTTATGTGAGATGCGTGTATGTCAGTGAATTCATTTAGATTAAGACTCTTTTTATGAGATGTTTGGAATTGAGAAGGTTGCTGAAAACTAGGACTCCTATTGCATAAAAGAAGGCTAGCATAATAATCCGTGTTCAGCACAGGTATGACCAGCATATTTGTATAATAAAAAATAGCCGTAAATTATAGAAAGAGAATTTAAGAATAAAAAGTTATCACGAAAGTACCTATTTATGTAATCTAAAAGCTAATGAGATAAGAAGGAAATAGAAGAATTGGAGGAAAAAAAGGAAATGATAGAGTTTTGAATAAAAATGGGGGTATTTCGAAGTTTCAAAAGTGAAAAAGTAGGAGCAAAGGTGATAGGTGGTTCAAAGGTAGTTAATTGTATTAGGTAACTGTGGAGAAAACTGAAAAGATTCAAAATCGTAACTGACAGTCAAAATTCAATCCAAAAACCTCTTAGCTTAATATATTATGATGGATTTGATAAATCCCTAATTAAAGTAGAATTCTATGTTGGGAGTAAATTAAATTGGAATAAATTCTATATAAGGGTTTTAGGGGTTACATCTCTCTACTATGAAAATTTTAAAATACCGATTAATCTCAACATACTGCTATAAGTCACGTGCAGAAACTTTATTTGTCAATTTGTGTAGGAAATCATCTATCAACTCAAATGCTTAAATTGATAGGTGGAAGGCCTGTATATGAAGCCTTATCCAACTCTATACTTAGAAGACATGAGATGCGGGACTTTGCAACAATGTGAGATAATGTTTTAAATGTTGGAAAAGTATTTTCCTGCTATGTGCATCCACATCCATTGGTTTCAATTTAGAGAAGTAATGGGGCACATGTGACATGACGCAAAAGCAAGGGTTGTTGGAAAAGTAATTTCCTGCGATGTGCATCCACATCCATTGGTTTCAATTTAGAGAAGTAATGGGGCACATGTGAAATGACGCAAAAACAAGGGTTGAAGTTGGAGTTAAAAGTCCCAACTACTTTCAAGGTGGTAAAAAAAAGGGGCATTCGGCGACAGGTCCCTCAACATTACACTTTATGGCTTTAGATCCACAAAAAAAAGTCATAGAGCCAAAGGTCCCTCTCACACTTATTCACGCCTAAAATGTCTAATTTACCCTTTCTTCAAATCATAACCAATCCCATGATTGGTGGGATACCATGATTGGTGGGATATCCCATTAATAATGGCCAACTAACATTTAATTGCCCACGATTAATGGAATCCCCAGATTTTCAAATAAATTCTAAAAACACACAAATAAAATTCAAAATAAACAAAATAAATTTTAAAAAATTAAATAATTTCGAAAAATGCAATAAGTTTAAAAAAAAGGCAATATATAATCAAATAACGCAAATAAATTTAAAAAGATGCAAATAAATTTCAAAATATCCAAATAATTTTCAGAAAATATAAATAAATTTCAAAAGACTCAAATAAATCTCAAAAGATCCAAATAAAATTTAAAAAAATGTAAATAAATTTAAAATAACGAAAATAGATTTTAAAAAATGCAATAATCTTAAAAATGCAATAAATTTAAAAATATACAAATAAATATCAAAAGACGCAAATAAACTTAAAAAACGCATATAGATTTCAAAAAACGTAACTAAATTTGCTAAAAAACTCAGATAAATTTTAAAAAAAATTCAGATAAATTTACGAAAACAGAAAGAAGTATGACAGAAAACAGATAAATATGAACAACACTCGGTTAAATTGGACAAAAACTCAGATAATTTTGAACAAAAATCAGATAAATTTACCAAAAATAGAAATAAATATGACAGAAAACAGATAAATTTGAACAACACGCAGATAAATTTGACAAAAAATCATATAAATTTGAACAAAACTCAGATAAATTTACCAAAAACAGAAATAAATATAACAGAAAACAGATAAATTCGAACAACACTCAGATAAATTGACAAAAACTCAGATACATTTGAACAAAATTTAGATAAATTTACCAAAAAGACAGATAAATTTCATGAAGACTGATAAATATTTGTCAAAAACGATATAACAATCATGTTGCCTTCAGTCGATGTGAGTCTGTAGGAAGAACCGAAGCGCAAATCGGAGTCCGGATGACCCCTGACTGTGGTTGCTGGGCTTACTGCTGCAAACGGGTCAGAACTGACCCGAACCTGAGCCTGGCCTGGTGCCTGACCCAACTGGGTCATCTTCCCAGTTGTGTTTCTGCAACAGAAACTCGTTCTGTTTTGTAAACAAAACGTAGGATGCTTTCGTCTCCTTCTCCGGTTAAGCCAACAACGACGGATCTCTTGTATCCACACCGGTGATGGTGTGCGTAATTCCGTCGACGAAAACAAGGAGGACGGATTGATGGCTGGGTAGCAATCTGCGCTCTGTAACTCCGATCTTGATGGCGGAAAACAGCAGCGTGTACATCTCTGGTTCCTGCTCCGGTGGGATGACAGCGGACGGCGACGGGCAGCGGAAGGCAAGCTTCAGTCGTCTTCTTCCCGCAACGACCAGACCAGGATTTCTAACGTGGCCCACCTGATTGATAGAACACCTCTGATCGTGTTTTCTTCCCCGGCGATGGCAGGATCACCTTCGTTTTTTTCTTTCCCTGCTTCCGGCGATGGTCGATCCTAACAATAGCAAGTCCAGATCCTCGTGCTTCTTCTTCTTCTCCGGCAACTATCAGTCCAAGTGATCAAACCTCTGATCGTTTTTTCTTCCCAGGCGATGGCAGGATCATCTTCATTTTTTCCTTTCCCTGCTTCCGGCGATGGTCAATCCTAACAATAGCAAGTCTGGATCCTCTTGCTTCTTCTTCTTCTCCGGCAACTATCAGTCCAAGTGATAAAACCCGATCCATAGTAAACCAACAGAGATCTCTCTGTTTTTTCTGCAACATGAACAGGGCGCTCGCCGCCCTTCTCCTTTTTGTGGCCCACCGAGATCAGTTTCGATCTCCTTCTGCAAGTATAGACGGCGCAGCACACATGCGAGGATCGACCTAGGATAAAGAATGAGAGAGAAGAACGACGAGGGATAATGAAATATTTGAAAATTTAAATTTTAAAAATTTATGCCTAAAATGGTTGGAAGGGCAATTTAGTCCTAAAAAATGAGAACATGTGGATGCAGGGACTTATGGCTGCAAACAGTCTAGCTAAGTGGACCATAGGCCTTAATAAGTTTTTCCTTGGACTGGAGGCTTGATACATTTACTTATAGGGACCTTTCGCTAATTTTGCCTAAAAAAAAGGCCATAGAAAGACTGAAGAGAGAAACGAGCAAAACTTTTCAAGGTGCATAATAATGAATATGGTATTATAATACATACATGCCTTTTTTTCCATTTATCCAATACACAAAAGATAAAAGTTCCTTTTAAAATGCGGGCTTGTCTATGGTGCAGTGCACCATAGGATGATACATCCCGAGTACTCTCTAATATAGGTTTGTTACCTCATCTCGTTGGAAGCACCTCTCTCGATATCTTCCTTCACAGCAATTCAAGGATCTCTCGATATCGTCCTTCACAGCAATTCAAGGAATTATTTTTATTTTTTTCCCAAAACTACCTTTGCCAATTTCCAAGCAAATTATTTTTCAATACTACCCGGCCCCTTATAAATTCTCAACCCACTCTAAATCAATGGATCCCATGTCTAAAACACCAATATGCTTGCTATTTTTTTTTTTTATACTTTTAGAGTTGCGCCTACCAATTAACATAGGCAATGTTCTTCTGCAAGCAGAGTGCATGTAAGTGCAAAAAAATGTAACTCACAAGATTAGGGGGTGCCTGATAGGACTTAGGACTGGTGAAAATTAGCTGCTCTGATCCTAAAAGGGGGAGAGACAAACTGTCAGAGGACCCTGGCTGTGGCAGCGCGGGGCACTCCGATGCCTAAATTAGTATAAGAACTGAACAGTATGATGGAGATTTTTGGGGAAGAAGATGGCATACCAGCATGTGGTGTATTCGTTGGCCATACCTTGCTCTGGAGCTGTGGCTGAACTTATATAGAAGAAGAGAGGGGCAAGGAGGTGGTTGACTATCTTGTCATAGCCCACCTTGTCAGGTACTAGGGAGGTGCAGTCTCATCGTAGCCTACTTTGACATCAATGACAGTCTCATCGTAGCCCACTTATCTCATCAGGCCATATCCTGGCGCTTTGGGAGTCATGGAAGCCGATTCTGTCAGAGATATGGGCGGCTTGTGATATCTTGTTGTACGTCCTGTGACGTGATTCACAGAATTTGTAAATGCTCAGATCTTTATTCACGGCAAGGCTCAGTATTTGTTACCGAGACCGAGGTGAGGCTAGAGACCGAGGTGAGGTTTAATGTTCTGGTCCCATGCTTATACCGAGACCGAAGTGAAGTTCTTATTCTTCCTGAGGCCGAGATGACACTTTATTTCCCGAGGTGGAACTCGTGTTTACCGAACTGGGACGAAACTGAGATGGGACTTATGGTGAATTGGAACATGTCACCGCTGCCGAACTGCCAAGTGGAAACTGAGATCAGGACAATGGACTTGCTTTTATAATAAAGCAAAGGTTGTCAGCACCAATGCATAAACAATTCCTTTTTACTTTCTTTAATAATATTTCTAGCAAAAGTTCCCTCATGCTCGGACTCACAAATTCTGTGAGGCCAAAGTGCCGAGATGAGACTCGTTACTGGCGCGCGGCCGAGATCAATGTTCCGAGTTGGGACCGTTGTGCCGAGACGGGACTCGTATGCCGAGACGAGACATATATGTACCGAGGCCGTGCTCCAGTTATCCCCCACACAAAGCCCCCCCAGCTTTTGACCTCTTGGAGTTTTACTAATTCGCTGAGGACGGAAGCTGAAATATCATGAGGACCTTTCTTCGTATTTACACCTGTTGCCGAGACCGAAATGGGACACACAACCGCGCCCAGCAGAGACTGATCAGGGACAAGCACATGGTTTAGAAATTGATAAAGAAAGGCACAGGTCTCAAAAATCGGCGCATAAAGAATCATAAAGAACTCATACGGACTTGCTTTTGAGTTCTTTAATAATATTCTCAACAAAAGTTCCCTCATGCTCGGACTCACGAGTTCTGTGAGGCCAAAGTACCGAGACCAGAGAAGCCTGTGTGTATGAACCTGAGGTCAGTCTCTGTGAGAAGCCTGGGTGTATGAATCCGAGGTCAGTCTCTGTAGCACTGGCCGAAGTGGAGATTCAGATGACTGATGGCGGTAGAGGACCATGCGATTAAGGCTGACAGCAGAGGACCGTGCAGTAGATGCCGAAATGGTAGTGTCTGAGTGGCTTCATGCCCGAGTGGTTGTGTACCGACTTCGAGGCAATCTCTTCATGCCGGGGTGGTGCTAAACCGACCGTGAGACAATCCCCACGGCGCTCTTACCGAGCTGCCGATGGTTAGCTGTGCCGTAGTGGCTTCATGCCCTGGTGGTTGTGTACCGACCTCGAGGCAATCCCCATGGCGCTCTTGCCGAGCTGCCGATGGTTAGTTGTGCCGTAATGGCTTCATGCTCGGGTGGTTGTGTACCGACCTCGAGGCAATCCCCATAGCGCTCTTGCCGAGCTGTCGATGGTTAGTTGTGCCGTAATGGCTTCATGCCTGGGTGGTTGTGTACCGACCTCGAGGCAATTCCCATGGCGCTCTTGTCAAACTGCCAATGGTTAGTTGTGCCGTAATGACTTCATGCCCGGGTGGTAACCGACCTCGAGGCAATCCCCATGGCGCTCTTGCCGAGCTGCCGATGGTTAGTTCTTTGGCCGCGAGTTGAGTGACAAGAAGGAAGACTGCTTTTGTTGATTCTTCAAATTTGTGTACAAGTCAGAAATAGAACTTTTTTCAGGTGCGACGCTTTCTACAGCCGCGGCAATTGTCGACCATCCATATCCTCAAGTCTATAAGCTGACGAGCCATCAAAGTTGAGTGAAGATAGGAGATATTTAGTAGCCCCCCAAGCTAGCTGGAGACTTCCGCCGAACTGGAGACATCTTCCGAGCCGGGGGTTTCTGCCAAGCTGGAGTCATCTGCCGAGCTGGTCATCTCTGCTGAGCTGGAGGCGGTCTCGTTGTCTTGGTGGGGGTCAAAATGTTCACGAGCTCGGGCTTCATCTGCTTCTTGCCTGACAAATTGGTTTATCCTGGCCATGAATGTTGTCACAGTGACCACGGGGTGTAGGACCAAGTCCTTCCGAAGCTCGTTGCCTGGCAGGAGGGCTTGTTGGAAAGACATGACTGCTATTTATTTTGAGGCGTCGTCGATCTAGCTGTAGACAGTGCAGAATCTTCTGGCGAACTTCGTGACATTCTCTGTGTGCTTTATTCTGAGGGCCATCAGGTCGGCGTGCGACCTCGGGATGGCTTTGTGAGCTTGGAACTTTGCCATGAAGGGATTCTGGAGCTGCTGCCAATTTGTGATTGATCCTTGCGGGAGTGCGCAAAACCACCTCAGGGGGAGGTCTCCGAGACTGGAAGAGAAGATTCTACAGTTCAGGTGACCGATGCTGCCCCATATTGACATTCTCTGAGTGAAGTGCCGGAGGTGTGCTGCTGGGTCCGAGGTCACGTCGTAGAGGACGAACCTCGGAACGCTGAAATCTTTAGGGAGGGAGAAATTATTGATTTCTAGAGAGAAGGGAGACGTGCCAAGATCAGAGTAGTAGGGGTCTGGCCGATCTCGGCTGAGATTGAGACCAGCTGTTTCCATGGTCTGCTGTACTATTCGCCCGACTCGTCGGTTGAGCCATTCTTTCATATTAGCATTGACTCCTGATCTCTGCCTTCGTTTCTTCGAAGTTGAAAGAGATTGGGAGGATGGAGTTGAGGTCGCCTCCCCTTCCTGTAGCTACTGCTGTAGTTGACGAATCAGTTTGTCCTACTCTTGGATGATAAGGCTTCGGGCCTTGACCCTCGCGAGAAGCGGATTGTTTTCGTCGTCCATCTGATGACAGAGTTTGCCTTGTTGAGGATTTTCCAGTTGAAGGCAGTCTCGTCGGGAGGGTGCTGTCACCCCCTTTGGAGATGGACCTGACTTAGAGTGTAAGTTTGCTGGCTCTTTCCCCTTTCTGGTTCTTCGATGCATGGTATTTGGGAAGATGACTTATTGTAGCCGTTTGCCACAGACGGCGCCAATTGTAAGTGCAAAAAATATAACTCACAAGATTAGGGGGTGCCTGATAGGACTTAGGACTGGTGGAAATTAGCTGCTCCGATCCTGAAAGGGGGAGAGACAAGCAGTCAGAGGACCCTGGCTGTGGTAGCGCAGGGCTCTCCGATGCCTAAGTTAGTATAAGAACTGAACAGTAGGATGAAGATTTTTGGGGAAGAAGATAGCGTACCAGCATGTGGTGTATTCGTTGGCCATGCCTTACTCTGGAGCTATGGATGAACTTATATAGAAGAAGAGACGGGGCAAGGAGGTGGTTGACTATCTTGTCATAGCCCACCTTATCAGGTACTAGGGAGGTGCAGTCCCATCGTAGCCTACTTTGACCTCAATGACAGTCTCATCGTAGCCCACTTATCTCATCAGGCCATATCCTAGCGCTTTGGGAGTCATGGAAGCCGCTTCTGTCAGAGATATGGGCGGCTTGTGATATCTTGTTGTACGTCCTGTGACGTGATTCACAGAATTTGTAAATGCTCAGATCTTTATTCACGGCAAGGCTCAGTATTTGTTACCGAGACCGAGGTGAGGTTTAATGTTCTGGTCCCATGCTTATACCGAGACCGAAGTGAAGTTCTTATTCTTCCTGAGGCCGAGATGACACTTTATTTCCCGAGGTGGAACTCGTGTTTACCGAAGTGGGACGAAACCGAGATGGGACTTATGGCGAATTGGAACATGTCACCGCTGCCGAACTGCCAAGTGGAAACTGAGATCGGGACAAGGGACCTGCTTTTATAATAAAGCAAAGGTTGTCAGCACCAATGCATAAACAATTCCTTTTTACTTTCTTTAATAATATTTCTAGCAAAAGTTCCCTCATGCTCGGACTCACAAATTCTGTGAGGCCAAAGTGCCGAGATGAGACTCGTTACTGGCGCGCGGCCGAGATCAATGTGCCGAGTTGGGACCGTTGTGCCGAGACGGGACTCGTATGCCGAGACGAGACATATATGTACCGAGGTCGTGCTCCGATTATCCCCCACACAGTGCATAACTCTCATTTTTTGGATATGTTTATCTCATGGTGGACTCATTATATAATCCATGGCCATGATTTCTTTAGAAGTTTTACTCAATCAAAGTTGGTCCCACTTAAAAATTCTCATATAATCTAACATTAGTCTCACAAATTCATAACCCTCTTTGAAGTGGCCCACTTATAAACAATTTGAATAAACCAAGATAAGTCACACCTTATTTTATGAGCTCCAATGAAATCCTATTCAATTGGCCAACTCATACAAAATCCAAACCAACCAAATAAATTACACTATATTTATGAGCTCATATCGAATTTCACTCAGTTTGAGTAGGATCCACCAAGAATCCTCACATGAATGTGATTTCATTGGAGCCCATAAAATAAGGTGTGATTTATCTTGGTTTATTTTAATCGTTTATAAGTGGGCCACATCAAAGAGGATTACGAATTTGTGAGACTAATGTTAAATTATATGAGAAATTTTAAGTGGGACCAACTTCGATTGGGTAAAACTTCTAATGAAATCATGGCCATGTATTATATAATGAGTCCACCATGAGATAAACTTATCTCCAAAATGAGAGTTATGCACTCTACTTGTAGAAGAACATTGCCTATGTCAATTGGTAGGCCAAACTCTAAAAGTAAAAAAAAAAATTAGCAAGCATATTGGTGTTTTAGATTTTAGACATGGGATCCAATTAATGATTTAGAGTGGGTTGAGAATTTATAAGGGGCCGGGGCCGGGACCCGGTAGTGTTGGAAAATAATTTTCTTGGAAATTGACAAGGATAGTTTTGGAAAAAAAATAAAAATAGTTGCTTGAATAACTGTGGTGCTTCCAATGAGATGAGGTGGCATACGTATATTGGAAAGTACCCGGGATGCATCATACTATGGTGCAGGGATGCTCCGCCATAGACAAGCCCAATGCGGGCTTGTCTAAGATGTATGTACCTTCCGCCACAAGTTTGGATTTTGGTGAAGCAGGTGCATAGATGTTGTAAGTGCAAAAATGATGACTCACAAGATTAGGGGTGCCTGATAGGACTTATCCAAAGGAAAGAAGATGATCAGCTGCCTCAAAGCCTGAAAGGGAAGTCAGAGGACCCAGGCCTGAGTGGCGCAAGGCTCTCCGATGCCTAAGTTAGTGTATGAACTAAGCAGAGGATGGAGATTTTTGGGGAAGAAGATGGGCATACCAGAATGGCGTATTCGTTGGCCCTCTTGCTTGTGAATTGTTCTTGTGTTTATATAGATGAAGAAAGGAGGCAAAGGGGTGCTTGTGAATTGTTCTTATGTTTATATAGAGGAAGAGAGGAGGCAAAGGGGTGGTTGACTGTCTTGTCATAGCCCACTCTATCAGGTACTAGGGAGGCACAGTCTCATCGTAGCCTACTTTTCTTTAATTGCAGTCCCATCGAGCTTGTCTTGTCCCATCTGGCCATATCCTGGCACCTTGGGAGCTGTGGACGGCGATCTGTCAGGAGATATGGGCTGAGCTCTTGTCTTGTCACACGTGCCGTAGCGTGCTTGAGCGTCCATGGGAGGACAGCTGTCAGTGCTCAGTATTTTTACTGAGCTGAGGCTCTTTGGCCGAGACGGAGTGTCTCGCCGAGGTGAGGACCTAACAGAGATGGAGGGTCCTGGCACTGTTGCCGAGGTGGAGGGGCCTGGCACTGTTGCCGAGTTGCGGAGCCGAGGTCGGGGACGACTTGGCTTGGCTAGAGACTTCTGGCAAAGGTGCCGAGATGGAGCACTAGGCCGAAGTGGGATGCTTTGGCCGAAGTGGATTCTGCCGAGGTGAAGTGCCTGGCTGAGATGGACCTAGCTGGGGCGGGAGCCCGAGATGGAGCATCTGGCCGGGACACTGATGAGTTCGGGAATTTTCCCACACAAAGCCCCCCAGCTTTTGAGCTCATTAGACTTATCTTTGAGGTCAAAAGCTAAGTATCATGGAGGACAACACTTGTGCCTTCGAGCTGTTTGTCGCTTGAGATTGGTGGTATTCAGTCAACTGATTCGTCACCAACTGAGAGACCGAGACATGACCAGCTGGCTCGTCACCAAAGGTGCCGTCTCGTTGGAAGTATTCTAGTGATGCTGCCGAGGGGGCCAGCATTACTGCCAACCTGGAAACTGGCACTGATGCCGAGCTGAGGACTGACACTGCTGCCGAGCTGGGTGCAGCTGAGAACCGAGATGTGCTCGCTGCCGAGACCAGCATGAGGCCGAGGAGGTGATGTGGAACAATCTCTTCGGCATTCTAGTTGAGCTGCCATTGGCTGAGGTGGAGACGTGGAGCAGTCTCTTTGGTCGAGGTGGAGGAGGCTGGACGGTACGCTAGAGCAGTCCTTTTGAGAAGCCTGGGTGCATGGACCCGAAGTTTTAGGAGCGACTAGGTGTATGAACCCTAAATCAGTCCCTGGGTGTGTGAACCCAAAGTTTAGGGAAGACTGGGTGTATGAACCCGAGGTCAGTCCCAGGGTGTATGAACCAAGGGCTTTAGGAGCGACTGGGTGTATGAACCCTAAGTCAGTCCATGGGCACGTGAACCCAAAGTTTAGGGAAGACTGGATGTGTGAATCCGAAGTCAGTCTCAAGGTGTATGAACCTAGGGTTTTAGGAGCGACTAGGTGTAAGAACCTTAAGTCAGTCCATGGGCGCGTGAACCCAAAGTTTAGGGAAGACTGGGTGTATGAACCCTAAGTCGGTCCCTTTGGCGATAGCCGAGATGGAGAAGCCTGGACGGTACGCCAGAGCAGTCTCTTTGGCACTGGCCGAGATGGAGAAGTCTGGACGGTACGCCAGAGCAATCTCTTTGGCACTGACCGAGACCAACATGAGGCCGAACCTGTGTGAAGTGCGTACCTAGCACGAGGGTGACACCAACATGAGGTCGTGAAATGCGGTCGAGACCAGCATGAGGCCGAAACCAGCGTGAGGCGAAAACCAGCACGTGGACGGGCCAGCATGAGGTCGTTTAATGCGGTCGAGACCAGCATGAGGCCGAAACCAACGTGAGGAGGAAACCAGCACGTGGACGGACCAGCATGAGGTCGTTTAATGCGGTCCAGACCAGCATGAGGCCAAAACCAGCATAAGGTGGAAACCAGCACGTGGACGGACCAGCATGAGGTCGTTTGGAGGCCAAGAAGCCTGGGTGTATCTACCCGAGGACTTCGTTGCCCTGTTGCCGAACGCGAGTCACTCCTGAGTGTATAAAACGACCCCAGGGTGAGCTCGGTAGCTTTGGATGACTGACGGCGGTAGAGGACCGTTTGATCAAGGTTGACAGCAGAGGACCGTGCCGTCGAAATGACGGTAGAGGGTCGTACGATCGAAGCTGACAGTAGAGGGTCGTGCCGGTGTCATCAAAGCTGACGGCGCCATCGAAGCTGATAGTAGAGGACCGTGCCGCCGAAATGACGGTAGAGGGTCGTGCGATCGAAGCTGACGGGCGGTCGAAGCTAACAGTAGAAGGTCGTGCCGGTGTCATCGAAGCTGACGGCGCCATCGAAGCTGACAGTAGAGGACCGTGCTGCCGAAATGACGGTAGAGGGTCGTGCGATCGAAGCTGATGGGCGGTCGAAGCTAACAGTATAAGGTCGTGCCGGTGTCATCGAAGCTGACAGTAGAGGACCATGCCGCCAAAATGACGGTAGAGGGTCGTGCGATCGAAGCTGACAGTAGAAGGTCGCGGCGGTGTCATCGAAGCTGACGGCGCCATCGAAGCTGACAGTAGAGGACCGTGTCGCCGAAATGATGGTAGAGGGTCGTGCGATCGAAGCTGACGGGCGGTCGAAGCTAAGTGATGACAGGAGACGTCTAGTTGCCTCCCAAACTGGAAGAGACTTCTGCAAAGCTGGGGGCTGCTAGCGAGCTGGTGACATCCGCCGAGCTGGAGACGTCCGCTGAGCTAGAAGCTATCTGGTCGCTTTCGTAAAGGTTGAACTACTCCTGGGCTCGAGCTTCGTCTGCTTCTTGCCTGACGAATCGGTTTATCCTGGTCATCAGTGCTGCCATAGTGACCATGGGATACATGGCCAAGTCCTTACGAAGCTCGTTGCCTGGTAGTAGGGCTTGTTGGAAAGACAGGACTGCTATTGCATCTGAGGCATTCTCGATCTGGCTGTAGACAACCCAGAACCGTTTGGCGAACTACGTGACGTTCTTGGTCTACTTCATTCTGAGGGCCATCAGGTCGGCGGCTGACCTGGGGATGACCCTGTGAACTTGGAACTTCGTCATGAAGGAACTACGGAGCTGCTGCCAACTTTTGATCGATCCTTAGGGGAGTACGCAGAACCATTTTAGGGGGAGGTCCCCGAGGCTGGAAGAGAAGACTCTGCAGTTTAGGTGGCCTGCACCGCCCCACACCGACATCCTCTGAGTGAAGTGCCGCAGGTGTGCTGTTGGGTCCGAGGTTCCATCATAAACGACGAACCTCGGGACTTTGAAATCTCCAAGAAGGGGGAAGCTTCTGAACTCTGGAGAGAAAGGAGATGCGCCGAAATCGTCAGAGTTCACCCAAACTTGAACGAAGCCGGCCATCTCCATGTGCTGTCGTACTGCTTGCTCTATGCGTCGATCAAGCCACTCTCTAGAGTCGTGGTTATTACCTGAGCTTTCGCCATGGGCCCGGTTGCTTCTATTGTCCTTCAGGGTGCGCCTTTTGGAAGGTAGAGTCGAGGTCGAATCCATAGAGGATGAACCCGATCGAGTATCCTGCTGTTGGACGCTTGCTGGGCCAGATCTTGCTCCTGACCTTTCCCGGCGGGGGACTGTCGGCAGCTGTGTCGACGGTGTCAGTGGTTCCTTTCCCTTTCTCGTTCTTCGAGGCATGGTGTTTGGGAAGATGACTTTTTATAGCCGTTTCCCACAGACGGCGCCAATTGTAAGTGCAAAAATGATGACTCACAAGATTAGGGGTGCCTGATAGGACTTATCCAAAGGAAAGAAGATGATCAGCTGCCTCAAAGCCTGAAAGGAAATAACAAACGGTCAGAGGACCCAGGCCTGAGTGGCGCAAGGCTCTCCGATGCCTAAGTTAGTATATGAACTAAGTAGGGGATGGAGATTTTGGGGAAGAAGATGGGCATACCAGAATGGTGTATTCGTTGGCCCTCTTGCTTGTGAATTGTTCATGTGTTTATATAGAGGAAGAGAGGAGGCAAAGGGGTGCTTGTGAATTGTTCTTGTGTTTATATAGAGGAAGAGAGGAGGCAAATGGGTGGTTGACTGTCTTGTCATAGCCCACTCTGTCAGGTACTAGGGAGGCGCAGTCCCATCGTAGCCTACTTTTCTTTAATTGCAGTCTCATCGAGCCTGTCCTGTCCCATCTGGCCATATCCACTACACCAAAATAGGATATTAGTAACGCTCAGGATTTTTGGTAAGTAACGGTTTTTAAGTGTAAATAGTTTCCTAACGTTTTATGGGCGTTAGCATTGGTTTTAAAGTGTTACTTAATTTAATAATTATTTTGTTCCACCATTAAGCGTTAAGAAAGCCTTAAAAAAGCGTTACTGTTTATTTTTGATGAACTGCGCACGAAAATCAATTTCGTTCCCACCATTTTTTCTTCTCTCCCGCGATCTGCACTCCCTCATTTCCCTCCCTCATTTCCCTCCCTCAGTCATTTCTTTCTTTCCCGCCTCTCATCTCCTCTCCTCTCCTCTCATCGCCATCGCCAACCTCATCTCCAGAACCCATCTCCTCTCATCCCTTTCTATCTCTCCCTCCCTCTCCAGACCTCTCCCAGGCGCACGACCAGAACCCATCTCCTCTCATCGCCAGCACTGTCAAGCTCACGAAGGAGCCCCAGCAGAGCCTTCATCTTCCTTCTCCGCCGCCGGACGCCTCCCCTGCGCCAGGTAAAATCCTCCCTTTCTTCTATGTTCTCTCTCTCTCCCTCGTTCCCCAACTCTCTGTTTCCTCTCTATGTTCATCTTGAAATTCCTCTCTGTTATCTCTCCCTCACGGAGGAGGAGGAGAACCAGAACAGGCCGATCATGAGTATGGGTGGTCCGTTACCAATCCCATCTCTTCATCATCTTCTTGTGAGATTGGGTTCGATGACGATGACTGGCTTTCAATTGATGTCAATAAATTCTTTGAAGATGAAGAATTCGTACGGATGTGGGTGGGTGCAGGTTCCGATCAACAATAATATTGATGATTGATGATCCAAGGCCAAGGGTACTCTGTTGCATTCCATTAATTTTCAGAAACCGAATTCCTCATGATCAGATTTGTCATTAATATTTGAGCAGATAATTTTCCTTTTTGTTTATTTTTAGGTGATTTTTGGGTTTTTCTTTTGTGAGTCTCATCATCATTCATTCAAATGTACGTAATTGGTTCTTCTTTTGTTAGTTATTTCTCTTAATAAATAAAGTTCAATTGATACAGTCTCTGACTTGTTAATTTATTGTTTATTTCTTTATTATTTCTTCATTATCATTAGAATAATTCCAAGGTCCCATGTCTTGGCCACTAGACCATGGGACCAGGCGATTGATCAACTCCCAGTTTTCAAAATAAAATCTATAATAATTGCTAGTACTAACTCTTCTTGAATTAGGGTCCATTGGATGATCGACCCATTATTTCCAATTCAAAATTTAAGGTAACGGCCACTAGCCTGTAGGTTGTTAGACCAAATTGGAACATTATTTAAAAAACTCAACTCCTTGACTCGGTTTCGAAGGTCATACTCATCTCATGAGGGAAATATAGGAATGGCCTCTTGGTAAAGCATATCTCCTTCCCATCCCCTCTCATCAAGGATAGGTTTGAACCTCCTTTCTTTTGGCAAGTGAATATGTATTTATTTTTATGAATATGCATGTGTTTTTATGGAACTGTAGCTTTGAAATGATTTCATTATTGTTTTAGATTTAATTGTCAAATGGTTTTGATTTATGGAAATTCTTATGAGGTTTCCAATGGCGATGGTCCTTTGGAGCCTTCTTTAGATGGTTTAGAATAATGCAGGGCTCAAGTATTTCACAATTCTTTTAGTAATACACATCACTTTAGGTGTTGTGTCTCATAAGAGTTTTGTCCATTTTAAATAGGTGGATCATGCTTAGGAAATAGACAAGCAGGTTTACTGAAAACAATTTCCCTCCTATAATATTAATGATTCCAATTTCGTAACATGCAAATTATATCACAATCTTAGGTATTACAAGGTTCTAATATCTGATTTCTCTTGTTTCCATTTATTTATTTATTTAGTTTCCAAGAGTGCTCTTGACTGTATACAGACAGGATCAATGTAATTTGGATAGAGAAATGTAATGATTTATGAAAGCTTTTGTTGCCCTAGGTTTGTGCAAGGGATGTGACCATGAGTCTATACTTTGGATCTTGACATGAGTCTACTATTATTTGGATGTAGAAATGTAATGATTTATGAAAGCTTTTGTTGGTCTATGTTTGTGCTTGACATTTATATTATTATTAGATTAGCCATGGTTATTTACTTCGTGGCTTTCCAAAGTAATGATTAGTAATGATTTATGAAAGCTTTTTGTGGCTTTCCCCTAGTTCCTTATTATAATTAACCCTGAGCTTTGAATATAAAGTGAAAGCCAAGCAGAAAACTTCTATACATATAAAATCTTAACACTAAGGCACTAATCTGTACAACTTGCTTTCTTACAGAAAAACTATTTAACTGATGCACTAATCTGTACAACTTATTTCATTTATGCAATTTACTCTCGTCCTTGTTTGACCAAAATAGATACCCATTAAGGATAACCCAAAATGCATATAGCTCAACTCGACAACTTATTATTGGGTTGCAACGAGAGTAATGAATCTTTTCATTAATTTTGCATAGTTAAATGCTATACAGAGTGAGTTAAAGTCATGTTTCTATGTTACTTACTACAAGGTAAGACTTTATGAAACATATTTTGAAGGAAACTTTAAGTTTACATTGTCTAATAGTCCGCAGTTAATTATTGGTTTGCATGTTTTGTTACATAATGAAGTTTGGTTAATTTGCTTTGATTTTGTTGTGTATGTTGTAGCTTCCCATCTCATTATAAATATAGAACCACGGGGCCCAATTGACTTTTGTTCTGTATCAATTGTACACTTTAATTTTCTTTACTTTTATTTGAATGAGGAATGAGAATGGAATGGAAGTTGTGGTAAGAGATGAAGCCCTAGCCATCTACCAGATCTGTTACAGTTATGAGAAACGGAATTGGAAAATGCGGTTTCTTGGAAAGTTGCTGGTTATGCACTCTGTTCGCTCTACTCCATAAAACATTAGTAAGCTATGATTCCTTGTTATAAGTGGTTACTGTTCGGGTGTCTTTATGTGGTTTTGATGTTTTAAGACTTTTTTTATAGGTTGTGTGATGTGATGTAGTTTGGACTATTACTACTAGTATAATAAACTTAAAATTGCCATACAAATTGGTTACTTATAGGGACTGAATTAATCCAAGAGTTGGTCTCACAATGAGTCCTCCTAGTTTGTGGATTAGGACCTTTTTTGTGGCCTTAAAACAGGATGTTCCAGAAGTTATGCAAATTCCTACATGGAATATTTTACTTTTGTGCTTCCTCTCATCGGGAATTCTACTTTTTCTGTCAATATGTTTTATCTTGATTCATTTTAAAGGAAACTTTTTAAAGACATTGACTGTTACAATTACTTATTTGTGTTTACTTGATGTGTTACCTACAGAATGTCTCAGCCGATTCTAAAAGAATGGATGAATGAAACAGATAGACTTGGGAGTGTGTACAGGCAGGGGGTTTCGGATTTTATTCTATTTGCTAGTGGCAGAGACCAAACATCGACCACGTGTCCTTGCCCTTGTAAAAAATGCCGAAATGGTAAAAGGTTTGCATATGATATAGTTAGAAAACATTTGATTCTATACGGTATAGAATCAACATATCGTGTATGGGCTTTACATGGCGAGAACCCATATAAGGATCGAATGGTAAACCAAGTTGAAAAGGAAAATAGTGAGGCAGAAGGACTAGGGATGGAGAATTTTGTTGATGTTGCTTATGGCGTGCATGAAGAGTTAGCAGATGATTTGAATGAAGGTGATGGAAGTCAGGCTGAAGATGTTGAACACCCTATTGTTCTAGAGCCTGATTTGGGTAAAAGGTACCATGAATATAAGAAAAAAGCAGAAGAAAAATTATATCCTTCATGTGAGGCTCCTGTAACAACTCTTTCTGCAATTGTAGACCTTCATAACTTGAAGAAGCAGTATAAATGGTCGGGAAATAGTGTGACTGCACTTTTGTCTCTGTTAAAAACATGGTTGCCAGACGGAAACACTTTGCCTTCTAAGTATCCTGTAATGAAGGCAATGTTAAAAGATCTGGGAATGAAAGCTGAGTGTATAGATGCATGCGAAAATAACTGTATGTTGTATTGGAAGACCAAAGCTGATTTAACGGTGTGTAGTCAATGTCAAACACCTAGATACAAAGTGAAGGAGGGGAAAATGGGGAAGAAAGAAACAAAAGAGGCGAGAAAAGTATTGAGACATTTTCCATTGATCCCAAGACTCAAAAGGCTGTACACAATACCATGGATAGCGCGTGAAATGACATGGCATGATAGAGCTACACCTTCTTGGAATTATATGCGGCATCCAATTGATTCGCTTCAGTGGAAGACATGTAAAGATGATTGGCCAGTTTTTGCTAAGGAAGGGCGTAATGTCTGGCTTGGAATTGCAACTGATGGATTCAATCCACGTGGAGTTCAATCCACTGGTTACAGTTGCTGGCCTGTTTACTTGGTGCCTTTTAATCTCCCACCGTCTTTGTGCATGAAATCTGAGTTCCATATGATGTCATTGTTAATACCTGGGCCGAAAGCGCCGAGTCAAAACATCGATGTATTCCTTCAACCGCTAGTTGAGGAGTTACAACAGTTATGGGAAGAAGGGGTTGCAGCTTATGACATGCACAAAAGAGAGCATTTTACCTTAAGGGCAATGTTGGTGTGGGGCATTCATGATTTTCCGGCATATGGCAACTTATCAGGCTGCGTAACACATGGTTACAAAGCTTGTCCTATTTGTGGTGATGAAACTCCGTCTATGCACCTTGGGAATGCGAGGAAGATCGTCTACACAAATTACCGCATGTTTCTTAAATCTGATCACCCGTTTAGGCAAGGCAAATACTTAGGGCTGAAGACAAAGGAGTTAAAACCCCCTCCAACAAGGTTAAAGGGAGAAGTGATTGAGAAAAAGCTAAGCCGTGTCCACTATGTACCTGGTAAAGTCTTAAAAGGTACCAAACGGAGTACTGATAATTTGGATGTGGTTGATAATGGAGATGATGAAGATGATGAAGATGATGAAGTTACTGAGGCATGGTATAAAAGGTCTATTCTTTTTGATTTGAAATACTGGCCGAAACATACAATTCGACATGTTATTGATGTGATGCACACTGAAAAGAATGTCGCAGAACACCTATTAAATGCAATTTTGGACAAGAAAGGAACAAAGGATACAGTACAGGCGCGGGAGGATTTAAGGAAAATGGGGATTCATAGTGGCCAGTGGATGCAAACAGACCCAATTACTGGGAGATCTGTAAAACCAAAGGCCCCATTTGTCTTGAATAAAGATGAGAAGTTAGAGTTCTGCAAAATTTTGAAAGACTTGAAGCTTCCTTTAGGGTTTTCCTCGAACCTAAAAAACATTGTCACTTTGAGTCCTCCTGGTTTGCTTACAATGAAATCACATGACTATCATGTGATTATGTGTTATTTGCTCCCGGTTTTGCTTCAACACGCTTATCCAAAACACCGTGACTTGCGAAGAGCTATTCACCAGATTAGCTTATTCTTTAACCTCCTTTGTTCGAAAGTCGTCATCAGACATGAAATTCAGGCTGCAAAATACATGGTTGCAGAGGCATTGTGTGTGTTGGAAAAATATTTTCCAACATCTTTTTTTGATATCAGCATCCACCTCATGGTTCATTTGGCTGATGAAGGGTTAATTTGTGGACCTGTTTATCCCAGATGGATGTTTCCGTTTGAACGGTATGTATAATTTCCTTTATTTTTTATTTGATTTTTAGCTGCAACTATGACGAAACAACGAAGTCCATTTTTTTATTTTTTTATTTAATAGGGCAATGAAGGAGTGCAAAAATATTCCTAGCAATAAACGATATGTCGAAGGCTCCATTGCAGAGTCCTATATTGTTTCTGAATCCGTTAGGTATGCTATGGAGTACATGCCAAATTCACGAGATGGAAACCACAAAGCTACCCGTGAGGCATTTCTAGATGAAGATGGCGAGTATAGTGATGAGGGGCCAATACTTGAGGGTAAAATTGTGACCCTAGGCAAGGAACAATGGATACAAATACGTAGATGGGTCCTTTTTCGACTAGACGTTGAAAAGCTTGATGAACACTACAGGTTTTATTTCTTGACACATTTGGCTTAAAAACTTACTACTCTAGAAAGTTGTAAATACTTGTGTCAAACTGTATGAACAATTTGCAGTGAGTATCGTGCCATGCAAGAAACTACTCGTGGTAAAAGAAAGGGAATACCAAAGACAGAAGTGGAGATACAGACTGAGTTCATTGCCTGGTTATATGACAAGGTATTGTTATATATATTATGCTTAATATGAATTTAAATCTAGTTGGTGATATCTTTCTAAATGGTGGTTTTTGTCATTTCACAGTTGTTGGCTGCAAAAGACACGGACTGTGACTTATGGCGATTTGTTGTGGGACCATTATTCAAAGCCAAAACATATAAAAAGTACCGTGTTAATGGTTTTGTGTTCTCTACTAGGTCGCATGACGAAACAGTTGCCACACAAGACAGTGGTGTTTGTATGAATGCAATCACTGCATTTACATCAAGTAGGAAGGACAAGAATCCCATTAATGCATCAACCAATTGGTATGGGGTTATTGAAGAGATAATAGAGTTGGACTATACAACCTTTCGTCATGTTGTCTTTTACTGCAATTGGGTGAGGGTGGAGGACAAGACCAATGGTTGTAAACTTTGTCCAGATTCTAATTTGGTGATGGTTAATCTCAATAGGCTGAAGAGTATCAATAATTCTTTTGATGAGCCGGTGATTCTTGCATCTGAGGCTAGTCAAGTATTTTACTCGAAGGATTTGAGAAATCCTAATTGGTGGGTAGTCATACATTCGCCTAGGCGATTGACAAGTGAAGTGGATGATCTAGAAGCACCAACTGTCTTCCAATCTATTCTCGACGACCAACCTAGTTTGGAGTCGTTGATGCAAAGTCTAACCTGATTGTAATAGTTGCACACTTTTAATAATTGGTGAGACGTACTTTTACATGCAAAATTTCTCATTTTCTACATTTACATATAAATATTCCTTTTCAGTTTGCTTTAGTTATAAGTTTCTCATGTAATAGTTTATACTAACAATCCTTTGTCAAATACTAGGCTATTTTACAATGGCATCAGGTCAATCACGCCTTATTGCTTCCCAACCTTCAAGTTCAGCGCCACTTCCATCTCATAATTCAACTTCGGGAGCCTCAACAGGAACCATTAGTAAGTTACCTATAGAGTTCAATGTGGACGGCATTGCCGTGGGTCCTAACCATGCCAAATGGAATTCTCGTGTTGGTTATTACGTTCGAGCTCGTATTCCAATTCATTACAAGGACTGGAGGAAAATAGATGGAAGCTTTAAAAATGATGTTTGGAATGAATTAATGGTAAGGTTTACATGTGCATTTGATGTTTTGGATACACATATCCGACATTTGCTTACGACTAATCTTTTTTCCTGAATATCTAATCTTTTTTACTTGTTGTATGTAGCAAGAATTTGAGCCTAATGTTCCCCAATCAGCGGCACGCCAAGCAGTAGAAAAGGACTTTCCTCAAAAGTTCAGATCAGCAAAGTATGCCTTACGGAAAGAGATTTTGAGAAAGTGCGGGGGTGTGGAAGAAGCTATTGCAGCATGCCCATTGGGTAAAGATCCAAATCATTGGGCAATGTTTGTTAGAAATGAGAGTACTGATGAAGTGAAAGTTAGAAATGCAAAGAATGCAGAGAATGCGAGAAAGAATAAATATCGGCATACTAATGGGCGGAGCACATACGCCCATATGTTGGATAAAATGGTAGGTGCATATTCTTGCATGTTTAAATTCTATTCTCTTTATCCCAACAACTACTAAAAATTGTTTTTGTAGGATAAAGAAGATCCTAGCAGAAAACATGGACGGGTAGATTGTTGGAAAAAAGGACATGAGCGCCGTGATGGGACTATATTGGAGAGTGCTCGCATTCATTACGTAAGTACTAAAAAAAGAAGATTAATTAATTTAATTTATATTACTACTCATATCATTGGTTGATAATATAGGAACAAGTTGAGGCTGCTCAAAAAAGGAGAAAAGAGGCAAGCTCGAACGGTGATTGTAGTGTATTTGAAGCAGACTTGGATAATGATGAATTGACTGAAGTCTTTGGGCCCGATAAAAGCAGTAGAACTCGTGGAATCAGCTCGACCAAGTCTAAGAACCAATTGCAACGTACAGCTATTTCAAAGGCGTTACTGCAACAAGCAAGCTCTTCATCCAATTCTGAGTTAAAAGGGGAATTGAATGAGATGAAGGCCTCTATAAGTAATGTCATGGGTGTGTTAACGGTGAGTTAAACTTGTGCCTCCTTGCATTTAATAACATTTATATATAACTAAATTTTATCTCCAATGTGTCAGGATGTACTTAAGCTCATAAAGAAAGATGGAATGTCGAGTGGTAAAGCCGTATGCGGGACAACACCACCCGAAACTGAAGTTGGTTCCAATTCAGTTTCCCGTCAGACTCAACGAAACTTAAAGGACATGTTTGACTCTGTGATTCCTGATCCTGGGACGCTTGGTTCTCCACCGAAAGTGACCTTACTAGATAGGAATGGTCTTGCGGTTGCTAAGGGTTATGTTATGACAGAGACAGCTGGAATTTGCCATGGCAGAAAAGTTCTCACAGGTGAAAAAAAAGTCTACATTGAGGAAGTCTTAGTTGGTGATGCTCTTGTTTACGACGGCCCCCAAGATGGAATAAGGTATTTAGATGGTTTTAGTGCAGGAGGGCCTGTGATTTGGCTAGAGTCAAGGATGGAAATCTCTTAACTTGTTTTTTTTTATATGTTTATTGACTTATTATGTTAAAGGACTTGCACTTATTTGCTAGTTTATGTTTTGAGTGCATTTTGCTTGATATGGATGTAAGAACTTAATACCTTGTTCATTTGGACACGTTTGCATGTTTTATATTTTCGAAATACTAATTTGGAATGCTTGCTTGTTTGAATATTCAGGTTCAATCATGTATTAACTCCGCCTGGTGATAATCAATATCATTGGTTTGATATTGGTTTCAACTGCTGGTCCCAAGCCCAGATAAAGGAGGAGGGAGGATGGTGGTGCCTTTGAGACATTTTATGTTATTTATCATTGATTTCTTATTGTTTTGTATTGTATTCTTGTCCTTTTTCACATGGTTCCTTCAGTCAGGAAGCCAAACTTCATCTTCATCAAAACCAGGCCAATGGAGAAAGGTATGAATTTTCTGATTTACAAAAATGTCTCCCAATTTTTTTAATCTGAACAGCTACTTTCTTAGTTATGTTTTGCTAATTGTCTCAGTATCTTAATTTCAGATGTCTCCCAATTTTATTCATCTGAACATGCACTTCTGTTTGGGCTGTGCAGAGTGGGTGTGTGCAGCAGGTGGGCTATCATGGCAGACAGTCTCATACATGGCAGAGTGGTGGGCAGATGTGTGGTTAGTGCAGGGTGTGTGCAGCTAGTGTAGAGGTGAGTGCAGGTGGGTGGTGCAGGGTGAGTGCAAGTGGGCAGCAGGTTTTGTGCAGCTGGTGCAGAGTGAGTGCAGGTGGGTGGGCTGTGCAGGGTGTGTGCAGCTGGTGTAGAGGTGAGTGCAGGTGGTGAGTGCAGTGTGTGTGCAGCTGGTGTAGAGGTGAGTGCAGGTGGGTGGTGCAGGGTGTGTGCAGCTGGTGTAGAGGTGAGTGCAGGTGGGTGGTGCAGGGTGTGTGCAGGTGGGTGGGCTGTGCAGGGTGTGTGCAGCTGGTGTAGAGTGAGTGCAGGTGGGTGGGCTGTGCATGGGTGTGTGCAGCTGGTGTAGAGTGAGTGCAGGTGGGTGGGCTGTGCAGGGTGTGTGCTTATTGGTGTAGAGGTGAGTGCAGGTGGTGAGATTAACAAGACTAACAGGGGTGAGATGAGTCCAGATGAACTGAAGGAAGAGCAGGTTGGTGCTCTATTTTGGTCTTTTGTTTATGTCTTATTTCAAGCGTTCTATGAGATGAGGTTTTAAAACTTCTTTGCAGGCAAAGGCAATGCAGGACCCAGAAATTCAGAATATTCTGTCTGACCCTGTAATGAGTCAGGTATGGTTTTTGAAGGCAAATGTAGGAAGTCCCATTGAGAGTTGGCAAGACAGTGCACAATCTACAATTGCAACTCTTGAGAAATCTATTACATGAATCCTTAGCATGCGTAGTTGCTTAGTGATATGTATAGAAACACTGACAAAAGGCTGGAACAGGATATTTACTACTGTTCTCACTAGAAATAGATTTAGGTTTTTTGTTGTCCTCAATAATTCACTGACAAGTAGGAGCTGGTTTTGTTGTGTGGTGCAGCAGGTGGGTATGCAGGTGGTGAGTGCAGGTGGTGCAGCAGGTGGGATGTGTTGGGTGGTGCAGTAGGTGGGCAGCAGGTGGGTGTGCAGGGGGGCTGTGCAGGTGTGCATAAACAATGGACAGCAGGTGGGCTGTGCAGGTGGGTGTGCTGGGTGGGCTGAGGTGGGTGGTGCAACAGGTGGGCAGCAGGTGGGTATGCTGGGGGGCTGTGCCTGTGCACGTGGGCTATGCAGGTGGGCTCTGCTGGGTGATATATCAGTGGGGCTGTGCTGGGTGGGCTGTGCAGGAGGGCTGTGCAGGTGGGTGTGCAGGAGGGCTGTGCAGGTGGGTGTGCAGGGGGGATGTGCTGGGGGGCTGTGCTGGGTGGGCTGTGTTGTGTGGTGCATCAGGTGGGTGTGCTTGGGTGCTGTGCAGGTGGTGTAGAGAATAAACTTGGGTGTGATATTTATCTAAAGAAGTTTGAGCAAGATTTAGAAACAATCGAGCTATTACAGCATGAGGGCCATGTTTCTGCATGGATACCACCTCCCCTGTTTTCAGACAGGCTGAATGTTGGGACTGGATCTAGGGAGTCACGCTTCTATGTTGCTGTGCAGATATTTGAGTCCAGGGTATATTTGAGTCCAGGGTCTTATTCTGAATTTTATTATCTCTCCCTCTCTCTCCGTATGTATTTGAGTCCAGGCCTCCAGGGTTCCTGACTTCATTTTTCTTATTTCCAGGGACTACCTATTCTGGATGATGGCAATAACCATGACTTCTTTTGTGCTTTACGACTGGCAATTGATGGTCAGCCATCATATCAGCAGAAGCTTTTACCACAGAGTGCAAGGACTAGATGTGTCAAACCATTGGTATCCAAGGCCAATGGGTTGAGTGAGGGCACTGTAAAGTGGAATGAACTTTTCATATTTGAAATTCCTAGAAAGGTAGTACCATATTTTAATTGATTTTTCATGTCATCGTCTTAGGTTTCCTTTTTTTTAAACGGGTCTTGGGTTTCCTTTACTCGGTACTTCTATTTGCAATGAACAAATCTTATTATAATGTATTGAATTTCTTTCTCTCCTCGGTGCTTACGTGATTTCTTTCAGTAATTACTAAAAACGCATTCATGAATTAATGAAAGTATATCAGTGAACTACATCCTGCTGTTTGCAAGTAGCTGTATTCTATGTTAGGTCATTCTAGAGTTGGCTTTGTTCTTAAAGAAAAAATCGTAAATCATTAACGCTCCCAACGCTGAGATGGGAATGAGAGTCCTAGATCCGGGAAACTCTTCCCTCCAGCCCATCCAACATATTATGCCCTCTTCTCTCTTCCCCTGCTCCCTCTCTTCTCTCCCCCACGCCCAGTGTTACTTGGTCAGGATTCTTGTATGTTAAGTCAATGCAGCAAGTACTTGAAATGGTGGCAGCAAAATCTGTGGCACTATTAGTTTTAGTTCTTTCAATGTCCTGCATTTTAACTTATTAGAATTTTAAATGAGGTTAGGTTCTGATGCAGTTAAAATGCTTGATTTGAAGAACTAGTTGGTTTTTATCTCACATTCACTGTTTGGTGGAAATGGAATTGAAGCTGCTTATTTCATTCATCAGCTCAGAGAATTCCAGAATCCATCTATTTATTACACTACAAACTATTAAAATGTTGGTCCCAGCTGTTGTTGATTTGCATCTCCTCATACACCAGGATAAGGGTGACAGCTGCACGTTAACAGCCACATTCGATGGGCCTATTGACTGTTCAGGTCGAGTCTCATAGAAAGGCAGCTGCAGCTACTGCTGCTGGTAAATTCAAAGATGAAATAATCCCTGTGGCCACAAAGGTGAGAATTATATTGCATTAGGAACCTAGTGAATATAAAATGTTATATTTCAATGTTTCCTTCATTTCTTTTGGGCTTTAAATTAACATTTTGCCGACCTTTTTTTATTATTTTTGCTTTATCTATAGATTGTAAATCCTAAATCTGGAGAGGAGAAAAGTGTCATAATTTCTGTGGATGATGGAATTCGACCAGACACAACATTATCAGTTTTACCACAGCTGAAACCTGCATTTAAGAAGGATGGGACTACCACAGCAGGTATCTGGAGAGGAGAAAAGTGTCATAGTTTTTAAGTAAAAGTTGTTTAGTGTTGTTTGGAATGTAGTTCTAAGCATATAACTGATCATTAAAATGAGCTCTTTATTGCATATTTTGTCAGGTAATGCTAGCCAAGTGAGTGATGGTGCTGGAGCTGTTCTACTAATGAGAAGATCCCTGGCATTACATAAAGGACTTCCCATTCTTGGTGTGTTCAGGTATATAATTTTTACACAGGAAAAATGAGAACTTGTTGCAGGTGGGTGTGCTGGGGGGCTGTGCTGGGTGGGATGTGCAGGTGTGCTGTGCAGGTGGGTGTGCCGGGGGCTGTGCAGGGTAAGCTGTGTTGGATGGTGCAGCAGGTGGGCAGCAGGTGGATGTGCAGGGGGGCTATGCAGGTGGTGCAGTAGGTGGGTGTGCTGGGGGGGCAGTGCAGGTGGTCCAGCATGTGGGTGTGCAGGTTGGTGTGCTGGGGGGCTGTGCTGGGTGGGCTGTGCAGGAGGGCTGTGCAGGTGGGTGTGCAGGAGGGCTGTGCAGGTGGGTGTGCAGGGGGGATGTGCTGGGGGGCTGTGCTGGGTGGGCTGTGTTGTGTGGTGCATCAGGTGGGTGTGCTGGGGGGCAGTGCAGGTGGTGCAGCATGTGGGTGTGCAGGTGGGTGTGCTAGGTGGGCTGTGCAGGAGTGCTGTGCAGGTGGGTGTGCAGGTGGCTGTGCAGGGTGGGATGTGTTGGGTGGTGCAGCAGGTGGGCAGCAGGTGGGTGTGCAGTGGGGATGTGCAGGTGGTGTAGCAGGTGGAAGTGCAGGTGGGCAGCAGATGGGTGTGCAGGTGGGCAGCAGGTGGGTGTGCAGGTGGGCATCAGGTAGGTGTGAAGGGGGGATGTGCAGGTGGGCTGTGCAGGTGGGTGTGCAGGTGGGTGTGCATAAACAATGGACAGCAGGTGGGCTGTGCAGATGGGTGTGCTGGGTGGGCTGTGCTGGGTGGTGCAGCAGGTGGGGCAGCAGGTGGATGTGCAGGGGGGGCAATGCAGGTGGTGCAGTAGGTGGGTGTGCTGGGGGGGGGGGGGGGGCAGTGCAGGTGGTCCAGCATGTGGGTGTGTAGGATGGTGTGCTGGGGGGCTGTGCTGGGTGGGCTGTGCAGGAGGGCTGTGCAGGTGGGTGTGCAGGAGGGCTGTGCAGGTGGGTGTGCAGGGGGGATGTGCTGGGGGGCTGTGCTGGGTGGGCTGTGTTGTGTGGTGCATCAGGTGGGTGTGCTGGGGGGCAGTGCAGGTGGTGCAGCATGTGGGTGTGCAGGTGGGTGTGCTAGGTGGGCTGTGCAGGAGTGCTGTGTAGGTGGGTGTGCAGGTGGCTGTGCAGGGTGGGATGTGTTGGGTGGTGCAGCAGGTGGGCAGCAGGTGGCTGTGCAGGGGGGATGTGCAGGTGGTGTAGCAGGTGGAAGTGCAGGTGGGCAGCAGGTGGGTGTGCAGGTGGGTGTGCAGGTGGGCAGCAGGTGGGTGTGCAGGTGGGCATCAGGTGGGTGTGCAGGGGGGATGTGCAGGTGGGCTGTGCAGGTGGGTGTGCAGGTGTGCATAAACAATGGACAGCAGGTGGGCTGTGCAGATGGGTGTGCTGGGTGGGCTGTGCTGGGTGGTGCAGCAGGTGGGCAGCAGGTGGGTGTGCTGGGGGGCTGTGCCTGTGCACGTGGGCTGTGCAGGTGGGCTCTGCTGGGTGGTGCAGCAGGTGGGTAGCGGGTTTTTCTTTTGTTTTTTGTTTTTTTTTTTTTTGTTTGTTTCTTTCCCCTTTACTTGCCAAAGTGAAGTAAACATTTAGCATATTTCAAGTAAGATCCCAACAAGGAAAGCAATTTAAAGAAGAGGGGATCAGAAATGTAACTCAGCTAACTATACTCTTGCTGAGCCTGAAGAGTCTATAATTCTGTCTTTGCATTCCACATTCCAAGTTTCCTCATGTTTATTGCTATTTATTTCTTTTAGTGATTGCATTAATAATGCATATTGTCTTCTCTTATATCAGCTCATATGCATTTGTTTGATATTTTGCATAAATGACAGGATCCTCCTCCAAACATTACAGGTGCCCCAACAGCAAGCCCGAATTCAGGTAACAACCCTAGCCTATGGGAAGAGAACCCGTTTTTGTATTGTTTAGTTTAGTTTTTGCTTCTTCTTGTTTTGGTGGTATTATCTTGTAACTTACCTTTCAAAAAAGAAAAAAAATCTCTTGTAACTTGTGAAGAAGACACTTAGTAGATGTCCTAAAATTGGCATGTGGAAAGAGAACCCGTTTTGGTAAAATACCATCATTTTTTTTTGTTGTGTATATCCTCAAATTAATACATTCAATAGTCTTTGATTTGTATATAGTATACTATGGTACCCATAATGTGTTTCCATTGTTCCACCCATCATTGTGTTTGTTCGATGATTTATTTATATATTTTCTTAAATGCAGCTTATTGACATGGAAAACATGTCCTTGTTTTGCTTGTAGATGGCCCGTTGAGATCACATACTAGCTCATAGCCCCAGGTTCCCCCTCAAGCTCCTCAGCCTACAACCATTAATTCTCACCAGTACTTCTGCTACCTCAGGCCCAACCTTGCTGCAATCCAGATTTCACTGGTCACATATGTTACTTGCTGTAGGATTGCTTGCTGCATCAGGCACTGGAACTGCTGTGCTATTTAAGGTATCAAGAGCAGTGTTCCCAAATCAGTTTTTGTACACATCATGTCCACTTAGTACTTCATATGATGTTGTTTACTATGAGCAATATCAGTTGCACCATCAAGATGTGCATGATTTTTAACTAGAATATGCACCTCTTTTCTTGCTTCTGTTTAACAAACATACTATTTGCTCCACTTAATATTACACATGACTTAATATTACACGCATAGGAGTTCTATGGATGATGAATTGTTGAGTAGTACGTAGTGACTATTTTGTTTGTCGTTATTGTTAAAGATGCTACTTGATGTCACACTATTCTGTTTCAAAGTCTATCCTTGGATTAATCTATGATATGACCTATTGGACTAAACTACTCAGATTTGTTTATTATTCTGCTGTGAACTCTCCATATTTTTTCTTTTTAAATTATAAGCTTTTAAATTATTTGATTAGATGTAAGTGTGAGACTTCTTGTTAATGTTTGAACCATGTAAAAGGGCATTTTTATATATGCAGCAGGTTCGGTATTTAGGGGTGGCTTTTGGATAATTTTTTTTTACTTATGAAACAGTTTTGTAACGGTTATAAACCGTTACAAATTTGTGCGAATAGCAACACTTAAAAAACGTTACAAAAGATTTCACAACCGTTAGGAATGTTATAAATCGGTAACACAAACTCGGCACGGAAAACCGTTACAAATTTTACAAAACCGTTACAAAAATTTAAGTGTAAAATACCGTTACAAAACCGTTACTTTTTTATTTAAAATTCTTAACACAAATGAGTATTAAAACCGTTACGAACTAATTTTAGTAACGGAAATAAAGCGTTACAATTAATGTGTTTGTAACGGTTTTTAACCGTTAGAAATGTTTATAACATATTAGAAACGCCCAAACTGTGACCCAGAAAAACCGTTACAAATTTTTTTAGTAACGGTTTTAAACCGTTAGGTATGTCCTGAAATGGTGTAGTGATCCTAGCGCCTTGGGAGCTGTGGACGGCGATCTGTCAGGAGATATGGGCTGAGCTCTTGTCTTGGCGCACGTGCCGTAGCGTGTTTGAGCGTCCATGGGAGGACAGCTGTCAGTGCTCAGTATTTTTACTGAGCTGAGGCTCTTTGGCCGAGACGGAGTGTCTCGCCGAGGTGAGGACCTGACAGAGATGGAGGATCCTGGCACTGTTGCCGAGGTGGAGGGGCCTGGCATTGTCGCCGAGCTGGGGAGCCGAGTTCGGGGACGACTTGGCTTGGCTAGAGACTTCTGGCAAAGGTGCCGAGATGGAGCACTAGGCCGAAGTGGGATGCTTTGGCCGAAGTGGATTCTGCCGAGGTGAAGTGCCTGGCTGAGATGGACCTAGCTGGTGCGGGAGCCCGAGATGGAGCATCTGGCCGGGACTCTCATGAGTTCGGGAATTTCCCCACACATATGTCAACAATGATAAATGACGAGCGTTCAATGATAAAACCATGTGTGATTTAAGACCCAATCAGAAATGGATTAAGAATTGTCCAATTTATGCTTATTAGAGTCCCATCTATAGTTCCTCCCAACCCAACTCCAGCATAAGATTTTCAAACGGGATCATAGGAAATTTTATTATTGCTTGATTTCCTCACAACTTGCATGACATGAACTGTAAAGAACCAAGAACCAAAATAAGGTTGCCAATATCCATGGTCAACCAATACAATCGTTCAGCTGCGTAGCTAGTCCAATGTGTGTGATATCTGTTCAAAAACGTTCACCTGATCATTCAAAAGGCATAAGTAAGCATCCACTCCTCCTTCCTCTTCACATGAAGACACAAGAATGAGCAAACCCTCCACAGGCAACAGAGCAGGAAGATAAGCACAGGGCCTCCCACTCCCAAAATCAACATCATCAAGCATTATCCTCAACCAGCTATCCACCTCCAAGTTAGGACACAGCGAATTCGCCGCTTCTGGCAACACTGAAACCATCCCAATATCTCCTTCCTCAACCTCGGACATTGCTCCAAAATCGATGAAGGACCGAAAATAGGCATCGTCAATCTTTGCCACAGCATTGTGGATGGCCTTCGCGACAACTTCGTAGCTATCCTTCAACAAGTCATCCACAGTCAAACATGGGCTCGCCCATAGAACCAAGTTGCCGAAATACTCAATTGGGACCGCTGGTTTTAACCTTGCCCGGCCATTCACTGCCACAATCGCTTTGGTGTGCTGGTTCCCGTCGAGCGTGCGAGCCAAGGTCATCTTCTTCCAAAGATGGGCCAGTAGGCACTCAAAAGTACTGTATGGGTGCGTAGGACTAGCACCCATTACATGTTTTTTGAGCTGTGTCAAGAACTTGGAGCTGAAATGAACAGCCAAATTGGCTATGGGGGATGGTGTAGTGACAAGTTCCTCTGTAAATTCAATCTCCTGGTGATCGAAATCGTAGTGAGGTGGATTTCTAGGGATGGAAATGGCAGCTCGATCATGATAAGGAAGAGGGTCGACTTCAAGGCCTCGAACCAATCTAGTCCAAGCATGCAAGAAGAATCCCATAGATTGGCCATCAGCCACCCTATGATGGGCACTTAGGCCGATCACCATACCACCGCAGGTAAAGCGATTGAGCTGAACTTGGAGCGGCTCATCAACATCATCTATGGGTTGGTAATACATGCTAAGATCCTTTGATGGGTCGAGAGGGAGATGCTCTTCTAATGTGTCTCTGATGCGGGTCTCGACAAGACGGATGCCCGCACTGTTCAGAAGGATGCAGGGGCGTGAATGGTTGTCGACGGTTAATCGTCCGGCCAGGTGTGGGAAGAGGTTTAGAGCTTTGGAGAGGCCTTCTTTCATGGATTCGTTGGTGGGCATGGATGGTTTGAAGGCGTAGAGGATGGGGATGTGAAGGTCTAAGGCAACACGATCAAAGATGGTAAGAGGGATCTGAGAATTGTGGAGAGCATGAGGAGGGGAAGAAGGAGATGGTGTGAAGATGGTGTTGGTGATGATCTCAATACTCATTTCTTCTCTTCTGAGTACAACTTCGATTGAGAGAGAGAAATTTCTGTTTCAATGATGATAGGAGCAAGGGAACTTATATCTTGTCGCAGACAGACAATGAATAGAAAACAGAGCATTGAAAACTTTTTTGACTGACAATGGCAACGTAGATGGGGCTCGCCTAGGGATGTAAATCACGCACGGCCCACTAATGACCGGGCACGACTCGCGGGCACGGCCCATGCCCACTTCTTTGGGGTCAGCCCAGCACGGCCCTGGTCGTGGCGTGCTGGGCCGTGACCCAGTCAGGCCTGGGCCATGCAGCCCGTGGGCCCACGGCTCCCCCTTCCCTTTTATTTATTTATTTTTAATTTTTTTTTTAAGTTGGACTTGGACGAATACGAATTTGGATTTAGACTCTTGGACCAATTTCATTAAAAAAAAAAAATTAAGAGAAATAAATAAGTAGCATAACACTAATGGTGTGGTCAAAATCCCAATAGGGTATACCGTATAGGCATCCCAGAATTAGAATCTTAGTTACAAAGATCATCATATGAACTTTGGTGGTGGTCTTTGGTGGATCCACTTGCTAAGATTCATTTAGCTTTAATAAATGTCCTCCTCATGAGGTTTCCCAGTTTTCTGGGTACCCTATATCTCAACATTTGGATCAGAAAAATGAAAATATTTTTTTATACGGGGCTATTTTTTGAGATTTCTTATGGGACTAAACACACGATATGACTTTGTTTCAAATCTTACTGCTAATTTCTAACAACCAATAAGACTTGACCTAGTCACATGTGATCACTGTCAGACCCACCCGAGTAATGTGTGATTGAACCTAGCCACTGATGTGAAAATAAATTCAACTGCAAGTGCACAGCTGTCTTGTCGAGACATTGGCAAGTACAGGTCGAACCCACAGGAAGCACTATTGAGATATCATTTTTTTTTAAATCTGATGTTTTTTTATCAATGATAATGAAAAGAGAGATAAAAAAAAAACAATAATAAGATTGAGAATTTCTAGATCTAAAGTGTAGAAATAAAATATGAGAAAAGGTAGATCAGAATATCGTGAATCATTTAAGTTGTCCCACCATCATTCTATGCAATCGATAAAATAAATTCGTCCAAAAAACCCTTCAAATCAGAAACAAATCAATGTTTCTGATTCGGATAATTTGTCTATCAAAAAGCACAATTTCTCACAATTTATTTAAGGAAAAAATTTCCTTCACCTAATGAAATTATGAACTTAACTAAATATTATATATTAATCAAAGATAGATTTTCAAAGAATTTTAATCTAAGAATAATCTATTAAGAAAACATACATGATTAAAGCATTATTCAAAAAAAAGAAATTGAATAACATAGGTTGTCAATGACAGAAGGTAGATTTATTATTATAATCAATACGCAAGAGTCAAAAATATCATATAGACTAACGATGAGAAACACTTAATTTCATTTGACACTGTGATCCAGAAATCTACTTCTCCATTGCAAAAGATGTGATTTTCATTGAGAAGCTTCATGGCAATTACAATTTACTTTCTTATCTTGGAAACGTTTACTTTCTTATCTTGAAATGGAAATGTGATGTCTTTCAAAATCCTCTGGAAATAATGTGAGCATGGGACCCTCCTGGACATCCCACATAAGTGGGCATTCTCACATGTGAATGTGTGGGACCTCTCACTTCTGGACTTTCCTGTGAATCAGCGAGTCCTGCCATTTTCTGCACATACTGATTAAACTAATCAAATGCTAAAGAGCCCACTTCAGGACAGAGTTTCACTCCAACTAGACTCTTGAAATAAAATACCAAATTTTTTTTACAGAAAATGTGTAAAAAATGCGAAAAATCCAAATTCTAGGTAAAGATGCACAAAATGGTGAAAATGAATGAAAATTGGTGCAATTTACCTAATTAAATTACTAAAATGCTACCAATTCATGAACTTAACAGCCACACTAACTCAGACCGAGTTGCATGTTGCACTAGTTACATGTAGCTGCAAAGTAGGCTGGAATTGGTCCAGTAAATGACTACATAGAGTTGGCGAGCCGGGCCTAGGCCAGGCCGTGCCGCCCGCGGGCCGGCAGCTCTGGCCCAGCGGGTGACCGCTGGGCCGGGCCGTGCAGGCCCCTTGACCAAGTCAACCTCCTTGTATTACTAATACTAGTGACCCAATTTGATAAATTGGGGGCACCATTTGATTGATGACGTGCAAGGAGCATGACTATATCCATTGACTGGAGTAACTGGTCACATGTGCATTGAAAATGATAAATATCACATGGGCCATACTCCATTTTGTTGGCACCTTACGGGGGCCATGTCAATAAGGGTGGTCTCCAATGCAAACACGGAAGAGGACCCCCCTCAGGCCCTCACATTTCCTAGCGCCTTGTTTTCATCCAATTGTAATATAATGAAAGAGGATTTTCCCCTCTGTATCCGTATGGAACAACACTGACATTACTCCTAATTCCATTTGTTCAAGAAAGTATCAAAAGAGAGAGTGAGATTTCTTTCCAAACCTAACTTAAGATTTGACCAAGTCCATCTAAGGATGCATCATCTTGTCCCACCATCTCTATCTTCATCCTCACCCTCAGATCATGCAACATGAACTAGTTGATATCAATCTCCGGTAGATGATCTCAAATCTAATAATTGAGTGCCTGATTGTAACGACACCCGACCCAATCTCCTAGTATGATATTGTCTGCTTTGGGCCCCCATAGGGTCATCCTCACAGGTTTGTTTCTGAGGCCCGTTAAGCCCCAAAACGCGTCATACTAAGTTAAGGAGGGCTCGCACATTTAAGTCCAGGTTCTGGGCGCTTCATGGGCGATGTGGGATCTTACATTGATCCTACCTGATACAAGGTTAGAATTAGCGCCGGTACCGACCCATTCTTCTGCAATCAAAGCTTCTGCATGGCCCCTTTCAGATCACTCTTTGGTTCTGTTTTGGGTAACCAAAACCGAAACTAACTGCTCACAATATGTTAAAACTCATTCCAACTAATAAGTCCTACAGGTAAAATACTTATAAGTCCTACAGCACAAACAAATATCTATAAGAGGCTTTGAAAATGGTATTCGTTTAAATTACAGCCGACATGACCTGCATAAAGTCCCTCAAAGTTGACATATACTGTATGGCTCCCTACCTCCTTGTGTGTCCTTTATAAACTACGTTAATAAAATGGATTTGATGATAGTGGATCTTATAAGTTACAAGGGCCAGAAATGTTATTGGAGGACCAAAAGACTATGATGATTCTACAATCTGCACCTCATTCTTAGGTGGCAATAAAACAAATTTTAAACTGCATGGTCATGAGACGATTTAGACTCGTAAAGATTTATATAATCTTTTGAATTAGAGTCCTGTGGAGTCCAAGTATGATATTGTTGGGCAATTCCTTTTTATTAAGAAGCAGCTTGAGTCTAGGTTGGGGATTAGATGTAAATGTAAACCTAATAGAGGATCAATTAGTCTATCGAGCCCGACTTGGTTCCCCGTGAAAGAAACTGCGATTCAGATTTGAACATCACTAAGGAAGGACGTCCATGGCTGATTTGTAATCAAAACAGGTTTTAAAAAATCTGATCTTGGCAGCATAAATCAGCCATGTTGATCGCATAATAACTCCATGAATTCATGACCAACAAGTGTATAATTAAAGGAGATTCAAGAAGACTATTACCTTGAAGATTTGTAGACTTCAAATCTCTGAAAAAATAAATCCAAAGGGCCGAACTCAGACTTGCAATAAGCAAACAACTTGCTGAAATTTTCTGCAGTAGAGTTGCTTTTGATCTTCTTCTCTATCTCACTTCCAAATCTAATTGGCTAAGATGGTGGGATCTTAATCTAGATTTCTAGATGAGTTTTGAGAACTATTTTCTACGGAAAAAATCTCAGACCTTGAACTCTCCTCAATGAAGAAGAGAAAGGGGCTGGACGTGTGGGATCTTGCTCTCTTTTCTTATGGACGTCCAAGGGGGGAAGCAGCTTCCTTTTTATAGAAACTATGGAATAACTTTCCTTAAAAACTATCTCTTCTAATTCTCATAGATGTCGTAAAAGGAAATTATAATCTAAAGATTTATTTCCTTTTAGAAACACTCCAATTAGAAAAGGAAACTAAGGAACATCCCACAAACTTTGGCAATTAATAATCCTAGTTGCACAACACTTACTAATTTAAATTTCTAATTCAAAAAGGAAACTTTATTATAGGAATACTAATCCAAAGAGAAGTCCAACCTTCCAAATAGAGAGACCTACTCAAAATTGGAAACCTCACCTTATAGAATTCCCATTATGGACGTCCCACATGATAATGCACACTATGGCCCACAAATAATTTATCTAGAATTAAATTCATGTATGCCATCAAAGGCCTATTTGAATTTAAACTCAAAATTATATTTCCACTAAAATAATTCAACCATATGTCATCTAAACATTTTAGGAAATCATGCCAATCTTGGAAACTGACTAGAGAAGGGACCAAAAGATATATTTGCCATTGGCTCCCAAAATGACCAAAATGTCCATGCTAAACCCATAGCAACATAAAGACCATTTTAACCGTAACTCATTCCACTAAAGAGTTATGGTTGAACTCTAGGGACAAATATATAATATAATAAGCTCGTCAGAAAATGACAGTTGTCTTCGACCTACTAAGTGTAATGACCTGAATGCCCCTCTATGTAACATCCATAATCAAGTCATGTTATCCGATGTACTATCAACCTTCTTGATTACATCTAAACCTTAGAACTTCATATCCTTAACTTAATCATCATCCGAATATCATTCTCTTGGTCCAGGGAGCGACACATAAGTTCAATGTCCATATGGAACATCCATATACTAAGATCTTAGATTTTGATGATTAATCGGATAATTCTAAGGGGACGATCATTCCATCATTAGATGGCATAGATTCTTTATTGCATCTGCACGTCCCAACTGATCAAGTCCGAGTACCCAAAACACAGAGCTGTTGACCCATGAAAAGAATCTCACCCATAGTGAATTAAAGCATAAGAACTTGACTTCGTCAGTTCATCCACAAATGCTCAAGATTAAGAGCACTGACCACTCAGTAGCATGAGGTGACTTGATCTCTCTCAGTGATAGTACTATTTTAGAGATCACACCTACCATGGTCCTGTTCAATGCATTGCATATGCACAAATGAGATAAATCCTGGAAAGTCCTCCCATGACTTAGGTAAGTCACCCTGAATACAGGAGAGTCTCTCATTATAACTTATACCAAGATGAAGTGCCCAGCTCCATCTCTCAGTTATGAACAAATATGTTGTTTCCAATGTCCATGAATTAGACCTATCTGTGTGTGGACACTACACACCTAATTCTTTTGCTATAAACAATGGGCCTTACACAACCATACGTATATACATGTTTAAAGAGAAAATAGTCATTCCATTAAATAACCAGTAAATATCCAGTAATAAAAGATGAGAGTGCAGCTAGTGGGCTTTAGGGCATACACCAATCCCAACAAACTCCCACTTGTACTAAAGATCACTACTTCCTAACCTAACACCCATAGACTCAACATGAGAAGTAAAGACTTTCTCAGTAAGAGTCTTAGTGAATGGGTCAGCTAAGTCATTCGCTGAAGCAATATGCTCCCCCACTATTTCTCCATCCTGAATGAATTCCCGGATCAAATGGTACTTTCTCTGAATGTGCTTGCCTTTCTTGTGATTCCTGGGCTCTTTGCACTGTGCTACAGCACCAGTGTTGTCGCAGTACGTAACAATCAGTTTTTGCACTGCCGGAACAACTCCCAATTCCAATAGAAATTTTCTGAGCCATACTGCTTCCTTCGCAGCTTCCGATGCCGCTACATACTCTGCTTCCATGGTAGAATCAGCAGTACAGGATTGCTTGACACTTCTCCATGATATAGCCCCTCCTGACAGAGTAAAGACGTATCCTGAAGTAGACTTTCTGGCATCACTATCAGAATGGAAATCAGAGTCTGTATACGCCAAAGGCATTAGATCATCTGCTCGAAAGGTCAGCATATAATCTTTCGTTCTTCGAAGATACTTGAATATATGCTTAACAGCTGTCCAATGCATGGGTCCAGGGTTTGACTGATATCTGCTAACTATGCCAACGGCAAAGCAAATATCTGGTCTAGTACATAACATAGCATACATGAGGCTTCCAACAGCGGATGCATATGGAACTCTCCTCATGCTCTCTATCTCTTCAGATGTCTTTGGACATTGATCTCGAGACAGTGGTACTCCATGTCTAGAAGGTAGCAGTCCCTTCTTAGAGTCAGGCATGTTAAACTTGACCAATGTCTTCTCAATATATAAAGATTGGGATATGGCTAACATCTTATTCTTGCGATCACACAAAAGCTTGATCCCTACGATATAGCTGGCCTCACCCAAATCCTTCATCTGAAATTGAGAGGATAACCAAAACTTTGTGGATAACAATATACCTACATCATTTCCAATGAGCAATATGTCATCTACATACAGAACTAAAAATGCAACTGCTTTTCCGCTTCCTTTCTTATACACACATGGTTCATCAATGTTTTGATCAAAGCCAAAGGATTTGACTGCCTGATTAAACTTGATGTTCCATGCTCTAGATGCTTGCTTAAGTCCATAAATGGACTTCTTAAGTTTACAAACCATGTTATCTTGGCCACTAGCAATGAAACCCTCTGGTTGCATCATATAGATGCATTCATCAAGACTTCCATTAAGAAAAGCTGTCTTGACATCCATTTGTCATATCTCGTAGTCATAATGACATGCGATGGCCAAGAGAATCCTTATGGACTTAAGCATAGCCACTGGTGAAAAGGTTTCCTCATAATCGATACCCTCTTTCTGAGTATATCCTTTCGCCACCAGTCTTGCTTTTAAGGTTTCCACCTTCCCATCCACTCCTCTCTTCCTCTTGTAGATCCACTTGCACCCTATGGGTTTAATCCCTTCAGGTGCATCTACAAGTTCCCAGACTTGATTGGAATACAAAGAATCCATTTCAGATTTCATCGCTTACTGCCACACGTCAGCATCTATATCCGTTACTGCTTCATCATAACTAGTAGGATCCTCAACCAGATCTTCAGAGTCTGTCTTAAAAGACACTCCTAGTTATCTTTCTGGTTGTCTAGAAATTCTCTCACTACGACGAGGCTCCGGAGTGTTAAAAGGAATATCTTGTTTATCTACTGTC